>VZSZ01007855.1:307590-404987 GCA_013398815.1 Ibidorhyncha struthersii | reverse complement strand
GCAGTGGAAAAAAAAAATAAAAAAAAATAAACAAAAAAAAAAAAAAAAAAAAAAAAAACAAAAAAAAACGAACAAACCAACCCCCCCCCCAGAAAATGAGCAGATGCTTTCATTCATTGCTGAGATCCAAAACTACAAGAGACTGTGCTTTACTTATTCTGGTGCTCACGTAACTGGTTTCAGTTCAGTTTTCAAAGAACAGATTCCCTGACATCTTTGGGATTCTAGAGGACAAGCTCTATGACTGAAAATAATTACAGAATGCCTGTCAAAGTGGTTACTTTAAGATTATTAAAAGTAAAGTATAAACAAAATTTTACAAAGTATCCTTTTATACATAAAGTGTTTTTTAATAAAAAAGAAAAACAAAAAAAAAAAACCAAAACATCTAACACAGAACTTGCCAAAGAGATCAAATATCCACCTCTTTCGGATTTTGTAGTGAAGATGCCTCCAGGGATTCTAGAAGAAAGTCCTTACTAGACAAATATGGATTGTTGTTCTACAGAAAAAGACTTCAGTAGAAGTTTATGTTGCCTACATTTTACAGCAGATAGTTTTATTTTGTCCACATTATATTTAATATGTTTTGGCCTTAAAGATCAAGCTTGGCAATGAATTTCAAAGTTCATGTTGTATTCAGTAAATCAGTTTTTGTCTTTTTTTTTCTTTTTTTTCTTTTTAATTTTATTGGATGTCCTCTTCTCCTGGTGCATGAACAGGAAAAAATAGGCACCCACCTCACTGTCTGTTCATCTCTTGTAATTCAGCAGTTTAATATCTGCTTGCATCTTAGATGATTATGCTTAGTCACTTTACTTACCTCAAAATATTAATCAAAATATTTTTTCCTTCTATCCATAACCACTGCTGCTCATCCAAATACATATCTAAATATTTTTTGCTGTTATTCATAAGCAATCTTTGTTTCTTCACTTTTTGAGGGATACGGATTAAATACCTGCCCCTTCAGGTTTCACTGTCAACATTTTCATCAGACTTTGATAATGCTTTCATAGTGCAGACCTTTAGTTTTGTGACATCATGGAGGAAGACAGTCAGTCAAACATAGACATTGATAAAGGCCCCTTAAACTTTCTAATTGTGAAAACTGCCATAAGGCTAAAGTTGGATAATTTCCCCAACATAGATGGAATTGAAGAGGAAGGTTGAGAAGGGGAAAGGGAGCAACAGGTCAGAGATAAAAATCACATCATTCCTTGATGGCAAATTCCAAATCGTCTAAACCATAACATGGAGAAACCTGGCAACATTATCCACATATTCTCTATGACTAGGGTCTCCAGGATAATTCTGTACTATTCATCTATTTGATGACTTAATAATATCTTCAGGATTACTTTCAGAACATTAAGATTTGATTGTTTTGTACTGCCAAGATATACAGAAGAAAGTTCTTAACTGAAATGCCATCCAAGTCTTCTTGCAGACAATGAAGAGGTGATTTAGAGCCAGCAGTGTGGGTTCACATTTGAAGTACTTTTTTCCAATAGTCATTATTCTGCCTCCATTGTTTGCTATTATTTTATGAGTCCAGTAAAGTACTTTCCTGTTAAATTTTATTAGCAATATTTGGACAACTGTAGGTTTGTTTTTTCCCCCCATGTTTTCCAAGAACAATTAAATAACTCACAGTTATCTCCAGAGAGGAAATTTGAGGTGGTCTACTTCAATATTAAACAAAAATTCTCTCCTTTGGATTTGCCAGTTTATAGATTAGTCAATTAGTAATTCACAATGATTTTTTTAATTCAATAATAGTTAGCTGCACAGCTCCATTTTTCTTATGAAAACAAAAATGTATCTGAGATACCAATATTATGAGGAAAAAAATATTTTTTGCTCTACATTTCCATAAGGTGTCCTAATGCAGTAATTTCACTGTTTTTCAATATCTACTCATTTATTCCTATGTAACTTTATATGTCAGAATCTGAACCTGTCCCCAGATCTGAATTTTTATCTTCAAAAATACCCAACAATGATATTAGTAAAAATATAGCTAAATTTGTCAGATCTGGAAACAAGCAGTGATTCTTCTACTGTTGTTGGGTCAGTAAGACTTCAAGTTTTGAAGGTATAAGAGTGTATTTGAACCATACAATCAGCAGATTAATCGTACTTATCAACTCGGTATCCTCTTGATGAGTACCAGTATTGCAGAGGTTTTCCAGCCAGCTCCTGAATTATCAAATACTTTCCTTTCAACTCTTTTGACCACACGCAGTCAAAAGAGCATCAGCAGTCATAATGGAATTTGCCATAGAAGATGGCACTATGCCCACTAATATGGCCACAACAAGTTAATTGAGATCATATGGAATGATATAAGGCTACCCTGTAAAGCATTTCTTCCATAATAAAAATCTCAGCTATTGCATAAACACTTAGGCTTTATGAAAAACAGATAAATGAAGGAGTTAAAATTAATCCTCCGAACATGTATTCATAAGTGCTTACTGCAAATACATTGCAACTTCCATCAGCTGTCTCTGCCAAAGTCAATAATCAAAACAACGTGGTATGGTCAATTTGTGCATGAGACAGCTGTTTTGTGGAGTACTTGTTGTGCCTGCAGGGAGCTGAGTGACCACAGCTCCCAATCAACAGTAGATGTAATATAACATCCTAACATTGCTTTCCTCTACAGCAAGACTTAACATGCTACAGACAATACTAACAAGATTGCTAGGTTTTCACTGAATTGTTCCAAAAATGTCTGTTGAAATGGAATGTAAATAGAAAAAATGTCAGTGGAAATACAAGAATGAAATGTTGCATTACTCTCTCATTTTTAGCTAACCTGTCAAACTGTTTTCATCCTGTGCCAGTCTAATTCAACCAAAAAAGACTATAGGACACAAATTCCTGAATATATGTTTACTTGTTCTTACTAAGCACGCACTTCTTGGTTCACCTTTGAAAATCAGTCCGTACTACCTCTCATGTACACAGATCCCACCATACAGAATTGTTCAGCCCTGATGATGACAAGAAGAAAAGGTCTCACGTATCTCAAAGAAGGATTCAGGAGAAAAACATAACCGCTGACAGAGGAACTCAGACTTAACATTTACCTCATGAACCGGAAATTTCTTTCAGAAATGCAGGAGCTTTCTGTCTCACTGCTGCCAAATTTCATTTCTTCACAGTTTTCCTTTTATTTTCATTTCTGATAGACTATTTAGATAGACTGTTGCTTACTTAGTCTGTTAAGATAGTGTGTTCACATTTTTAAAAAAGAAACATTGTCAATTTTAATGAAAAATAAACTACTTATTTTTTTCCCTCAGAAATTTCCTAATACTTGTTGATGATATGCCTAACACTTGTCTGGGTTTGTTTGTAGTATTTTTAAATAACCTAGAAGAAAAAATAGAAGGCAAAACCCATGCTTCTTGGCATGCAAGAAATAGCAATATTGGCTTGCCACCGCTTGGGGCATAATTGAGTATTATAGCTCTGAAGATACCACAACCTTAACATTGCTTGGCTTTGGTTTGTTGGCTTCAGCTCATTTGAATGTGTTTTGGTTTTTCATGTTGTTTTTTTCCCCATGCATTTTTCAAAGAGGAAATACTTCGCTAAGCAATATGGCAATTTCAATGTGATTGGCTACAGATTTGACACTTGGCTAGTACCATTTCTGTGCCTTTTGCAGTTGGCTCATCATTCTTCTCTTTTCTTATTGTGCCTCTGGTACAAAGCCTGTCTGTCCTTTCAACACTTTTATTATAAGCATGAGGTGAGACAAGTAGAAAGAGCTTTCCCAACCAGATAAATCTGTAAAAGGTTTAACGTAGGTTTTAACTGGATTATTATCTGTTACTTTTGATTTTTAGAAAGTGTACAGCATATTTCAGTCCTTCCATGGAACTGGATTCATTGTTTTTTACAAGCTGAGAATATCTCCATAGGTTTAGGAGAATATCTTCATAGGTTTAGGACAAAATAAATCAGAAAAGGGTTATCAGAAAGATTAATACCTCTCTTGTGTTTAACAGACTTGGCGATACATGACACACCTCTGCAGATATTTGTCCAGTTTCCTTCCAATTGTCTAAAGCCAGAAGCTTCAGAAACCCATTCTTCACAAAAGGACCACCCTTCACTTCTCCAAACGAGGGTTGGGTGGATACAGTACAGAACAGGAGTCATTACTAGCAGCAAGCAGAAGGGATAATTATTACAGTAGAAGATAAAATTTAATCCCCCATGATGTCATGCAGAGTGTTACAGGAACTACTGTGTGATGTTTGTATAATCCTGACAAATATAATTTAAAGAAAGTCATGTTGTTATGTTTTAAATAATACAGGGAGTCTTGAGTGCAAGGTAAATGTCACGATTTTCAGTGAAGTCCTTCCAAACTGAAAAGCCCGCACAATACGTGTTCAAATAGCAAACTATTATTTTTTTTCAATTATGTAATCTGCAAGTGGCTGGACACCAAAATTTCCTTTCAGAGAGGCTGCTTCTAATCTTCTAACTTTTGTGCCAAGTTTCAATAGTCTGCAAATTTTTAGAACCTAGAATAACAGGGTTTATAATGGAAACACTGACACTCTTGTGGCTATATATGTGCCAGCTACTGCTGTAATAATCAGTAGATAATTACTTTTAGCTTTCCACTCACTGAATTAGGACAGATGAAATTTTTCATTAAAAGATGAGTTTTGCTGTGAGAAAGTTCATTTCAGGACATGTCCACAATAATAAACTAACTGCAGCTTGCTCTGTGATTTCTCAATATTTTTTGTTGTTGGTTATTTTTAATTTAGGAGGACTAGCATGAATGAAAATACTCAGAATGAAAGGCCAGATAGCTAACTGCAGCTCACTATTCCATTATACACAACCCATCAGTACAGCGTGCACAGGTCAATGTGAAGAGCTGCAATGAACTGTGACGTGATGAATCAGCTCAAGTGGAGAGGAGCCTGCAGATGTTCTCAAGAAGCTCTAAGGGCAGTCTCATATCTAGTAATTTCCTAGTGAAACTCAGCATGGATTCCCATTTGGGGGAAAAAAAATATTCCAAACCATGCTGTATGTCTGACAGCATGAAAATCACCCAACCTACTTTATTTTATAGAAATACTGATTTCTAGTAATTTTATTTATATTAGGAATGAAAAGAGCTACTGCACCACCACCACAAAAACAGTGATTGTCAAGATCACATTATGGATTCTAACTTTCAAAATATTTCACTTTAGCTAATTTGTCATTATTACGATCAATTATATCAGGAGTGGACTTAGCAAAATACCTTCTATTGTTACTATTTACCACTACCTTCATTGATCAATCAATGCTTAGAGTATTTTCTTCTGGGTGTTAATTTGAACCACAGGATAACTCCATTTAAACTGTGCCAGGTGGTGATTTCTTTCATCATGTGACTAGTTCAATACTTTATCTAACAAAAATTTCTTTTTAATAACATTTTTTAGAGAAAGGACACAAAATCATTAGATAATTCTTTATTATTTTTTTGCTTCCCACTGCTGTTTTCTAATTTAATTTATCCCTTGAAAGCCTCCAGGAGTATTGGTGTCAGGGAAGAAAGAAGGAATAGGCAAGTGCTATATATTTGCATCTACTGTTTTCTGCTTTCTTATGTACCGATACTAGGTGGTATGCAGCAGCCCAGAGCTACTTTAAAAAGTAGTTACTGTAGATAAAGATAAAATCATCTTGCATTTTCACTAGTTTAGGAATGCAATGCTATATTTAGCCTTATTAGCAAATTTACAGCAATTTATATAGAGCTCCTATCTGTGAATTTAAAATCACATACAATTTAAATCACTTAGATTTCAATTTAAGAGGTCTCAAAGTGCTTAAAAAGAACAGCTGCTCCTATAATGATATAGCTTTATTTCTCTTCCTACCTCCAAACAAAATAAAAAAGGATTCTCCATTTCTTCCTCAAATCTCACCCACTGCTTTCTCAATTAATGCTTCTTAAAATAAGGTATGGTCACAGTGACTGGAAAACCATTGTAATTGTTGTCCAAAAAGCGGATTCGTGCCCAGTGTACAATTAACCAATCTCACACACACAGGAGAGATATATTGTATTTATTCAGGCTTGGATGCCTGGTGGATTTTCCACAATTCAAGCACACCCCATGCCGGTCTTCTTGCTATATTTATACACAAAAGTTACAAAGTAGTACACTCCCAGTTACAATGATTGGTTAGTAATTTACATATAATTATAATATCTGCTATGTCATTCTTTTAATCATCACGCATGCGCAGGGGAAGGGTCTTCACCTGGACAAGGGTCTTCTTGACCTGTGGGCGTGTTTCTTAATGTTATAATGAAGGCAGTTCACTTCAGGATACTTTAAAGGTAAGTTCTGTTGCCAAGTTGGCCAACTGGATTCTCCTCTTGCCAGGTTGTCATATAGTTCATCCTATATACAATCAATCCCGGATGTTAAGGTCCAGTGAATAGGGACTTTGAACAACTCAGCGTTCTGTTTATTACTAGTTAATTAAGGTTAGAGGGACTTCAAACAACACATTGCTGTGTTCTTTATTAGTTAACTAATGTCAACCTGACATTGACAACACTAACATAAGCTAACTTCTTGAGTCAGGATGCCCTACATCACAATGAGTTCAGGTATCAATTAAGTCAAGTGGGGATTGCTGGATGAAGAACTCAAGAAATGGTGGTAACAGAGCTGGAAAACTGATTTGTCAATACACAGTTGAGACTGAAAGTTACTATGCTATTTAGTTCACTAATTAATCATATCTTCAGTCACACTGCACTCAGCCTTGGTTTCCATTTTCTTCTTCTCATTTTGTGGACACAATGTGCTCTCCTGCAAGGTGTCAAGTAGGTTTTTTAAAGGCTATAATTCCATCATTATCTTTTCAGTTGCACAGTCCCTCATGACTCATTCATTCCCCCCCCCGCCCTTTTCCATCTGACTTGCTCTGCTCCACTGAACCTCCAACCTATAAAGTCATACATATTTGAGAAAAGTTCTCTTATCTACACACTCAAATTGGAAAAGGAAGATCATCAAATCACAGGTATTATGATCATTATCAAAAAGAAAAAAAAAAAGAAGACAATGTCTGGCTCTTAAAAACAGAATAGAAATTTCACTCTTTCCTTTTCCCTCTTACATTAATTCATTGGAAGTAAAATTAATTTTTTTAAAATCCATGTGTGGGTCTGAACATTTTTAACTACATCAGATGAAGTCTGGCAAAAATACCCTACTTTCACAAAATAGACAGAGTAAATGTAGGATTATATACTCTCTCTAGTATAAAGAGAAATATTTATATGCAACAGGAAATTTTCAAGATGGGTGAAGAACTTTCTTCCAGAGAGAAAAAGAATTTTTCTTTTAAGGCATTACTCTTCTTGTAATGTTGGAGCAGCACAAGCCACCTTCCATTGGTAACAAAAGAATAGGGCCTATATATGTGTTTCAGATGAATGAATGAGCTGCCACAGGAGTGCTGTTAGTTTTTGCTAGGTGTGCATTTCATCCTATTTAATTTAACTGGAAGGTTAATTTGTAGAGTAGTTTCACAGACATAGAACGAGTCTGGGAAAAACCATGAGTTACTTCCCCCTTCTATTGCTTATGGAATGCCTTGAGAGAATGAGTGCTTTGAGATTATGTTCTTTCAAGTTATCTTCATGAGATACTAGTTGTTTTTTCATTAAATAGTCATCTTGTTGAGGCAATTACCTACCCCAGATAAGCAGATAAAGGCCCTATTGCCGCCTTTCGTTTGTTTGCTTGTTACAGTTGAAAAAGTAGATCAAGTGGTCCCCACACAACCTACTGCCTATGAGATGCTTTCTCACCCTACTAGACCACAGGGAGCCATTAATGTTGGCTTGTCCAGTTTGTCAGAGAAAGTAGAGAGTGAAAATTGCCCATGCTCTTTGCTTGCTCTGTGTTTTTCCTGATGGATCACTGAAGCTGATCCTTGATAATTTAACTCAGGTAATCAAGTTATACAGATGTTCTCACATATATGTAAGTGACCTAAGATTTATGGACTAAATCCAGAATGTAATTTTATTTTCATAAATTGGTAAGTGTATTGACCTGCTGATTACGAAGCTCATATTTTGCTATGGAAGTTAAGGAATATAATGTCTTAAATGTTCTAAAGCATCTGGAAATAAAAAAGGGAATGGCAAACTTTTTCTGTCTTTTGTGAGACTCCAGAGAGATTAATGATGCCTAATGTCTAAGAAAATGGACACAGTCCATAAACTGTTATAATATTTAACAACATTAGGATGAGCTACATCTCTGTGCCCTTTTTCTTAACTCTGCAGTAGCCTAAAGATCACACTTACAGTGATAAAGCATTGTTAAACTAATTGAATTTCCAATTAAACCATTTGTGTAAATTGAGCGATTTTTGGCAAGTAAAATACCATACTTCTCAAAAGATTATATTTGGTCAAATCATTTCACATTTGTCATCTCTTTAACTACAAATATGTAGCACCTGTGGGGATTTACAGTAGTTTTGTGACTTCTGTTGAAGATGATATGTTCCAAACTTAATTTATTCATTTATATTAAGTTTAACTTACATGCCCAGCACCATGAACACATATTCTGGGTATTAGGGAGATTATCAGATATACATGGTTTCTAAAATAGATGTGTAAAATCTCTATTTTGTGGGTGTTCAACCCAAAGCTGTATGCATTGGAACCTTTCTCCTTTTGCACTAACGTGATCAGTTTCAACTGATACTGGCATGAAAAGGATCAGACATCTAATGAAACTTAACCTATCAGGCTGTCACACAACTTTTCTTCTTTTTCTGTGATAAAACAGCATATTAAAGCTGAAAGTGAAGGTGGAAACAATACAGAAAATTACTTTAAGTTTACTACACTTGACCATTGTTGCTAACTCAGCTCTTTTACAAATAAAATAGATTAAAACCAAAGCAAGTGTTGCTATCAAACATTTGGAGTCTCAATGGATAAAAAGAGTTCTCAAAGGTTAATAAACACTGTTTGTAATGGAAAGTGATATTATGCAATTGTTATTCAGCAGTGGCTAAAAATGAAACAGATGTGAACCAATAACATACAGAATATGTTATTGCATTTTCATAATGCAGTTTAATTTTGCAGTCCTTCAACAATAAAAGTAAGTGCTTCAAGTTTAATAGAAAAAAATTGAGTGAAAATGAATGAAATATCTTACTTTTACAGCCATGGGAACAATTCATATTGTAGCAAATACAAGTGCAATAATAAGTTATAAGAGCAAGACTGACAGGAAAAATCATTTTATAGTGTTAAGATTGTACAAAAAATAGAACTGAATTAAACTCATCAGTGGAATAGCATCAGCCTGTACTTGAAATCACATTAAGAAAATGATTTATATGCTGAATTAACATTACTTTTTCCCCCCCCTTCTCTCTCTCAGATATGTATGTGTATTGGGGTTTAAGTGGCAAGGTTATGGTAGCAGGGAGGGCTGGAGGAGTGGCTTCTGTGAGAAGAGACCAGGAGCTGCCCCCATGTGAGACAGAGACATTTCCAACCCGCTCCAAAATGGGCCTGCTGCTGCCCAAAGCTGAGCCCCTTAGCAACGCTGGTCTCTGTGATAACGGATTTAAGAAAGGGTAAAAACTGCTGTGCAACATCTTTGAGAGAGAGAGGAGTGAGAAAAAAGTGAGAGAACCACCCTGCAGACACCAAGGTCATTGAAGAAGGATGGTGAGGAGGTGCTCCAGGCACCCGAGCAGAGTTTCCCCTGCAGCCCATGGTGAAGACCATGGTGAGGTAGGCTGTCCCCCTGCAGCCCATGGAGGGTCATGTTGGAACAGACATTCTCACTGCAGACTGTGGAGGACCCCATGGTGGAGCAAGTGGATATGCCCTGAAGGAAGTTACAGCCCTTGGAGAGCCCACACCAGAGCAGGCTCCCGGCAGGAGCTGCAGCCCATGGAAAGAAGCCCATGCAGAAGTACATTTTCTGGCAGGATTTGTGGCCCGTGGGGGACCCCCACTGTAGCAGTCTGTTTCTGAAGGACTGCACCCTGTGGGAAGGACCCAGGCTGGAGCAGTTGATGAAGGATTGTATCCCATGGGAGGGACTGCACACTGGAGCAGGTGAAGAGTGTGAGGAGGAAGGAGGGGCAGATATAAAACGTTATGAACTGACCCCAACCCTCATTCCCCATCCTTCTTCACCACTCAGGGAGAGGAGGAGGTAGAAGAATCAGGATTGAAGGAGTGAAGTTAAGCCTAGGAAGAAGGAAGGTGTTTTGGTTTTGTTCCTTTGTTCCTCGCTATCCTATTCTGTTTTTCATCAGTAATAAATTAAAGCAGTTTTCTCCAAGTCAAGTCTGTTTTGCCTGTGATGGCAACTGGTAAGCGATTTTTCTGTCTTTATCTCAGCCCATGAACTTTTCCATCTTATTTTCTCCCCCTGTCCTGTTAAGAAGAGGGAGTGAGAGAACATGTGGATGAGGGTTTGGCATCCAGCCAAGGTTAAACCACCACAGTATAGTTGTTGCTTTATTCTCTGTATCCATAATATGCGGTCAATTAATATGTGTGGAGATGGTATAAAGCCCAAGACCCTTATTATGCCAGTTGTGGGTTGAACAGTGTTTTCAGCATCCACTGATGATCCTACAGAAGAAGGGTGCTATATGAGTCATAATACCAGAGAATCTCCTTTAGACCTTAATGACTTTTGCACGAATCTCTGAGTCAGCCCCGATATTCTGTTGCTAAAGATGACTTTGCAGAATTTACTCAGATGAACAACAACACAACTTTATGCAAATGCTCCGATGTCCAGTTTAGCAAGCACAAAAGTATTGAAGTCCTTATGTCTACAGTTAAATGAGTTAGGGACTAGATACAGACACTAATTTCTATCACAAAAAATTTCAAAGGCTTGAGTTAAGTATACAATGTGGAAGTTGGGATATACTAGAATTCAGAATCAGTTTCTCCAGCCAGAAAACTATCTGAAGTTTCCTGCTAGTCTGTTTTAACCTTAAAGATTTTCAATAAACTACTATCACAAAATGATCTGGATCTCACTCAGAAATACCCACTGTTGCTCTAACTGGTTATCTGAGTTTAAAGATCAATCCTAAAATCAAGTTCAAATCAAAAATTCAACACTGACTCCTTGATTCTTTGTGTGCTCCATGGTGATGTGTCAATTCTTCAGCTATTGTAGTCAGTGGGATCATGCAGGTTTGCTCTGCCACAATAATTTCATTCCAAATTTCACGTGGAATTTGAAACATTTTACAACTAACAAATCAGGAGATTCTTAAACTTCTGTAAGGTTCCTGAAAACCCCAGCCTGCATCAGGCACAGGTAAAATAGGAAAGTGCCCTGGACAGAAAATCAGTGGTGGCAGTAGAATTACATTCTTTAATACAAAAAATAGATCTCTATACATCTACATGGCTAGATAAAAAATAAAATTAAAAAAATAAGAAGGGAAGTGTGGCAAGTTTGGGGACTGGATGCCAGCACATCCAAACTGCCTAATATTTGCTCCAAGGCTCTTGTTTATATGACTTCCACATGGTGTATTCATAACAAAACACAGGCATGACTCTTGGCATGATTGTAGCTCTCAATAAGAACTTCTTCCAAAAGGCAATACTAGTGATGTAGCACCGTAATGGGCTGCCTGAACAGTTTTCTAGCACTATTCCAGCAGGCTTTGCCATTGTTCATGTTGAATGATGCCACATCTTCAAATTAGTGCTATAAAGTACTAGTCTGGCACATTCTTGCAGGCACTTTGAAGTGAGAAAAAACACACAAAAGTTACTATTTGTGTCTTAGGTCCACAGGACCCAGAGACAAAAACAATATTGTGTGACATAACCAGCTCACACCAGCCGTAAACAGTGAGAGTATGTGCTAGCTGGACTTTTTTATTTATGGTTAGGCTAATTAGAAGCAGCCTTGTGCTCATTTCACATGCACTCAAAATGTCTGAATGCATATGAGTGCATTGGTGGCTGCCAGATCTGCTCCATCATACACATTTTTTGTGAACCTATTCTGGTCATGAATTAAAGCACCCAGGGCCTCATAGGCTCCACTGATCTACTCTCCCAAGCTCTGCTCTTCCAGCTGCCGTAGGAATGAGAAGCAATGCAGGAAACAGAAAGAGTGAGAGAGAGAAGGGGAAAAGTGATTCCCCTCATCACCTCTCTTCCTGGTTGGCAACACTATGCTCGTTTGGGTATTTCTGAATTTGTCCACTTGGCAGTGGCAGAGAGAGAAGGTCAGCCTGACTGGTGCTGTGTGGATAGCTAATGTGATCAAAGGCACCTAGTTTTGCGGCCAGTGAACTTGCTTGATCTCAATTCTTTAGGAAGAGACATATTCAGGGAGCTGCCCTGAAGTTACTGCAGAACAAAACCTTGCTGATCCATGAATTGAGGACAATAAAAAGGAACTTCAGCTACTTTACAAAGACTCATTTAATGAATTCTACTAGGTATGAAAGGCAGCAAAAAGTACTTGCAAGTGCAAGAGCTACATTTCAGCCGAGTATCTCATGCTATCTAAAATATCAGCTCCGCATGGCTCAACTGCTATTAAAAGCATGGTAAAACACTGGTTTCATCTGTCAGACACATGAATAACAAGAAGTTTTGCTTGTGAAGGGCAGGCCAATATGCCACCACTAATATGTAGAGGAACTTTGAAGAAGTGCTCTGATGAACTGCTCTTCTTCCCTACAGATATCATTGCAGGGATGCAACACTGTCTCAACCTCTAGAGTTTAGTGTTCTTGCTTTACCCATACCATAACTTCTACTCAGAACATGGGATCCTGGTCTCTGTCGCAAAGGACATAGTTATCTAGTCACAGTTATGCTGCTACAGTGAAAGCACAATTGAACATGATAGTATGAACATCTCTACAGAATAAAAATCTGTGGGAACTCTTGCCTAATTTCATTTTCTCTTCTACAAACAGCTTAAAGCAAAGAATTAAAAAATGAAATAACAGTTACTTGGGCCTTAAGTTATTTAAACCTGAAAATCTGTAGGTATTATATATAAAAAAATGAACAAGCCATCACGTTTTAATGTTCTCTGGTTCAGCCTTCCCACGCCCTGAGTTTGCAGGATCAGAGACCATCTTTCTTTTAATCAATCTCTATGCTCCTGAGAGATTTTTGAACCTCTCATGACATCTCTGGATTAAACTGTTATTAACTCCTCCTGCAGTCACACAAAGTCACTGCTTTATAACATGCTGTTTTATCAATGTGCTGGAATTTCTGTATTTCAAATAATTACAAAGACACAGATTCATATTTTTATACTATTTATGTTTTGGAAAATATTTTTATATTCTGTAAAGTATCATGTTACCACTTTTTCCTTCCACTATAAAGATATTTACCTCTAACATGCTAATATATGTGGTAGATGTATTTAAATAACTTTATAAAATGGGAAATTTAATATGTTTCATCAGATTTTCTCAATATCCTTCAATATTTTGATATGTCAGAATAAAACACTGATAAAAATGTGTGTTCATTATTTCACTCCCTTTCTTATTATTCTAAACACATATTCTTGCTGCTCTGTTACCTTCTGATTTAAACCTTTCTGATTTGTGCAAATTCAGCAGCTAAGGTGTATACGGCTTGCCTACTGCAGCATTTACCCAAAGGAACACATATTGTAAGCATTCTTTATGAAATTAGATACCAGAAACTCTGTAAGAGGGGAAAAATCCTAAATGGTGATCTGGAGAAATTTATATAGATTCTGTTCTGTGGGATCACTATTCACAGATGTCTTGATGTATAAAAACTGATGGCCATTAATGACACTTCAAAGAGACTGAAAAAATTCCATGATCTAGCAATGCAAGGTTATCAGAGGACCATAACTAGGACTGTGACTGAGATGCTTTATCAGTTTCAAGATCCATCATCTTATTCAACTAAAAGCATCATGAAATACCTTTGGGAGGAAAATTTCTGCACTGTTGTAATTCTTTCCATTTCAGAATATCTTCTTGTTCTCTTTCCCTTCACATTCCACCTCTTGCAACAATATATATTTGGCACTTCTCTACTTTAGATTTTCTGGGTCTTGATTTAAGGATAAAATCTTACTCCACGGATATTGATATTGCTAGGTTATTATCACCTGGGTTTACAGGTGATTTCAGACTTATTCATTAGTCCTACAAGCACTTTGAACTCAAGCACTTCATTTCTCTCAGCAAATATGTGATAAAAATGAGATGTTATGTCTGGTCTTTACCTTCTCTGCAGTATAATAAGACATTATGGAACACATATATTTTAGTAGCTTATATAAAGTCTGTAATAATATCATTTTTCAATACCTCTAATTCTTCACTGCTATCTTTTACATTGTGAATATAGATACATAGCCTATATTCCCTAACTGACCACCTGGGCCAAAACTTGCTTTTCAGCAGGAGTGCAGTGAATGTCCTGTGTTTTAAACTCACATACATGTGTATGCTTATCATTTCCCTTGTTTACTGTAAAGGCTACAGTAATGAGATACAAAGATCTTGCATGCATCTAGTTTTCTTTCTACAGGAAGGAAATATTCTGTGACAGTACACAAAAATGTGCCTCTCCTATTTTTTTTTTAGGTTCTTTTGTAGCCTTAAGGCTCTCATCACTTTAAGTATCATACGCATTTCATAATTCCCCTCCCCCACCAAATAGACATAAAAAATGGGGAAAAAATCCCTGTCAGATGCAGTACTGTATCAATAAACAACGTACCCTTCTTCG
The DNA here is from genome assembly GCA_013398815.1 of Ibidorhyncha struthersii. Taxonomy (NCBI): domain Eukaryota; kingdom Metazoa; phylum Chordata; class Aves; order Charadriiformes; family Charadriidae; genus Ibidorhyncha; species Ibidorhyncha struthersii. The sequence goes on along the minus strand of VZSZ01007855.1, from coordinate 390,142 downwards.
ATGACAAACTAGCTAAATATAAAAATGAAGATATTCTGAACAACATTTCAAAAAGGGAAAAAAAAACCCAAAACAACAAGGCAAGTTGCAAAATCACCCATTTCTGTCATATTAGACATGTACCTTTCCCTGGTTAGCTTAGCTTCATACAGTAACGTTTTTATATGTTCACATATAACCAAAATGCCCTAGCTGAATCTGATTTTCACATTGCTCCACCCAAATTAAGACAGCAGAATTCATTACAGATTTGAGCCAGCTCAGCTTCTGTGTATACCTTTTCTCCTTGGTGATGTATTGTTCATCTGTAATACTAAACTATTGATTATTTGTGGTGCTACAGCTGACCAATCTATCACAGAGTTTTCATTTCTATGTTGTAATATAGGATTTCACAATAATGAACTGGAATATAATGGCCTAGAATTAGAGGGGGGTTTTGCCAGGCTATGGGTCTGTGACTGTGTTTTAATGTTTTTGACATACATGAATAGGAAAGCTACATTTCTACAGCAGTTGCTTATGTTAAAGCCATGACACCTGGTTTTGGTATATAAGATGACAGCCTCCAAATGGTAACAGGTAGTTGTAACTCCCTTTCCTCACCCTTGTTAGGTTCTAATCTTTGCAAAGTCTTTTCCTCACTATAACTTTATTTTGGTCAGGATTTTAGCAAATTGACAGTGCCTCCAACAAAATTTATTGTTTGCTAATATTCTAATTCACACTAATTCACTCTGTATTCGGAGTGCAGGTAAATCATCTTGGTCTTTTCTTAGTGCTCATATCAAGACAAACACTTGTCTTGACCCACAGCCTTACATAGCTCAAGTAATTTTTTAAATTTGTAGGTATTTTCCTGCCTAGTATATTTCAGTCCCTTTTGTGCTGCAACTGCAAATTACAATATTTGGAAATTCTTCAGAAACTTCTTTTCTGCCTTGTGTCCCTATGCACTGGAAGATGCTTGGGGCTTACTTTACTTAGTTACTCCCTTGGTTATTTCTGATATCATGCATTAGGGAATGTTGGTAAAAAATAGTTTTAATTTTCTGGACCTGGAGACATGACTGCCTCTGATGGACGGATGTTATAATTTGTCCCACCATGTAAATCAGTATTCACTGATTTCAGAAGATACATTTGCCATTTGACAGATGGGTCAAACATCCTGTCCGCTTAGACATGTATACAGCTAGCCAGGGTGCTTATTGCTTTTCATAATAAAGACAAAATCTTCCTGCAGTTCAGCTAACCCATCTCCTCTGTGCCATCAATATGGTCTAGTAACATTCACACGATTAACTCTGCTTCACAGCCTAGATTATTTTATTTCTCTTGGCTCTCGTTAGTAAGGGCAAGTTTCCAGCATATGTGGTAGATCTACAATTTGCGAAGTAATGAAAACAGTATTGTTTGCAAACTATATTCCTACAGTCACATCACCTACTTCTATGGAAATATAATACAATTGCTATTGCACTTAAGTTATGTCTGGGTTTTCCTTCCTTCCTTCCTTCCTTCCTTCCTTCCTTCCTTCCTTCCTTCCTTCCTTCCTTCCTTCCTTCCTTATATTGGTGACATTTCAAAACTATACTCCTCTCCTTGCTACAGTGTATATCAGCAAAGAATAGTCCAACATGAAGCGATGGTATTTTGGAATTAAGGTATGGAAATCCTCTTTTAAAAGTGAAACAATTTGTATTTATTTTTCCAGGTGTACTATATTAATAAATTTTGAGAGTACAACTCGGTCCAGTTGAACTACCAACTAATTTAAGGTGCTGAATCAGCTTACTCACTTCAGGTTTTGTATGCCATGCATTTTTTTATGTATCTTGAGGTATTTATGTTTATGTCTTACAAGGAAAAAAAAAAAAAGATACAAGCTGTGACTTCCATATATGAATTAACAATATTTTTTTGTGTAATACTTATAGTATGTTATTATTGATAATGGTGGACTGTTCCTGATAATAAAAAAAATATGAAATAAGCAATAGCTGGAGGCAAATGTAAGGGCCTGCTTCCGTTCAGTGTGTCTGTGAACTCAAGTTTAAAAATGCCATACAGATTTGAATCCAGGTACAGTTAATGGTATGTTCCCCTCAACATTAAGGAAAGCTGTTTCTAAGCGACAAAGGGATATTTGGAAACTCACTCTGACTTTATTCAGTGCACATTTGTAACAGTGTTATGTCTTATCTGAAGCACTCTCTAGATGAAAATCTGTTATTGAAAATTAGAGATTACTGAAAATTCATTTTCAGAAAAGATCAAGTATAGGGAAGTGCAAATATCTAAAGGTCTATTGATCTATTTGGTTAGTCCTTTATGTTTTCTTATGTAGCATTAATTTTAGCAATAAAAATGAATTCAAGGCAGCTGCAGTGGACCTGTGGCAACAATATTCCTGTGACTACTGAAAATATCCAAAACATAATATTAGTATCTTTTTAAGATGTATTCAAAAGTGAGAAAAGAAATTGTGAGAAAAAGTGAGAAATTCAAAATGGAGAAACATTTCTTTGCCATTGCTCCTGCTGCTATTCTGACATTCCTTTCTTATTGTAGACAGCGTATGTGGGATCAGCATATTTTATAAGGATTTGATCTGGAGTATATCTTCTGAGCATATCTGAGCTGCTCAGTCCAGCAACCATATGAAGTCCCATGTGTATATGAGCACATATAGAGCAATGGCAAACCTGTTGCACACAGAGGATGTTGTGGGTGGAAGAGCAACAGAGGAGAACAGCAAACAATAGAAAGAGCAGTAAGACCCCACAGGGAAAAAGATGCAGGCAGCACGGGAGAGGTTACAGGGAGAAACTGGACTATCAGCTACATGGCTGGATAACAGCAACATAAAAAGAGGGAAAGAGCAATTCATAACTGAAAGGGCCATTGGGAGAATAAAAGGCATTGATAAACCTCTTTTTTTAAATCGTTTTCCCTGCAAAATAGTCCAGAGTACAGGGGTGAGTACTTCTGAGATACACGGCCTCAGGAGATAAGAATTAAATGGACACTTGGGAGTCATGAATGGGAGCAATATATGGGACTCCCTGACATATGATAGGCTGACTGGGAATAAATTTCTTTGAGCATAGTTTTAAAATGTTCTCTAGGTTTGCCAGGCTCATAAACAGACTTGTTTACTGAAATTCAATGGAGCATGTTAAAGTCAGACTGAAAAACAGAGTCAGTTTCAGCACAGGGGAGGCCAGAGTGGGCTGGTGTCACTCATCACTGCCTCTCAAGGTGATCAGAAAAGCTGTAAGAAAAGTGTATAGGGAGCCCCAAGCGCACACAGCCCCGTCTGAGGGAGGCAGCATCTCCCTAACTCCTCATAGCAAAAGCTGTGATAGCTCCATGGCTGCCTCTGTGTCATAGTTTGGGTCTGTCAGTTAAAAGCTGTCAAAAAAGTATGCCTGACGATTACTTAAAAGTATAATCTCTTAAGATTTTTGTGGAATTTGACCCACTCAGTTACTAAAGGAATGGCAGAAAATAAAAATTATAGTGCTGACATACCTAGATAAAAGCACTTCTAAGCTTTAAACTAACAAAGCTTTACATTTGTAAATTCAAAATTTATACATTACATGTGTGGATCTCAAATGACATGAGTGTTGCTGTTCTATACAGGGCGCCTACTTTTTGTAGGTATTTGCTCCATGCCATGTTTACATATATACATACAGGCACTCACGCAGACCCTCTGTCTGCCACTAACAAATACTCTCATATTTACGCTTCAATCCCTCTCCGTTCAGCAATCTGTAAAAAAACTGACCCTGGGTCTGACCAAGTTAAACTTAGTGCCAAAATTCTCACCCCGGTTTCCAGTTACTAGATAGTTCTATGAAGCCTTGGTAAGAAATCCCATCTGTGCCTTTGCATGTTGTGCCAACAGGGGTTTCTTTCAGTTCCAGTGCCAGCTTCAAGAGCACAGACATTTAATTTGCAAAGGTGTGTTTTTTCCATCCCTGACTTTTCTGAGTCTGCCCTCAGGATTGAGATCTTGCTTTGGACTTATGTCTCTTGTCCCCTGCTTCACAGGTCCAATGAACATACGACTCTTCAGAAGGACAGAGTACTCAGAAAGAGTAAAAGAAATGTAAAATGGAAAAGGAGAAAAGATGGATGGCATTTTTTTTTTTGTAGCTTTTTTAATTACTCCCCATTTCTCACTCCCTTGAGAACCACACAACCACACCAAGCTGCTGTGTTGAAAAGTACTTTATTCTGAGAGGAGGATTATTGATTCAGTGTATTTGCATTAAAATCTTCTTTGCATTTCCATATCTCCTGTTCTTAATTCCAACTGGATTTTAAAGGAATGATGTGTCATAATTAATCGCTATAAGATTCTGTGTGCAAAGGAAGATTTTGCCTTTTGAAAGCCATTTCTGAGCACATGAAGGTGAAAATGGTGTTTGGGAATAGCAAACATAGACTGACCAAGGGTGAATCTTGCCAGACAAACCTGGTCACCTTTTATGATGAAATGACTGTGGATGAGAGAAGAGCAGTGGATGTTGTTGATCTCAGCTATAGCAGGACTTTCCTCATGGTCTCCCACAGCATCCGTCTATCCAAGTAAAGACATTAAGATCTTAGATAAAGGGACTTCTACATGGGTGAAAATCTGTCTGGGTTGTTAGACTCAAAGTGCTGTGGTTAATGGTTTTCATTTTACCAGTTAGCAGAGTTCCTGAGGGTCAGTTCTGGGATCATTGAATATCTTTTATTCTGTTTGATATCTTTAACCTAGAAGAGGAGATGGGGTGCACCCTCATCAAGTCTGGGGACAATCCCAAACTGAAGGGTACCAAAAAGCTATTCAGAAGGACCTAAACAGATTGGAGGAATGGGATGATATGAACCTCATGAAATTCAGCAAGAACAAATACAAAGTTCTGTACCTGGAATTAAATAATCCTCTTCAGAAAACTGCAGCCCGTATATTGAGGGACATGATTGTTCCCCTCTGAGAAACACTGACTAGGTGACATGTGAAATATTACATTCACTTTTGGGAGCTCCAGGGCAATAAAGGTTTTGACAAATGGAAGCAAGTTCATATGGTCAGGGGCTGTAGCACTTATCCTGTGAGGAGAGGTTGAGAAAACAGGACTTATTAAACCTGGAGAAGAGATGGCTTTGAGCAGACCTAAAAACAGACTTACATGGAGGTCATCAAGAAGATGGGACCAGGCTCTTCACTGAAGTGCAAATGAGGTCAGAGAGAGAATAAGAGATAGCAATCATAAATTACAGTGGGGAACATTCCAAATGGATATAAGGGAAATTTGATACCCTGAAGATAATTAACCATTCAAGCAGGTTGTCCATAGAGTTTATGGAATGGAGGTCCTCCGAGGTTTTTGAGACCTGTGTGGTCTCATTCTTGTGAGTAAGAGGCTGCACTAAGGACCCCCTGAGCCCCCTTCTGACCAGAGTAGTTCTACAATTCTAAGGTCCACAGGTCATTCCTGAGACCTCAGCACTGTTGTAAAGCAGTAGGAAGTCTGTTATTTTCATTTTGAACATATTGAGGGGTTGACATATGTCAAATTGCCGAAGCTGTTCCCTGAGAATTGCTATCTGATTCTTTCTCCAATTTAATGTTTGGGAAAGGGCAGTCTATACTGCCATAAGTTGTGCTTAAATGGTGAAATTCTTATTTGACCGCAGGACAATTCCATGTGATTTTTCTTCTGTGTGTAGCCATAATGGCATTACTTTCATGAACTGATGGTAGACCCTTCAATCCCAAATGAGATTAAGGTTTTGTCTTACCTTGTGTTTCTACCTACAAGTCCCCAGTGATTCTAACATCAGATTTCTAACACTGAAACCACTCTTATTTTTAACTCCATTGAACAACATGTTGACAACTAATGGTTCGTAGTTCAGTGATTCTGTTTCTTAGTGTCAATGTTAAAAACTAATCAGAGCTTTAGCCCACAGACTTGTTAGTAAATTCTCTCTCTAACTGATGTTTCAGTTAGTTCACTACCTGCCAGACCAGGCGTTATGAATGCTATCAGTGATGTGCTTAAACCCCTACTTCTCTGAAAATTACATGAACTGATGTTTTATGAAGTATGATTTGTGGTCAGAAGTTTGGTATGTTAGCATGTTTCCTTTTCACAAGATTATGGTTTTCACAAGATAGGTTTGGTATATGTTAACTTCTCTTTCACTGAAGCGTTTTCAAGTAAGACTACCTCAGGAAAGTGAGAATAGTAGTGTAGAAAAAGTACAAAGCTTTTTTTATTCACCCCCATAGACCTCATGTTTGTTTCAACAAGATAAAATCTTCTGTGCCATCAATATAAGTTCTTTTATTTGACCTATTTTGTAGTTTCAACAGGTTTTAATGAGTTCTTTGATGTATGTATTCATTTCAGACCGGTATAAGAAACCCTTGGCTCTTCTCTTTTAGATTTTTAATTCTGCAAGTGATTTACTTGTGTTGCTTTTTTAGCTATTATTTTTAATTCCCATAACTTCTTAAAAATCACATTATCATGTTTTAGAGCAAGATCTGGCACTCAGAGAATCTGTAAACTGATGGGACATACTCAAAAGTACAGACTTGACCATCCTGTGATAACAATCTTAATTGTTTTCTGCCAGTACTGGTTCTCATGCCTCCTTACAGCAGAATGAATATCTGTGTGTAAAAAATGGACTTCCGTTTAAACTAGGAATTAGTGACATTTTTTAAAACATTTTAACACTGCTGAGGTACAACATGCACTGGAAAGACCTTCACAATACTAAGAACAGGGCAGGGTAAAGAGCAAAATCAAGGACATTTTGTAGCTCAGTTTTATTTAAGAGAAACATAACAAGAAATCAACCCTAATCTACAATTTATGTGATTTCTTAGAAGTTCCTTTAACTCCAGTTTGCTGCTTCGTTTCTTGCCTTTCTTTCTTTTTTTCTGCCCTTCTTTCCTATTTTGATTAAAAATGCTCTTAAAGTATGTATTTATTTATGGGGTAACTCCTGACTCACGATGTCAGAGGGACAGTCTGACTCCACGCATATTTGAAGAGCCATCTAATGGCAGCCCTAATGGTCCTAGCCCTTGACCATAACCTCGTCTGAAGCTTCACTTAGCCATTCTTGTCCCATAAAAAGCATTATACTGCTTCCTTCGCGTACCTCTTGTGCAGGTTTTGACTGTTATTTTTCTTTTGCATTATATGGGCGATTCAGAAAGATAAAAATGAAATCTAAAAAGGCAAGGTCCTGATACTGACAAATTGTTTTACATAGGTTTCAGTACAATCTGTGGGTGTTTTGTCATTGATGACACTGGGAGAAGAATTGGGCTCTCCACGCTCATTGTAATTCAGTGGCTTGGTTGAGGAGTGCATGGTGTCACTAATAAGCTCCCATCAGAGAACAGTAACGGGAAACTGGTTTCCTGCCACCAGCTGTGTACCTTACTGTGCCTTGCTACTGTTGAAAATGAAAATGACATATGAATTCTACTGATCAGAACATATTATGGCAACATGCAGAAAGCAGCAAGTTTCATTTTCCACAACAGAAAAGAAGATACACTGTAAAGGCTAAATGTTCCAAAGGACAGGTATCCTGGGTATACTCTGAGTAAAGGATAAGTGTCCTGGGGACACTTCATATTAAAGAGAGACGAGTGTTTGACATCAAAGCAGGAACAGTCAGACAAGTGAAACTGCATGAAATGTTAAAGAAAAATCTAACTATGTGTTTAACTGAATCAATGACAAACATGGGATTGTTAAGATTTCCTTATTGTTGTGTTGTTTTGCTTTTTTGTTGTTGGTGGTTCAGTTTTGGTTTTGGGGTTTTTATTTTGACTGATTGATAGGCAGAGTCTTGGTCCTGAAAGGACAATCTTATCATTCATCTCAATCTACACCTTTCATACAAGATGAAATCTCAGAGGCTGGTATAGCTGGAAGCACTCTTTTCAGTGCCTCTGTAGGCTGACTTTTGAAGGTTAGGCGAGTACCAAAATGTTACCTTTTGTTTTCTTTTTTGTGTTTCCTGTGTACCACGAGATTCCACGTCTTCCCTTTTGAAGCTTATGCTGTCTGTTGCTTATGTGTTGCCTGTATCCTCTTCTAGTCCCCCTTGCTTTTTCTATCTCTCTTTTAGCTTTCCTCTGCTCTTCGAGCTTTATCTGCATAATTCCTTGGAGCTTCAGGCTGAAAAGACATGACTTGACTGCAAGCTTTCAAGAGTCACAAATAAAATGAGCTTGGAAACTCTGTGTCTCTTGATGCCAAGTGCAAAAAACTTTCCTAAATGCTGTAGTTTTGCCAGTCAATTACTGAAGCCTGTGAGAAAAGCAGGGAGTAATAAAATTATGGGCAATACTGAAAGGAATACCAGAAAGTAGAAACCATCTTGATTTAATGGAGAGGAGCATTATTGATTCCTGCACCCCACAACAGAGCTGAAGAGCAAATAAAATCCATTACTTCCAATGCAGACATTTTAAAAGCCACTGTCTATGTAATGTTTCAAAACATACTGCACTGGAGTTGCATTGTCTCTTTTCTTGTACATTTCAATCATGCCACAAACAAAGTTTTGCTGTTACACCATTAAATGACCTGATTTCCTAATGACTACAATCAGTATCTCCATAGATTGAATTGCACCTGGGTTACCAGCTTGTCAAATCTTCTCAGGCAAGCAGGATCTAGCATTACAAAATAAAATCTCCAAGGAAATCCTAGACCTTGCAGGAAATTGTTTTGGACACTTGGAAATCCCTGACTTTGATTCAACATCACTTTCAATCCTCAATGTGTAGCTAGGGAGAACCATGATCTTTGAAGTATCTCTGTTCCAAGTAAATAAGACAAGATCATGTGAGTTCCTTCAAAAGCTATGGTTTACTTGGGGTGATGTCATGAGTTCTGGTTTTCCTTCTTCCACTTCTCCTTTGCACTTTCAGCAACGTTAGAAGTACTTTCCCGTGCTGTGCTTGCTGTATAAAAACTTGGAAAACTGCTGTACATTATCTCCACCTGTTTTTCACCTCAATTTTTAAAATGTCTTCTGTTTCTTTCTGCAGTAAAAGATGCAGTAGAAAGTACCTTCCCATGAAAGGTCCTCGCTGAATCAAATGCTGGAAAACTGCTGTGCTTTGGTAGCAGCAGATTAGCCAGCTTTCACACCCACATTCCTCACCTGAAGAGAAAGTACTGCCTTGGGCACAATGCTATAGGATTCTCTTGGGTAGAAGAATTTATAACTGTAGGATACTTCCTTCCAGTTCTCTTTCTTCTTCTTCTTTCTTTTCTCTTTGGTTTTGGGTGTTTCTTCTGTTCTTTTGTTTTGTTTTGTTTTGTTTTATTTTTGTGCGTGTCTTTGCTTGCTTGTTTGTTTTTCTCCTCTAGATCTTGGGGCATTATTTATAATGTACCCTATACTTACTTATTTTTTATGAAAAAAACCAAAACAAACCAAACCAAGACAGTAATTTTTCAGTGTAAACCGGACTGCCTTGCTACTTTGGACTACTGAAGCAAAGAACTGCTTGGATTCACCAGAGAACCCAGGCAGTTTTTACTCCTGCATTAGGCTAGTGGGAGGTGTCCCTGCCTATGTCAGGGGGGTTGGAACTAGATGATATTCAAGGTCCTTTCCAACCTAAACCATTCTATGATTCTATGATTAGTCAGTCGTCATGGTATGAGTGTTCCCAGTCATTTGACAGAGAGATGGCTGTGCAGCAGCACAACGTGCTATCTGCATTATACCTAGGTCTGACTTTGCACACATGTATGCTGGGGATGGACTTCCCTGTGTACTCTCATATGGAACTATTTGAAGATCTGTTGTTTTCAATTACAGCAGGTTTTGGGGTTTTTTGTTGTTGTTTTTTTTTTTTTTTTTTGTATTTTACAAGATTGAATGAAAGAATGTGATTTAACCTAACAAAAGGTGAAATCAAATTCCTCTCTGCTCTCTCACTGGAAGTTTGATCAGCGAGAGGAGCTTCTCATCCTTCCTGAAGGATTGGTACCAGATTAGGATGTTCAAGGAGGCAACTAAATCTGTACAGTAAGTACTTGCCTGATCTAGTCCTTCCCCAGCTTGCTTACTCCTACCCACATTTGAGGACCAATGAGAGGCCTCTATCAGAATGGGTTTGTGAATAATTTTGCGTATAATTAGCTATTCCTGCAAGCTTGCTGCAGGGAATTATCAGACAGGCACTCTGTTCCATGTAATGAATAAAACTGAATAAGCTGCACCACAAACTCCCTTCTCCATAGTATGTTACAACTTCATGGAAAAAACAACTGACATCAGTTTACTTGAAATCCTCTTTGCAGAAACTTTCTCTGTTTTCATCCATTGGCTTATTTTTATTTTTATTCTTATTGTTACCTCTTTCCTCTTAACTAAAGAACCTCTGGCTATCAGAAATACTGCTTTCAGAACTGGGCATAACAATTTGTGACATCCACCGTTTTCCTTAGTATTTATTAGTAATCAGAGTTGGTGTTTGTAATTGACAATTCTTTACAGCAAAACAATTAAGTTATGGAAAGAGCTTATAGACATTAACTTCCTCTAAGCACAACTTGTCTTGTTTATCAAAATCCTAGGGAGTTTCTAGGCTTCACAAGCCTTCTAGAAGTGTCAGTTACCCCTATGGCCACTTACATAAAGCAGTGCAAAATGTCTCCTCAGGATGCACCCACTAAGCATCAAGTCTTTTGTTTCAGAGCTTTCTTGGGAGCTTTTGTAAGAGCTATTAGTCTCTTCCCAACTCTAATTTACTGATTTTGTGATCAGTGCCTTTTCCAAGTACTGTCTTTAAATGATGATCTCTCAAAAATCCGAAGTCTTTTCTTTTGTAAACTCTATTTTCTTCTCTACCTCTTTTTAATTTTGTTTCAGATGAAAGCTTAATGATAACAACTTCGGAGCGACATACATGGGTGACCTGCAGAAAACAATTACTCTCAGTGTGAGATTTATGAAGAATATAATTCAGTGGGCCATCAACAGCTGGTCCCTTCGTAGCGTCTCAGAACTGGAAAGAGCTGACTCCGAATGTTTTTAACTTCCAACATTAATTAAATGTTCACAAGACTTTGTAATTAATTATATACACTTTGTTTCAGGTTTTTGAGTGACCTTTCAAATATTTTGTTCTACAGAAATTAAGAATGTCTATTCTCTGTATTTTATGCAAAATGCAGACCATTTATATAAATGAGGAATAAGAACATCTAACATTATTGTGAACAAGCATTCGCTTGTTCACAATATAAATGTAAGTATACACACACACTCCTATACATATACACACATATGTATATAATTCAAATGTACCTTTTTTCTCCTAGATCTCTGCTTGGCATCATAATTTATAAACCAATGAATCCACTGTAGATAACAAAAAAACACTCTTTTAGTTAGATCATCACCCTCCCTACCACTGGTATGCGAATGTGCATTTATACAACTTATGCTTCTTGTTTTGAATCATAGAATAATTAAATCATTTAGGTTAGAAAAGACCTTTAAGATCATTGAGTTCAACCATAAACCTAACACTGCCAAGTCCACCACTAACCCATGTTCTTACGTGCCACATCTACATGTCTTTGAAATACCTCTAGGAATGGTTACTCAACCACTTCCCTGGGCAGCCTGTTGCAATGCTTGATAATGCTTTTGGTTGAAGAAATTTCTAAAACAAAAAGATTGAGAGAAATTTTTAAGATTACTTTTAAAATTAAGTTTTGAAAAATAAAATATTGAAATAAATGAGACATGAACAGACTTGACAAATGCATTTCAAAATAGACATCTTGTAGATCTGGATTAAAGTAACAAAAAATTCTTAAACCAAAAATGTATGGAAATTATCCAATAATAATAATAAAAATTTTGTCCACTCTAATACCTAAAGGTATAAGAGCATTTAACTAGGTGTAATACATGTTCTAATGGTGATGCTGATCTTAAAATCTCCCTAATTTAGACTTTTCTTCCTGTACAGAACAGATCTGTTAACTTTGTCCTCCATATAGGAAACAATGACTGTTCTTGGAGATACTTTTGAGACTAAATTCAAGAAGTGGGTCGTTGTGAACCTCATGAGGTTCAACAAGACCAAGTGCAGGGTTCTACGCCTGGGTCAGGGCAGCCCCCAATGTCAATACAGGTTAGTGGATGAAGGGACTGAGAGCAAACCTGAGGAGAAGGACTTGGGTGTACTGGTGGATGAAAAGCTGCACATGAGCCAACAATGTGCACTTGCAGCCCAGGAGGCCAACTGTACCCTGGGCTGCATCAAAAGAAGCGTGGCCAGCAGGTCAACGGAGGTGATTCTGCCCTTCTACTCTGCTCTCATGAGACCCCACCTGGAGTACTGCCTCCAGCTCTGGTGTCCTCAGCACAAGAAAGACATGAACCTGTTGGAGTGGGTCCAGAGGAGGGCCACAAAAATGATCAGAGGGCACCTCTCCTGTGAGGGCAGGCTGAGAGAGTTGGGGTTGTTCAGCCTGGAGAAGAGAAGGCTCTGGGGAGACCTTATTGTGGCCTTTCAGCACTTAAAGGGGGGTTATTCGGTACTTAAAGGAGGCCTACAAGAAAGATGGGGACAAACTTTTTAACAAGGCCTGTTGCAATAGGACAAGGGGTAATGGCTTTAAACTAAAAGAGGGCAGATTATAGGTAAAACATTTTTTACAATGACGGTGGTGATGGGAGGTGGTAGATGCCCCATCTCTGGAAACATTCAAGGTCAGATTGGACGGGGCTCTGAGCAACCTGTTCTAGTTGAAGATGTTCCTGCTCATTGCAGGGGGTTGGACTAGATGACCTTTAAAGGTCCCTTCCAACCCAAACTATTCTATGATTCTATGACTGTAACACTGTAGTGTATCTAGGATAACCTGAAAACATAAGTGATGAGCTTTAGCAACAAACTCTAGTCAATCACTCCCAAGATCATTGAGCAAGAAGCTTAACAGCCCTGATTAAAATATCCATCTACCAAGTGTTCTTGACAGCTGAGCTTGAAAAATGTGCTTTAGAAAAGATAACATTAAGAATGCTTTAAATGGGTCTGCACTTCTTATCAATTTGTCAGTTACAGAACAGTATAAAGGATTAGATCATTTTACTGTTTATATACAATTACCTTATTAGAGCCATACTGGATGGATACAGCATGGGTGTGAGACGTTTTGTGATTACATATATGTACTACGTCTTTGATAACTTTGCAATCCTTGAGCTTGTAAATAACCGTTACTTTATTTCCTGTGGTAGAAGAGGGTCATGGTTTTTGGCTTTTCACTCTTAAAGCTGCTTTCTAGCAGTATTTTTATAATCTGTGCAGAAGTAGTAAGATATACTTCTCTGGAACCTTTTAATTGTGGCCAATTAAACAGCAGGCCGAAATAGGAGGATTTAAACTTCAAAATCCAGAAGAGATTTGGAATTGCACTGAATGTTTCTGGCTTTGTTCTATGGGGTGCGATGACACAAATGTTTTTATATAAAATCTCACCTTATGCAGCAATTTCAAGTCTTTAATCCTTTCTACTGGTTCATTCCTGTAGTTCTATTCCAGAAATTAATCATCTAGACAAGGTAAGTTCAGGCTGTGACTGAAATATCCAAAAATCTTTCTTCAGTCCACTGTACCTCAAAACATTTACAGTTAATGAGGCTAGTACCAGTGATACCAACATTTATCTTATCAGTATGTGTATGTTTTTAATGAGGGACTCTATGTGATTTTTCACTGGTTTTAATGCTCTAATAGTTTTCTATTTTCTTGCTGTTCACATAAATTTGATCTCTTCTTCTGCCTCAATAATGTGTTATCTAAGTTATCATTTTTACTTGCAATTAATTTGTTTTATGCTATTAATTTTAAATGCAGCCAAATTGCTGTAACTGCAAAAAAAAAAAAATCCTTATATTTATTTCATACATTTAAAAACCAGCATTAATCTTAGTGAACCTGAATTTCTTCGTGTATGGCTTGTACCTTTTTCAAATAACTGGACGATAGGTTCCCCTCCTTCTGCATCTCCACTACAATGGATTGTAAAACCCGGTGTGACAATTAGAGTTTTCACTCTCAAATGATAGCATATATTATTTTGTAGAGGTGTTGACTTGTATGGGTCTTTTCCAGCCTAAAGAAACAAGCTATCTGGTTTCATTTGCAAATTTTTTACAAAGTAAATCATAGAATGGTTTGGGTTGGAAGGGACCTTAAAGATCTAGTTCCAACCCCCCTGCCATGGCCAGGGACATGTCCCACTAGACCAGGTTACTCAAAATCCCATCCAGCCTGGCCTTGAACACTTCCAGACATCACAACTTCCCTGGGCAACCTGTTCCAGTGCTTCACCACCCTCATAGTGAAAAATTTCTTCCTAATATCTAATCTAAATCTCCCCTTTTCCGGTTCGTAGCCATAGCTTCTCTGGGCAACCTATTCCAGTACCTCACCACCCTCACAACGAAAAATTTCTTCTTAATATCTAATCTAAATCTATTCTCTTTCAATTTAAAACCATTACCCCTTTTCCTATCCCCACATGCCCTTGTAAACAGTCTCTCTCCAGCTTTCTTTTAGGCCCCCTTTAGGTACTGGAAGGCTGCAATAAGGTCTTCCTGGAGCTGGAAGCTGGAGTCTTCTTCAGGCTGAATAACCCCAATTCTCTCAGCTCTGATTACCTTCATAGCCCTCCTCTGGACTCACTCCAACAGGTCCATGTCTTTCTTATGTTGGGGGCCCCAGAGCTGGACGCAGTATTCCAGACAGGTTCTCACCAGAGCAGAGTAGAAGGGCAGAATCACCTCCCTCGACCTGCTGGCCATGCTTCTTTTGATGCATCTCAGGGTAAGATTGGCTTTCTGGGCTGCGAGCCTACCTTGCTGGGTCGTGTTGAGCTGCTCACCAGCCAGCACCCTGAAGTCTTTCTCCTCAACCTTCCTCAAAAGGAAGTCCTTTTCCTCAGGGCTGCTCTCAATCCATTCTCCACCCAGCCTGCATTTGTGCTTGGGATTGCCCTGGCCCAGGTGCACCTTGGCCCCAAATTTGCACTTGGCCTTGTTGAACTTCATAAGGTTCACACAGGCCCACTTCTCAAGCTTGTCCAGGTCCCTCTGGACGGCATCCCTTCCCTCCAGCATGTCAACTGCACCACACATCTTGATGTCATTGGCAAACTTGCTGAGGGTGCAGTCCATCCCATTATCCTTGTTGCCAACAAAGATGTTAAATAGCACTGGTCCCAATACTGACCTCTGAGGAATGCCACTCGTGACTGCTCACCACTTGAGCTCTTTGATTGCAACCATCCAGCCAATTCCTTATCTATCGAGTGGTCCATCCATGAAATCCATGTCTCTCCAACTGGCAGACCAGGATTTTGTGCAGAACAATGTCAAATGTTTTGCACAAATCCAAGTGAATCTGTTTTCATGTTCCAGATTCCATAGAATTCAAAATAGTCCTAATCACAGAGTAATATGTGAGAATACAGCGATAGATATATGGCAGTAAATAAAGATGAGTGAGATCAGATCTTTATCTGCTGGCTTCGGCCCCATATACCTGTATGTAACTAGTGCTCAAAGGGCTACTGCTGCTGAGTCTAGTCACTGCAATGAATTCTTTATTCTCATGCTCTCTTTAAATAAATTTGTAAAGAACCTCAGTGTCTCCTGGTATTGCAAACAAAGTTATATTAAATTCTGGACTTAGGAATGTGTTGGGTTTTTGTGTTTTGTTGTGTTTTTTTTTTTAAATATGATTTTAGATTGCTTTACAGAAAAGCATTGTCCTCTGAGAAATAATTTCTCACTGCTTCTGATAAATTAAGAGGTGTAACTGACAAAGTAGAAAAAGAATCTTCATTGGGTTCAAGAAAGGAATTCTCCTTGATGGTGCTAGTACTAATGAAGGAAAAAATCCAAAGCTGCTGAACAATTTATATTCTATGAACTTCTTAGTATACAGTAAATTATCATTTTAAGGCTTTTGGGATTCCAGATGTAGGTTTACTAACATTAACAGTATTAGAGATGTGTTCATGCCAAAGGGTTCAGCGATATGCAGTTATATATTTTGTCAGGAACTTCAAATTGGAAGCAAATGCATGTATTAAGGCCTGTCATTATTACACTGTCTTAAAGTTAAAATTGCTTTGTGAGATTCTTCTCTAATCAAAACAAAAAACCCAAGGAAATATTCACATATTTCCTCTGAGGCATCCCACGAGGAAAAATAATGGAAACATATATGAATGGCTGCACAAAGTTAAACTTCTAAAAAATATTGTCATTAGCTCTCTCCAGCAAAATGTATGAGGCTCTACACCAAAGTTTTCTAGCTGGGTTCACCTTCTTAATAGATCATGAGATTGTAGGGAACTGAGAAAGCACTTCAGCATTAAACAGCACGGGCATTGTCCCTTGGAATTTTCCACTACTATAAAACAGTTCAAGAACACAAAATTTAGTTTGATTGGGTAAAGGAGAATAAACAATTTTTGTGTATTTTTAGCTATTGGTAGCTCTAAAAAAGTGAGAAAAGATCTGCACAGTAGTTCTCAATTGAACCATTACAGGAACAGACCGAAGCACAAGAAAAATCCTAATTTATAAGATTCTTCAAGTACTATTCTTGAAAACTACTTCCTATGCTATGCAGGTCAAGCCCTATAAACAAATTGATGAGAAGAAAAAGGGAAAAAAAAAAAAAGGTTCCATAAACATTCTTTAAAAAGTAAGCAAATATTGATATGTGTTTTTAAGAACACAAATTTAAGCTCCTGGTTTTGAAAATATTTCCTAAGATGGGGAAGGCTGGCAGAGAGATTATCTTTATTGAAATTGCCACTGGTGTCATCTTAAAATGTTCCCTAGTGAACCTCTCTCATGCAAGGCAGTCAATAAGTGAAATTTGGGAAAGATCACAAAGCAAACTGTGGGAGTTGAATCCTTACAGATCAAAATTGAAAGTAAGGTCTGCTGAAGGACTAATGAAGCAAAGACACTGAGCCTCGCTCTATTTTTATCACAAGAGCTAACCAGAATCCCAAACATCAGAGCAAAATAGTTCAACAATATATGTATGTCTATGTCCTTCCTTGCCTCCAAAAATAATAGATTTCCTTATTGAGATGCCTGTTTAGCAATCATAGCAGTAAAGCCACAGACTGTGCGTAAATCTTGATGCTTTCTTACATTTCTATTTCTGTTAGTTTTCTACTACTTTTTATGAATGGATGTTTACATACATGCTTTAAATGTGCATTTTCAAAACGAAATCAGGGTGAGTAAGATAACATCTGTAAAACAAGCAGGGATAAAACATCTAAGTTGTATCAAAGTTAAGGATTGTTAAACCAGAATTTGGAGGTGGCTTGAGAGTTTTTCTAAACAATTCCAAGAGCCACGGGGTGTAAGTATACCCACATCAATAGTACGGACATTCTTTTGACATTGATTTTCAAAATACATGCCAAGCAATTTGCACTGTGTACTGTACAAATGTCAGTCAGAGGTAGAAAGATGGCCACAAGGGATGACAGTGTTAAAATGTTGCATAGTCTCAAAATCCGATCTTCGGTGGAAAAAAGATCAGCAACAGAAAAGTTAAGATTCTAATAAGGACCCAGGGAATCATAATTAAAGGGGGTAAATTTGACTTTCTCCTCCTTACCTCAGCTTATACTCCCCTCACAAGGTCTTTGAAATACATATTTAGTGACAATATTGAGTTAACAACCACTAGCAGTCTCCTAGGTCCCATCTATTCCTCCTTTATATATTTTTGCATATGGAAAGAAACTGTCATGATTGAAAAACACCAAATGGATCTTCCCACATTGTCAATCAGACGGAAACTGATGCCATTGAAGAATATGACCTTATGAAATATCAATGTTTGGTTGCAATAGGTAAACAAGATTGAGGTCTTTGGAGATCTAGATTCAAATGCACTTCAATCTCAGATGTTTTAAATTTGTCTCATGATTTGTAAACATACATAAGGGTTCATTCGGTAAAAATTAGGGCTCCTGATCAAGAATAGATCAAAACTAGCCAATTACAAATTCATAGGTAAAGCAAACCAGAAAAAGATATGTTGTGGGTTTTTTTTAAATTTTCAACCCATGCTGTGTTAGTCTCTAGACAGAACTTTCAGTTTTCCAGATCTGCACTTTAATGAATTTCTGTTTCAATGGAAACTGGAAATAAAAAAATTGCAGTTCTTTTTTTTTAATAATGCAGTTAGATATAGCTCTGCAGTGCCAAGGTTCAACAAGCAAAGCAGTAGTTTCCAGTCATGTAGTCATTGCATTTCTAAAGTGTACAAAGGAATGATTTCAAACATAGACACACATTATATACAGAAAGGGGTATCATACATACATACATAAAAAGAGAATATGCAAATATTTTAAAACATTCTTCAGGTCTTTCCAAGATGCAATGTCAGCTCTATTCATAAATATGCATATATTTTAGTGATTACATAAAACTGTATAAATAGAGAAGAGCACACAAATATAAGCATGTATATGTGTATACATAAATACAATTTACATGTACTGACAAGGAAATTCTTTTATCTGCATTTTTTTTTAATTTTTACAAATATGGAATAATAATCATAAATGGAAAGTTATCTATGGCTGTACAATGGCATTTCAGTAATTTGACTCATGGAAAATTTTGGTTTAATGAGGAATACAGTATGACTGGTCCCTCTGCATTTCTTTTGATATGATAAGCTTTCTAATATTTTAGTGAAGGAAGTAAATGCAGTTTTGACAGATATTGAATTTCTGTTCATCACTTATGAAGTTCATTGTTTAACTCCATCCTTAGTCCCAAAATTTTGTGCCAATCTTGTAGGGGAAATGAAAGAATAGTCTGTGGATTCCCATTTGAAGTAGCAGTTTGATGTATACTGCATTCATTGGATGGATTGGATTCCTATTTAAATGCAATGACTATTTACACTCTTCAATCCATTCATGAAATTTTGGAGCAGACCACACAGGAAACTGTTGGAAAGTATGATACCCGAAGTCTTGGACAGAGCATTTATCAGTACACTCTGACTGTCCAAACTAGTTCCATCTGTCCTTAACATGCCATTGTAGTGGGAATGCTGGGCAGGGAAGGCAGCCCAGGGTCATTGCTAGAAGACCTCTGAAGCCAACTGTCCCAAGGGCAGGTGGAAATTGAAGGTAGTGTAGCTGAGGCTGCACAGAATATGCAACCCTGTTGTGGAATCACCTGGAGATTTTTATCCTCTGAAATGGGTCATATAAGGCTCAGTATAGAAGCTACAACTGCACAGACACCTTGCTGTTTGCAGTGAGACTGTAAGCTGAAGATTTATGGACACCTAAAGGGTTCATAAGAACAGCTTTCTTTGAAGAATAACAAATTCCATTCTCTTCTGAAAAACTACATGGAAATACATTTCTTGTCCTCTTTATAGCCATCTACCATTTACAAATGCAGATGTCTATAAAGATTATGCAATTGTTAAATCAATGCAGCATATTGATGCAAATCTTTCATGTCAGTTTACAAGGCAAGTGAAAGTGTATATATAATGTACATACATAAATGCATTGTATACATATATAAAATCAAAAAGTTGACTTTGTTCTTTATTACATGAATTATGTTCTGGTAATATTTTCCAAAGTAAGCCACATTAGAAAAGTCACCCTTTGCATATGTATCAGAGCCAGTTCTAAATACTTATCTCAGTCTTATGCTAGTTGAAATCCATTCATCGAAGTTGATTTACATTAGTATAAAACTGGTAGAATATGAGTTAGAAAGAAAGAATCAGGTCAAATTTTTTTAATCAGAATTTTAATATTCACACAGTCAGTGTGGTATGTAGGTTAACTTCATAACAACTCCATAGAGTGAATTGATACACCGTACTGTATCATGCCAACATAGCTTTACAATCTATAATTTAAAACTTTTCCTTTGAAACTAGCTAAATACAGATTAAGAAGATAGATGGAAAGAGCCTCATCATCTATCAAGTAAATAAAACTATACATCAATGAACATGCATAGGCATTCTTCTTTGTCATCTCCTGTGCTCTGTGTGAGTAATACATTCTTGATTCACTGAGAAATTTCTGTATATTTTACATTTTTATATATTTCATATATTCCATGGAGTAACATAAATTGTGGTTTAATTATACTGACTATATGCCATAAGAACCATCATTGTCGATTTCTTCACAGAAAAATGAATTGGTGCTATAATTCTTAAATGCTTGGTAATCAAATTTCTCCACTTCTCAGCAGAAAAACAAAGTATCAAATACACTAGTTTTGGAGATGATGTTGTGTAGGTGTTTATCATACATTTTCAAGGCCAAGGGCTACTACCAACATTTTTTCGTGGTTTTTTTTTTTTCTGTTCTGGAAAAGAAAAGTTGTTCTAGACATTGGAATGTATTAAAATCTGATTGATTTTTTTTTTTTTTTAAGTCAGAAAGGTTGAACACTTTTGTCTGGTTTTGATCAGTGATAGAATAGTTTCCATGCAGAATCCATGTGTGTGAAATGAAGTACCGACAGTTTATCTGTTAACTTACGCTAGGGTGGGTGATTGGTATGTTCTGGAGCTGGGATAACAAATGGATTCTCATGAGCATCCTACTGGATGATAAATACATGCAGATGCCTTACCTTCTTCCCACTTTGTTCATTTTTCTTGTTCATGTCCCCTGCTCATGCTTACATATTCAGCTGCCCCAAAAGAGTCACTCCATATTCAAAATGACCATTCAAATTCAGTATCTATATTTCCAAGGTATTCCTTGCTTTCTTCTTTCACCATACTTGCCCTCTCACTCTGAAAAAAGAGTCTTGGTTTGAGTTCGGCTTTTTTCATGACTCATCTCATATTTCAGTTCTACATAACTATCACCTCCATCTCTGCTCCCAGTGGGCTTAGTACAGTATATCTCCCCATTTCATCAGTCAGTAGCAGTAAGCATGTATGTGAGGAGTGATATTGATGAGCCAGAAGGGAAAGCAGCCTGCTTATCTGACTACCATTTTCTTTTAAGTGGTGAAATAAAGCATTCCAAATGAAGAAAAATTACTTTCTGTGGTTTACCAGGAAATGCTGGCTCTGTCCTTGTGATAAATATGTGAGTTACAAAGTTGAGGAGGAGGAGGAAGAAGTGGTGGTGGTGGTGCTCCATGGTGGAGTAAGCACACACCATGGAGGACCCATGCTGGAGCACAGGAAAAGGGTGATAAGGAAAGGTCAGAAGAGAGAAACCACTATGCACTGATAGTTGCCTAGCTGAAGGGACCAAGTGTAACCTGCGGCAGTAACACTGGCGAATGAGAGGTGTCTGAAGTGAAGTTGAGCCTGGCAAAGGGGGACAACAGGTGTTTTGTCAAGTGTCTAAATGTTTGTCTTTTTGTTTCCCAGTACATGAATCAATAATGTAATGTTTATGTTAACTTGCAAATTAAATTTCCTAAGTCCAAACTGCTTTGACTCTGACAGCAGCTAGTAAGTGATGTCCCTGCCTTTATTTTGATCCCCAAGATTTCTCTCATGTTCTTCCTGTTTTCTCCCCCATCCTGCTGCAGGCAGAGTGAGTGAGTAGCTGTGTGGGTGCTTGGCTGTTGTCTGTGGCTAATCCACCACAGTCAGATAGCCAAGTGTTTACCAAAACCCTTCTAAGTATCCTACCAGTCTTATCAAATTAAGGACTTCTGTCCATTATGGACCATGTTGATTGGTTCCAGGATGTTTTAGGTTAAACATAACACCATGCCTACACTTACATACTTTTTAGCTCAATACAACTTTAACTGTAGTATGGCCATTAAAATTTCCATTATATCAATTTAATTGGAGAAGAAGCAGTTAAAACACAGATTGATTTGAAATATTAGACTAAAAAGGAAAAAAGCTGGAGATAATGAAAGAAATAAAATATAAGCTGCAGTCAGTATTGCCATCAAATCATCAAAAACATCTGAAGAGACAAAGAGCATCAGGTGAGAAATAGTTCTTTAATGAAAACCAAATGTCAAAAACATATGACATTTCGTCACATTCTTTCAAAAAATCTGCTAGAAAGAGCTACAGCACAAATCACCATCTGTTGAAACATCCATGACATCAAAATTCAGTCTTTTGATAATGACTTTTCAATATCATCCTTTGAAAAGAAACTTGACCATTATTGTACTTTAAACTCAGTTAAATACTATGAAATCCGTTAATGTCCTTGTTAGGTCTACACAGTAAAAATTGTTCTTCTCTTTTCCCTGTTTTTAAAAATTGGCTTAGCAAAGATAATCTCCCACATTGCTTTGTTAACTTAAAGACCTTTTTTTTTTTATTGTGGGGGTTATACATTGCCTTTTAAATACGTGTTTAAAAAAGCACAAACACTGATATAAATGTAAACAAATCTCCGTTAATGCCTACATCATTGAAATAGCTGGTATTTGACCAAAGAAATGGTGTTAAAGTCCTATCTGCATTATAATATTTAGCAATAACTATCAAATATAGCCTATACAATTTATTCAGGGAAATGACTCTTATTCCCAGTATAGATAATTATCTTTTCCAACAGTGGTTGCTATCTGACTGAATAAAGAAATTTAATGAAGTTTCAGTATTAATTTCAGTAGAAACTTAATTTCCACCTTTGTCATACTTTATAGAATTGATGAATGTAATGTTCTTCAGGTTTTTAGAATCATAGAATCATGGAACCATAGAATAGCTTGTGTCCAACCTAACCTTGAATGTTTCCAGGGATGGGACATTGACCACCTCTCTGGGCAACCTGTGCCACTGTTTTATCACTCTCACTGTAAAAAAAATTCTTCCTTTTATCTAGTCCAAATCTGCCCTCTTTTAGTTTAAAGCCCTTTGTCCTACTGCAACAGGCCCTGCTAAAAAGTTTGTCCCCATCTTTCTTCTAGGCCTCCTTTACGTACAGAAAGACCACAATAAGGTCTCCCCAGAGCCTTCTCTTCTCCAGGCTGAACAACCCCAACTCTCTCAGCCTGCCCTCACAGGAGAGGTGCTCCAGTCCTCTGATCATTTTTGTGGCCCTCCTCTGGACCCACTCCAACAGGTTCATGTCTTTCTTGTGCTGAGGACACCAGAGCTGGAGGCAGTACTCCAGGTGGGGTCTCATGAGAGCAGAGTAGAAGGGCAGAATCACCTCCGTTGACCTGCTGGCCACGTTTCTTTTGATGCGGACCAGGGTACAGTTGGCCTCCTGGGCTGCAAGTGCACATTGTTGGCTCATGTGCAGCTTTTTATCCACAAGTAACCCCAAATCCTTCTCAGTAGGGCTACTCTCAATCCCTTCATTTCCCAGCTGGTATTGACATTGGGGGTTGCCCTGACCCAGGCGTAGGACCCTGCACTTGGTCTTGTTGAACCTCATGAGGTCCACATGACCCCACTGCTCGAGCATGTCCAGGTCCTTCTGGATGGCATCCCACCTCTCAGGCCTGTCAACTCAGCTTAGTGTCCTCTGCAAACTTGCTGAGGCTGCACTCGATCCCACTGTCTATGTCATTGATGAAGATACTAAACAGTACTGGTCCCAGTACAGACTCCTGAGGGACACCACTTGTCACTGATCTCCATCTGGATATTGAACTGTTGACCACTACCCTCTGGGTGCTACCATCCAACTAATTCCTCATCCACTGGACAGTCCATCCATCAAATCCATATCACTCCAACTTAGAAAGAAGGGTGTTGTGGGGGAAGGCCTTACGGAAGAAGAGATAGACGACATCCGTAGCTCTTCCCTTGTCCACTGATGTAGTCTCTCCATCACAGAAGACCAGCAGGTTGGTCAGGCAGGACTTACCCTTGATGAAGACATGTTGGCTGTCTTGAATCACCTCCCTGTCCTCCATGTGCCTTAGCATAGCTTCTAGGAGTATCTGTTCCATGGTATTCCCAAGCACAGAGGTGAGGCTGACAGGTCACTAGATTGTTTTTCACCATTCACTTTTGAGCATTTATATGCATGCTTAATACATATTTATTAGCTGAGTTTGCACAATTTTGTTGCAACTTTGCTGCCTTCAGACAGTTTGGTCTGGTTTCTTCTAACAGCAAACCCACTTGTATAGGCAAGGTCCCTATCAGTCAAGTCCTATTGCACATGTCATGGAAGATGTCTTTACATTGCAGCTTTATCTTCTGGAACACATTGCACCTCTTCTTTGTGTGCAGGGGTGCCAGGACAGACCATGTAAAGCTGTGTTGGGTCTGGCTGGGATGGAGTTAACTTTCCCCATAGCAGCCCTCATAGTGCTGTGCTTTGTATTTCTAGCTAGTAAGGTGTTGATGACACACCAGTGTTTTGGCTACTGCTAAGCAGTGCTCCCACAGCATCAAGGCTGTCTCTCCAACATCCCCCTCGCCCCCAAAGGCCAGTAGGCTAGGGGTGGGAAAAAGGTTGGGAGGGGACATAGCCAGGACAGCTGAGCAGAGAGATGATCCATACCATATGACATTGTGCTCCGCAATAAAAGCTAAGAGAAAGGAGGAGACAGAAGGGAGGCATTTGTCCGCTGCATGTCCTGAGGTCCTATTTCCCAGGCAGTGGCTGGATATTGCATGTTGATGAGAAGTAGAAAATAAACTTTTTTGCTTGTTTTACTTTGCTTCTGCATGCAGCTTTTGCTTTTCCTTTATTAAAATGCTTTTATCTCGACCCATACGTTCTTTTACATTTTATTTTCTTCCCCTGTGTCCTGCAGAGGAGTGGCTGGGTGGGGACCTGGTGGCCAACAAAGGTCAACCAACCACAAAGACCACACTACCCCCACTTTCATTGTGCACAGGGAGGACAGGACATACCATACAAGGTAACACTTGCCTACTCCTGGCCCATGGCAGATGCTGTCTCTGCTCCTGCACAGTGAAGGGAGGCAGCAGCTGACACAGGGTCAGGAGGCTGCTGCACCTCACAGAACCAGGGAATGTGGCTGGTGGTGATTGTTGGCAAGCCGCTGAAAGAAATATGCAGGCATATGCAGGAGACCATTGAGCACCTGATGAATACTCCAGGGCCACTGCCCGTCCAAAGCTCTGCTGAGGAACCACGCGTGAAGTCATTTCCTTAACAGGGGACTGGAGAAAAGACAGAGCCTGCTGGAGCTTTGCTAGCATAGGCCCAGCAGAGTGAAGTCTCACAGAAGGAGGCTGAGGAGCTTCAGGCCTAACTGGCTGCAGACAACCAGGGCTCATATTGCCTGAGCATCCTCAGCCAAAGATGTGAGGAGTTAGAAGTGCATCTTATGGAGATGATGGATGAAAACACCAGACCAGCTGAAGAAAATTCTCACTTCCATGCATGGGGAAGAAAAGGTCCAGGCCATCAGCTGTCTACAGACACGACTGGAAGATGAAAAGCGCAAACTGAAAGCCGTGAAAGAAATGGCAGAAAGTGCTGAGAGAGAAGTAAAAAGGGACCATAGGGAAGGCGTGCAACTGTTTCAAGCCTAGATGAGTGAACTAGGGAATTGGTTTTAGAGCCCCTCAGTGTAGATTGAGCAGAGGGCAGTCCTGGGTCTTGCCTTCTTTTAGAAGAAGACATTGCAAGTAAGACAGAAGAACCAGTAGCAGTTAGTCTGTCATCCTGCAGGCTCTGAGACAATGACTGGGAAAGATTTGAACATTCACAGCTCAACACAGCTATGATCTTTTTGATGGTCCCAGTGAGCAGCCTGAACTAGAGCTTCCCCTGACTGCTGGACAATATGTTTATGTCTTTGGAGAGGTGGATGGAGACAGGTGGTCTGTGGGAGAGCTGGTGGATGGCACAAGATTCATCCCCTCTAATTTTGGTGAAGAAGATTCAGATGATGACCTGGAAAACGAGAACTGGAGTGATCCTCGTTATTACATGACCCTGCAGAGTGCAGCAAAGGCCCCTGCGGCTTTCTGGAAGGCAACTCTGCCACGTCAGAACATCACTGCTCTTGGCAGCGATGGGGACCCTCCTGTCTGGGATGGTGGCTGTGCGTGTTGTCTCCATGGGAAGCAGAGAGCAAAGACAAGCCAAACAGCATGTAGCATTGCCTGAGGGACCATCTGCATACACATCGGTCACCTGCCAGGAAAGGATGTTTGTGGGTTACCTTGAACCCGCTGCAGGGTGCCCCTGCATTCACACCTTGTGAAAAAGCAGGCAATGTCCAACACCCTGTAAAAAAGCTAGGCTTGGCCAGGGCTTTCTAGAGTGTCACCATGCCCCTTCCCCAACCCAAACCAGCCCTGCAGGTCTTTTGGCTCAGAGATGCTTCTGCTGCCTTCCTGTGAGTGTTGCCCATAAAGCACTTCTGAGCTTGAAGCCTGATGCCTGGCCTCATGACTGCTAGTGGAGCACACCTCGAGTGGACGTGTGTGCGTGCGCAATTGCTGCTTACACAAAAAGCACCCAGAGCAGCATATGCTTGAAGACATCCCCTGTGCTGGTTGCTTGTGATCCCTGGGAGCATTTCACTCTCTGTTTCTTCCACAGGCTGCCTTTTTTTTCAAAAAAGAGTGCGCCCTGGTCTGCCCTTGTTGCTCCTCCTAGAAATAAAGAATACCTAGTCTTTCCCCCTTCCTGGACCACTGCACATCATACTCCCATGCAACCACCTTCCATGACCTTTGCTAGGTCTGCCAGCTTCATCTCCAGCCCTGGGGAGGTGATGGAGCATGACACGTCTAGCATGACATGTTTTCTTTTGTTTTCAGTTGTGCAGACCTGCAATCAGACTCTTCTCTGTAAAGTTTTTAGAAAAAAAGACACTGAAAGTATTATTGCATACCTCATGTCTTTTGAGCACCAGGAGGGAGTTGCAGTAGTCTCAAACTCTTTGATTCTGTTTTTTGAGGCTCCACTTTTCTGTACAATAAAGACATTGTCTTAATCAATTTACCTCTTAGATATTTTCCATTTTTCCTGCTGTCATTTGAAGAGGATCAATTGCTGATTTATGTTTTTCCTTTCCATTCTGCACCATATATCTTTTACTTTTGTGATTCTGACTGTAATAGAATCAGTCTTCAACTCCATAGCTTCACAAGTCAGTAGTAGGTTTTAGAGATTTTTTTTTTAGGTTGACAAGGGAGGTGAATTTATTGTAAATGTTTATTCTGCTCTGCTAAATTAATAGCAATGTGAAATTCAGGCTTCTTGACTTTGTACATTCCTTCCTATGAGGAAATTTTATGCCTTTATTTCATACACACTTGTATAAGGAGGAGACCTCTAAGTAAAACACATTGACTCAAATGCTTAGGTGCACCTTCAGTATAGCTAGCATTCCTAATGCATGTGCACACATGGACAAAAGTCTGGCTCTAATTATAGGTGAACTACGTACCTGTCTATGGGAGCCAAATACAGTTACAGTTTGGCTACTTTCTCTTGCTGAGAAACTAAAAGTCAGGTTGACTGCCACTTTCGCTGTGTCTAAAGAGGGACACTAGCCACAGCCACTGATTAAAATGGCCTCAGCAGCAGCAGGAATGGGAATAAGGAACAGAAAGCTCATCTCTGCTGAAATTTCTTCCCAGCATCATTTCATTTCCTCGTATGGGCTGAGGCGAACTCTATGAGATTCAACAAGGCCAAGTGTCGGGCCCTGCACTTGGGTTGCAACAACCCCATGCAATGCTACAGGCTTGGGGAAGAATGGCTGGAAAGCTGCCTGGCAGAAGAAGACCTCAGGGTGTTGGTCGACAGCCGGCTGAATACGAGACAGCAGTGTGCCCAGGTGGCCAAGAAGGCCAATAGCATCCTGGCTTGTATCAGAAATCGGGTGGCCAGCACGACTAGGGAAGTGATCTTCCCTTGTACTCTGCACTGGTGAGGACACACCTTGAGTACTGTGTTCAGTTTTGGGCCCCTCACTACAAGAAAGACACTGAGGTGCTGGAGCATGTCCAGAGAAGGGCAATGAAGCTGGTGAAGGGTCTAGAGCACAAGTCTTATGAAGAGTGGCTGAGGGAACTGGGGTTGTTTAGTCTGGAGAAAAGGAGCCTCAGGGGAGACCTTGTCACTCTCTACAACTACCTGAAAGGAGGTTGCATCAAGGTGCGTGTCGGTCTCTTCTCCCAAGTAACAGGTGATAGGACAAAAGGAAATGGCCTCAGGTTGCACCAGGGGAGGTTTAGGGTGGATATTAGGAAAAATTTCTTCACTGAAAGGGTTGTCAAGCATTGGAACAGGCTGACCAGGGAAGCAGTGGAGTCACCATCCCTGGAGATATTTCATAGACCTGCAGATGTCGTGCTTAGGGTTATAGTTTAGTGGTGGAATTGGCAGTGCTAGGTTAATGTTTGCACTTGATGATCTTAAAGATCTTTTCCAACCTAAACGTCTCTACAATACTACTTCTATATCAGCCTTTCCCAAGATCATCCTGTCTTGGGGGGGCTGGGCAAGTGAGCTCAGATAGCTTATTCTTAGGACAACAAAATACAAGCCCTGAGACAATTCAAATACGAACGTGCATAATTCACTGGTTATTTTGAGAGGGAAAATTCTGCTATTCTGGAAGCACTTGGAAGCAGAGCTTCCTATAATATTTTTTTTAATTTAGAGCCACTGTGGCACAATATATTCCTGCTGCTCTGCTAGTGTGATTCTGGACCATACATCACACAAAGAAGATTAGCTGTATTAGGTGACTGCAAGACTTACAGAATTTCTACATATTTGACACAACTCTTTTAAGTGTGATACTTCTTGTAGAGGAAAAAAAGAAGCAACATGCTCTGATCAACAATATTGAATGCATTATACTTCTTTAGTACAAATACTAGATGGGGTACAGGTTGTAGAATGCTAGATGTATTTCATATGCATTAATTAAAGAAAATAATTTCCAGAATAATGTGTAGTATATATTTGCATAAACCTAAGGATAACTACAGGGTCATGCAGTGGTATTCTATCATGTACGACAATTAAAGATGGGAACAACTGAAATGATTGAAAGGAGGAAGAATTGAAGTGGTCTGGAATATTCTCTGATGTTACTTCTTATTATTGCAATGTGGTATTTAACAAAGACTGAATCAAAACTGACCCAATTTCAAATAGAATAACCAGTATAATTAATTTATTTTTTTTTGGTGAAATAGTATCTTGCTTAGGACTGTTGAGTTTAACATTCCACAAAAAGTGTTGAATTCTTCTGAAATTTGCCAATTCTATCCTAAAACAAACATTCATTTAAATACATGAAGAAAACATACCTATTCTAAGCTCAGACTAGATTAGATATTCAACGCATCCTATGGAACACTGACATGAGTGATACAATGCCATATGCCTCAAGATCCTCTGTTCAGAGAGCCCTGAGAAACTGGGATGAGTACTATATGTGCAGCATATAGCTTCATTGTTTACCTATAAAATATTAGTTTGGCTTGCGGGTACAGAGAGAGGGAAATATGAGACATGATATCTAAATGCAGTTTGGGATTTAACTGAGATGTACTGATTTGGACTGCTAAGTTGTCATATCATAAAACCTCAAAGCTTTATGATGTGATTAATACATCTTGATTTAATGTATGAGGGGAAAAATATCTGTCTGTGATTATTTGAAAAATTTAAATTTGTAATTTTTTTCTGGGCAGATAGCTTGGGTCTTAAATATTTGGAAGGCATTTTAGTATGTTCTCAGATGTCATGAAATAGCCAAATTCTATGGCAGAGATCTCAGGTACACACATTAGGACATTATCTTTTTCTTTTCCAAGCAGAGTATGATTATGCTCAAGGGAGTAATTGGCTGATGTGGATAAAGTAGACCAACTTGAGTGCTTCAGGCAGTCTCTGTTCTTCACGTTGGCAGCCAAGTGCCCTCCCCAAGCACAAGAAGGAAAGCTTTGCTTTCCAGATTCCCTTCTGGAATCCTGACAAGTGACTCCACTATCTCCTAAAATAACCCTAGTTTCTCTGGTGACCTATCCATGTATTTATGTTTTAGATTATTCTGTGCTGATTGCAACTGTATATGCTTTCTTAGCAGACAGGCAGACAAGCCTTGTCTTCTCAGCCATAAACTTCTGCTTTTAAATATAAACTGAAAATAAACTTTCCCCCTCCAAAAAAAAACAGGGGTCATACTCATCCTGCGGTTTACAATGCTTTTCTCTAATAAAATGTGTTAGAACACCTGATATTGAGTCAAGAAATCTACACTTACACATGTATTATAAAAACACCACTTTGTATGTATATATAACATCCTTAGGCACAGAAGAGACTTTCACCCATGGTCACGATCAAGACACAATCCTGGTGCCCTTGTCTTTTTTAATTACCTGTAGACAATGATGCAACTTGTTATCCTTAATATTGTGGTTTATACTTCTTTTCTCAATTTTAAAAGTATATGTACAGTCTCAAAATGTGTATAAGCAACACATGCATAGCTCAACTTTACTTTAATTTTTTAAATACAAAAAATTATTTTAAAACGGTAATATTTACTGGAAATATTTAATTCTGCCCTATTCACCAAGCCCATCTGCACGGCAATTATTCCATATTCTACTTATTCATACACTCTTTTTTACACTATTCCCCTCAGGAAAAGCTTCAGAAAGTAGACAGGCTTTGCAACATAACTTGTATATCAATCAATAGAAGTTCTAAAAGATTGAGGGAGGAAGTGAATCTCAGTGTTAAATGTGCTGTTTGAGTGTTGATGCCCGTTGTTTCCATGAGCGAATTCAGAGGCACAATAAAGAAAAAAGGAGAAAAAAAAAACCCCTAGAAAATATCTTCTCCTCTTGTGTATATGAAATAGAAAGTAAACAAATGATCTTTAAAATGCATGGAAAATTCCAGATCTTTTCGTGAATGCCAGTACCTTGAATTAAACTATAGAATGAATATAAGTCAACAGAGACTGTCATATGGATTACTCTACAATTTCAGTTTAATGAAACAAGCTCTAGAATCTCCAAAATATATTTTGTATATTTTTCTATTTCTTTAACTTTTAAACACTTTATACCATCATTTTGCAGAAACAGGAGCAGAATCAGCCATCTGAAAACCATTCTTGTTACACTATGTTTGGTTTATTTTTATGACTCAAATCAGTCAGTGATGAGCCATATACATTAATAAATATTATTTGCGTGCTCGTGTGTAGTACACAGCATTATTAATATACATGGTTTTGTGAAATATGAAGTTCAGGACGTGTAAGAGTATCCCACCCAGACCTGTATGGTGCCTCAGGAACAGGAAATTTTCTCACTGGTCTACTGATTTGCCAATTATTTAGTCAGGCATAGGAAATATCTAAATGTGCTTGACAAGTGTTTCCAAGGTGGTGAGGATTATCAAGAACCCAGGGGGAAAAATATCAGTACTATTTCCTTGTAGTTTAATGACAAAGAAGTAGCACTGAAGGAGATTACTTGAATTTTAACAGATGTTAACAAACCCAAGCAAGGGTGTGAGTATAGAGACCAGTGCCAGGACTTACCCTCTCAACAGAAGTGATGACCTTTGAGACTGCATGTCAGTATTCTTGCAGTATCCAGCATCCCATAACATTTTTTCAGGATGTTCAAAGGGTGACACTGTGGGCGAGCTTGGGAGCTAGTAATAAGGTCTGTATGAACAAAATTTCTTCCAGAGACTAATATGTGCCGTGTATATTCCTTGGTAGCAGCATGGTAACACAAAAAGCCCTTGAGGAGCTCTTGTCTCCCTTTTCATCTCACCCCAATTAAGGTTATTAATAACTTATTTTCTACAATTTCACATTGGAAGAACACTGTTCTACACCATCTCCATCTGTCTATGGTACAGAAAAAAATCTGTCATAAAATGTCCCTGCCACCTACCTGGTCTCTATGCATTATCTTACTACCTAAGTAGATTTTAAAAAACACAGAAGGTACTTTCAGGAAATAGCATCAGAATATGACTCTGGTAATTTCGGAAAAATAATTTTCTTCTATGAGGGAAGGGATATCTTCAGCAGGATTTGAAGGAATTACTGGTTTAGATTGGACGTAGTTTTCTGTGTTTTTGGAGTTCCACCTGCATCCTTTGAGTAGCTGAGTGTTTTAAGGTATTTCCAGTATTTCAATCCATCTCAGTGGTAAAATGTAGATACTTTGAAAACAATTATTGAAAATGTGGTTTAGCTGTATATCTGTAAAATGTCTTTTACATATCTCTCTTTCAGAAGAGCCAAATCTTACCTTCCTTAGGACAGCTGGATGAAGTTCTCGAGTCATATTCTTAGTTTAAGGAAGGTATTCCTATAACACATGGAACTGGAAAAGTTAATGAGAAATGAGAAGTGCTTAAAGAATCCCAAATGACAAAGTAATCATTATTTTATCATTACATCATCTACATCAACACAGATAACTGACAACTGCATCAACACAGATAACCGACAACTACATTTAATTGCAGAAATCCTCTCAACTTTGGAAAACTTTTGAAAATGGCAAGACTTAGTTTAAGATGAATATCAAGACCAGATAAAGTAGAAGATTCCTTGGTAGCTGTTATAGCCACGTGCAGACAATGCAACAGTGTGTGTGACTTAAAAAAACACAACATGTATTAACCATCACTAAAACATCAAATAGAGGTTCCACAAGCCAATGTTCTTTATCCTGGATCCTTAGTTATTTATTCTGGATCCATCTCCTGCCAACAACAAGCATCAGCCCTTTGAATTGCATACCCTTCTACAGAGCTGGTTTTGATGTCATAGGCTCACAGAATCACAGAGTGGCTGAGGTTGGAAGGGTCCTCTGGGGGTCATCTGGTCCAACCCTCCTGCTCAAGCAGGGCCACCTACAGCCAATTGCCAAGGACCATGGCCAGACATCTTTTGAATATGTTCAAGGAGGAAGTCTCCACATTTCTGTGCAACCTGTGACACTAAAAAACAGTTTGCTGACGTTCAGACAGAACCTCCTGTGTATCGGTTTGTGCCCATTGCCTCTGGTCCTGTCACTGGGTGCCACTGAAAAGAGCCTGGCTCCATCTTTGCACGCTCCCTTCAGATATTTATACACATTGATAAGATTCCCTCTGAGCCTTTTCTTCTCCATGGCTGAACAACTGCAACTCTCTCAGCATGTCCTCAGATAGGAGCTATGAGGACTCATAGGAGTCCTCCCTACCTTCATCTTCACTCTCTTATCATACCTTATAAAGCCACCGTAACCCTTCCCTCCAGTCAAAGCTACGGCTAAATGTTTGCCTCTACAAATTTGATTAGAGTGCTCATTATTATGTCAGTTAGACATGGAATCAAGAATGAATCATTCCTTGAATACAGACTATGGACTTAGTCAACTGGACTTGGGATACTATTTCAACAGGTTTACAATTTAACCAAAAATTTTTTTCCTCAAGCTAATGGGTACTAGTGAAAACTCTTGCTACTGACAACTTTACCTTTTAAATTTGAGCCATCTCAGTTATAAAATTGTTTAAAAATATTATATGATTTATTGCCTTTAAATAATCCTTTTTCCACCTTTGACTAGAAACAGCAGAATTGCTCTTCCTTCTGAACTGAAAAGAATTGACTTTAAGATAGAGATTCAACACAGAAATTAAAAGCCCAAATACTTCAACAAATAAATTCTGAATGATGGAAAAGGTAGATAAGAATAGAAAACATTATGAAAGCCTAAGAAGCATGTATAACCTTTCTTATTACAAGGATCATACTACCCGTCACTGAAACAGTGGCTGGCTCAAACACAGGTCTGTCTTGAGATTTTTTCAAGGTGTTTAAACGCAAATATGCATCAAAGAGGTGGGCAAGGCACAGGAAAGAAACATTGAAAATTAGTCTTTTGGAAACACAAAATTTACTTTTTCTTCTTTTCTTTTTTTTTCAAAGTTAAAGCTTTAAATAGATAATGGTTTTCAAGTGGATATGTTTTATTTGCCTTTTCCCCCATACTTTCACTGTTATAATTTGTCCAGGTTCCTTATTATGAAAATTAGTACCTATCTATTTCATTAAGCTAAGCATCACTGTAGGAGGAGCAACATCTCTCCATCCTTTCATCCTATGCATCTATAGATCATGATCTACCTTAATTAAAATGTAGGGAAGGCTGTTCTCTGTGGAGGTCTTTTGCAATTGACTAAATAATTGATGTCTTAAGCTACTTTCTTCTAACGTCATGAGAGGCTGAAGAATCTGAGGATAACTCCAGCTCAGAAGACCTGGGACATAATTTTTTTTCTATTCAGGTGCACTTTCTCCCTGGTTCAGAGCTCGCTGAAAAGCTAAAAGTCACCTTTATATTTAGAGGAGCACCTCTGCCAATGTAAGTTAAAGATCTTTGCAGACAGGCAAGCAGACATAGGAAAGGGTTTTAGTGGAGAGAGCATGTAAAAGATGAAGGAAATTCAATGTCCAAAACATTTTTTTTCCTTTTTTCCTAAAGCCAGGTTTAGCAATTTTAATTTCTTTCTACTGCTTCACTGGGTACTAAATGGGGAGAGGAAAAGAGCAACTGTATGGAGAAGGACAGGAAAAGGCATAGCCTGGAGATGATTCTTGCTTGATCAAAACCAACTATAATAACCACTTCTTTAACGCTTTTCATCCTCTGGTATTCAGAGCAAGGAATGTCTAGGGTCTCATAAGAAGGAAGCATATTCAGACCATAACAATAAACAGCTGATGCTTGCAGCTGTCTTCAGTGAGTCTGTTCATGTGATAACAGATCAATAGTTCACATAAGGGTTGTATAACAGGCTCACATGACTGCCTGTAAAAGCAGAAAGAAACCCTGCTCATTGCTAGTGGAGCTAGGTATAGGAATGAGTACTGCTAATGAGTAAAAGGGAAGACTGAACTCGTACACTTTACAAATAGTGCCCCAGATCATGGTGGCAATAATGAGTGCCATTGAAAAGATATGTAACACATTGGTATAGCAGGAAAAAGAAATCCATATTGCTGCTACCCATGCTGTACCTGTCGTGTGGATAAATACAGCAAAGAACTTCTGTTTTGCAAGGCTGCTAGTCTAGCAACTTCACTGAGTACTAAATTTCAAAGGAATAAAATGGCATTTTATTACTTCACTTATCTTCTCCCTGTGGTATAAATTGCCAAAGAGTTACCTGGGGTTTCAGCTGCCCAGTTTCTATTGACTTTAATGACAAAAAAATGGCTAAAACCCTATGCATCTCTATAAAAATTTACCCCATGTGTTGTCCTCATCATATCTGCTTAGTTTACTGACAAAAACAAGTTGTTATTACTGTCAGTTCAGCACAGCCAATATAACTGTTAAAGAGCAAACTGAATTGCACTCTGCCTCACATATTATCGACAAAATTGTCAGCCAGCTTTTGATTCCAGAGACTTTACTGCTAGTGATGATTAGTGTTGTGCACAGCTAAGTGACCAGGCAGCTTAGTTTGTTCTGGATGAAACCCCAAAAGTTCAAACAGTTCTCTGAACGTTTTCCAAATCCCATGGTTCTGCAAAACTGAGCTGGCATTCTTGTGAGTACTGTGGGCCCAGATACCTTACAAGTTCACTAGTACTTCCTTTTGCAGGTCAATTGGAAAACACCACAATAATCACTTTTATTAGAGTCATTCTGACTCTGCTGTCAGTATTGTTTGCAGCAAGGATGTGAGGAGGTTCACAAGCATGGAGTTCATATCAAAACACGCATATGTAATATTTATTCCTGAAAAAGGGAATTTTATTTGACCTGCAATAGAAGCATTGCCCCTAACAAAGCCGTAGAGAGAGTCCCCAGAAGCAGCAGGACCATACTCAGTTCATAGGAAGTGTGGGCGTAAGAACAGGCATGGAGTCAATAATGTACCCCTGTAAGTTTTCTCTACTAGAATGGAGTAGTCTGATGACTAAAGGGTTATTAAGGACATCTTCACAGTCCTCATTAAGGCTTTTTGACTTAGTAAAACGGTCATTTCCCCATATCTCATCCTCCTGATTCATAGAGGTGTTTTTTCTGGGACCTCAGAACTAGAACAATAAATCTATATCCACCAATAGTGCTCTGTGAAAATAATAATACGATGACAGCTTGCTTGCTAATATCTCACGTGTTGTTAAAAACAAAACGAATGTGTAAAATCTCAAAGGATTTACGTATATACACTTCATAAAAGTACAATGAAAAAAACTAGTATTGACCCAATTTTGCCAACACAGCTTTCAATCCAGATCAAAAATTAAGAGCAATAAATTATATAGCTAGTTAGCTTCCCCATCTCATTTTGAAATTTGCACTTGTTATTTTATATTGCTAATAGATAGTGTGACAGAAATGTCTGGAACAGGAAGACTACTTTAAAAAATCAACTTTAAAGATCAGACTGCACTTTAAACCCATGTCTGTCATGCCTCTTGTAGTGCCTACCAGGAAAATACAGAGCTAGCAACACAGCTACAACATCTGAAAGAAATCAAAATTGTCACCTTAACATTTGTGTTTGCTTTTATGATGTTGTGTGTGTGTGTTTGTGCAGTAAGGCCAGACAGGTTGCTTAAAACACGTTACACACAAAAAAAACCTCTTTTTTCTTCGTAAGATCTCATAATTATGAAAGAGAAAAAAATGACAAACGAGATTGATGGGGAAAGAGAAAGAGCTGTGTGCTCAAACACAGTGATATGCAGTTACATGCACATCTTGTCAGTTATTTCCTTTATTTTAATTAGATTTTTTTTGTTAAAATATTCTGTCATCAGAGGAGATGCAAATCATGGGTGCTGTTAGAAGACAACAGGGAAGTCAAGAAAGGAAGTCCAGGGCAAAGACAGTGCACTAAGAGACATTTCTAATGTGGAAGGCAGAAAGAGATTGCCTTTGGGAAAAAGCAACAAGACAAGGGGACAGCAGCACAACTGTTATCCCAAGGTCTGATGGTAATGTCCGTAGGGTGACACATCAAAAAGCTCAAAAGTCTTCCTCCTTTACTGTTTGTTTTACACATGCTACTTTTTCTGGAGTTCCTGCCAACACCCCTACTTGTTTTTTCAGACTTCCCTATGCCTAAAACGGACCCACTCTGAGCCAGATTTTCCCTAGCTTTTTTGAAGGTGTGCAACAGTGGAGATATGAAATTCACATGAGTGTCAGGCAAGATTGTACTCTCTGGATGTGACACAAAGACAGCTGTGTCCTCGCTCTTCTTACAACTCACACAACCAGGTTGCAAGATAGTCCCTGGGATAGCACCCAGTACATGTGACTGGATGTATGGTGGGCTGCAATGGGTCTTATAAACAGTCAGATTCTGAGGAAATTTATTTCTGCCTTTCCATGAGCTCCAAGTGAATTACAGCCTTCTGTTGCCTTTGCTCAAGTGACATCACCCACCCCTCCAGAAACAATATTTGTCCATAATTATTCCTTTAGCTACTAGCAATTCATATCACGTCTGTCTTTTTATACTAATTATGTCAGCTTTCAACAAGGAAATCTGGCCTTCTGTTCCTTTCTCCTGTAAAAATAAATAAATACATAAATATATCTTGGAAAATGTTGTGCAAAGATGGACCTGAAGTTAACGGAGGATGAAGTAATTGAAAATGCAGGTCTATAGTATAATGTAGCTTATCAAAATCTATTTTTTGAGCTAGAGCTTCAATTTAATGAGCATGCTAACATTTCAGCAGTCATTATACATTGAAAAAAGTTTCCAATAATTAAGGATAATTGGCAATGGAAATAAAATGAACAGATGATAATGGTTCTGCAGCAGACTTCAGCAGCTTGCTCTTTCAGCATGCGCTGGGTAAGACAGCAGAGGCAAAGGTTTTAACTGGCAATCCAAGCTGGTCAGCTGTGTCTTGATTGCTATTCACCTAAATTTTTATACTCTGTGCCTCTGCCTCCAATTTTCAGTCCCTTTGCATGCTGTTTTGTTTTGTTTTTTTTTTCCTGGGCTGCCCATAACATAATATTCCAGGGTTAATTACCAGCCAAATTAGATCTATATTTAATGATTATACAGTGTCACAATCTAGGCTTCTATTAGCTTTCCCTCTAATGTCATCATACATAAAACAAGTGCCTTTCAACACCCTGACTAACCTGTAGTGCCAGCTTTTATTAGGTTTTCAGATGAAATAGCTTCAATATATAATATGTTTTTGAATACTTTGGGATTTTCATAGTCTGCACAGTATTTTCCACAGCCTACTGACTCTTTTTTGTGGTGGAGCAGAAGAAGAACAGGAAGACTCTTCATATCATTAGAGTAAAAGCACTTTGTATCATGGCTGTGCCTACTAGCTCCACTGTAGTTAAAGTATTTTCCCAATATTACCTTCCATTTTCATGAATTTAAATCTTGGCTGTTAAAAAGTTTGTTGTAGAATGGAAAAGAAATACAAAAGGGACAAATTCAAGGACTGGAATAATAGTCTTTACAGTATTTTTTTTAAAACTAAAATATTCACTCACCCTTAAATCTCCCTTATGATGTTGCCTATTGGAAAACAGTGCTTTTATTACATAAAAAAAAAGAGATGCTTTTTTTTGCTTCAACCTCAGAAACTGTTTATCTGGACATGGTTCTCTATTCCATCCTGTCGTCAATCAAAATGACTCCAAAGAAATCCCACAGTTACACATGCATACAGCAAAAGTACTGAATGATCTGATCTGATCTGTTCATAACACCATAGCATGCCCAATCTAAAAATCACAGAAGTCTCTTCCTAATTTCATAGGGAATTTGAAAGAAGGTGATTTGGGAATATCACTTTGTTGTTGAGTAAAAAAGCTTCGAATTACTTATGCAGGTCATTAAAAAAGTGACAAGAGAGCTTTGAAATTGCAAGGCCTTGTTATGTGTCGAAATATACTACCTATGTTACAAAAAGTGACTTTAGAAATTCTAAAGAGTTTTCTATTTTTTAATTGAAAGTTTTTTATTTGCATCAATTTGTAAAGCCAGGAACTTTAATTACCTTGAGACCCTTGCACAAAACTCAGAAAGGGAAAAATGTATTTTCTGTTCATAATTATGTCATAGTCCTAAAGTCCAGACTCATGAGCCCCAAAAGGGATAGCAAATTCAATGAATCTCCATTTCTGAAAAGGATAAATCTTTCCCAGCACAACAGAGATTCAATATCCAGTTTTAAGTAGCTTTTAGCTTTCAAATGTTGACACTACGACTGGATCATTTCTGCTTGGACAGTTGTAGATATGTTACTGAAATGGGAATTTTCATATTTCAGAGAAGAGGAAAACAAGTATTTGGGACATTTCCTGTTTTAAATATAACAACTATTTCAGTCTCCTTGAAGGGATTGTCTGTGGAATAAACAAACTGTTGAGTAGTGCAGAGAAGCTGTGAAAAGTGAGGGATAGACACATTAATTTTGGTGTCATTAATTCATTGTTATCTTCCGATAATCTCACTACCTTGCCTATATGGCAAACTGTGAATCATATTTAAAGCTATGATTCTGAAGAAGAATTTAGTTTTGGTGAAGCTGGATACCAGAATTATACATGAGAGATTTCCTCACCAGTTTAGCCAAACATCAAAGACGAATAAAAGAATTGAAGTTCTGGTTTCTATTTCAGTGAAATGAAGATATACAGTGGAAAATTATGCATCAAATGATTCAGTGTGGGAATATAAAAGTATAATCAACACATTTCTGTCTAATAGGTATCTATGTATATAAGTATTAAGTATTAGGTATACAAGTGCACATAAAGTTTTGTGGGTACACAAATATTTAGGTTTAGTTGGTCATTGAAAGTTAAATCTTGCAGCTTTCTCTAGAGCTATTTTATGTTTGAATTCCAAATGAATTCACTGTTTGTGAGATTTTTCTTAAACACCCAGTTTATGGCTTGAACAAAGAGAAAGAAAAAAAAAAAAAAGAACCAAGCCTTTGTTAATTGGAGCTATTCAACCTTGAGCAGTTTGGAGAATTGGCTGAGTCAGGGTTCCATTAGAACATAATTCTTCTTTTCAGTTTAGTAAGCACAAGTGAGCATTCATACCACAACTGGGCATTGCAAAGTCCTTCACATGGTAGAGGTGGCTGAGTTCAGACGGCAGAGTTCAGGCCACATTGCAATGGCAGACCAGAAGATAAACCTCATCCAAATTTCTTTCTGTGGCATAGTAGACACATGAACATAAACACAAAGGTCTAACTTTATACAGTGGAAAGAATGCAGATAATATTTTGTTCAACTGCTGAAACCATCTTCTATGAAATATAAATGTTATCTTCTATATGAATATGGTGGATTTTACTGTTCAGTGTTCTACAGTTACGTTTTAACACAACTTTTTATGTTTATTTATAACACATGTAGCTTGCTATAGGTTTATAAGATAATTCAAGTTGGAAGGGATCTCAGGGTCTCTAGTCTAACTCCCAGGTCAAAACAGGGTCAGCTATAGGATCAAGTGAGGTTATTCAGGGGATCAAAACAGGTTACTCAGGGCTTTGTCCAGTCTGATCTTGAAAACCTCCAAGGATGAAGACTTCACAGCCTTGCTGGGCTGCCTGTACTGCTACTTTACTGTCCATTAGTTTCTCCTTATATCCAAAGTGAACCTCTCTTGTTACAATTTATTAGTCTTT
Organism: Ibidorhyncha struthersii; assembly: GCA_013398815.1. Classification (NCBI taxonomy): domain Eukaryota; kingdom Metazoa; phylum Chordata; class Aves; order Charadriiformes; family Charadriidae; genus Ibidorhyncha; species Ibidorhyncha struthersii. Next base: position 349,411 of record VZSZ01007855.1, on the reverse strand, counting down.
CCTCTTGCCCTCCAGTCACATACCACTGTGAAGAGACTGGCTCCATCTTCTCCCCAGAGGTACTGGGAAGGTTGCTGTTAGGTGCACCCAATGCCATCTTGTCTTCAGGCTGAACAAGCCTCAGTTCCTCATTGTTTGCTCCTATGACAAATGCTCCACTCCCTGTACATCTTGGTGGCCTTCCACTGAACTCTGTGCATGGTAATGAAATACTGTGTGAATTGGTTGTGTTTAGTAATAGGAAGAAACAAATTAATTGATATAGATGCAGAAGTTCCATGCATCAACTTTGCGGTAAAAATCCACCTAATTACAGCTTTACGGAGGCTTATACTGAGGATGCAAAAGAAAAGGTAATATTTACAGATATGTTAGATACTTGTCTGTGCATGCTCTATATTCCAAGAAATATAAAATCAACCAATACTTGCTTCAGAGGTGGTACAACATGAATTTTCACTTATTCTATTTGTTTCTCTTGCTAGAGATATGCCATTTTGTTTACATCAGTAGACATACCATGGTGAATTATTTTCCAGCAATGGACCTATTTGATTTACCAAAGCCCATTCTACTATAATCAGATTATGTCAGGCAGAAAGTCATGCAAACAAAGTACCTTCCATCCTTGTATTCTCCTAAAAGAAGTATGACAGAGTGATGGCTAAAAGACTGGATAAACATTTTTTTTTTGTTGTTTACAGTATCTGACAATGCATTTGAGAGAGAAAAGATATAGCTGACCTATCTACCCAATCTGTCTAACCTCTCTTACTTCGTGACTTTAGCTGCTGCTTTTTCTACCAAGCCTTAATGTTAATGTAGTTATCTGGATGAGAGTAAGGATCTTACGCCACAAAGATTTTGCCTCTGAGTCTTACTTGTCTAAACTCAGTCTTCTCATGGGACTCATTTTTTCTCTTGCCATGCCTGTCCCTACCGTACTAAACCTTCTTACTGGGACAGCTTGATTAGGGTATTTCCAATCTTTTTCATGGGACAACCACTAAACCCATTATTATAATATATTCTCTATTTTATGGTCATCTCTGAATAAGAAAAAAAAAAAAGGGATTTTATGGTATAACATAAATAATATTTCACTCTCTAATGCTATTTTTCTAGTCTGTCCAGTCTTTGGTCATACTTCAGTGAGTGTTTATATAGTTACCACTTAATTTATGTCTCTCACTATTTTGTAATTATTGCATTAAGAGTGTACTTTCATTTCAGGACAGATGACTTTGTACCTTACTCATCTATACTCAGACGAATAATTACAGAAGTTTGATCTTGACTTTTAAAACGAGGCTCAAATAATAGAGGAAGTGATGATTTTCTTGTATTTAAAGTCTTCAGGTAGTCAATGGACACACAAATGCAGTTCCAAAGTAAACTTCTTTAACATATAAGTCACCTTACCTGTCTTTCTGCATTGACTGTAAAGAGACCTGAGTAAAGCAGTCTGCTAACACAGAACAGAGGGTTTAAAATCCTTTCTCACCTTAAAATCAGTGCAAATCATTTAATCAAATTCAGAGCGGGCAATGAAAAGAATACTGGGTTTTCCTACCCAAGTGGTGCTCTAGAAAGGCCTTGAGAATTACTGGAAGAGTTCCAAACTGCTTGAAAAGCTTTAGGCAAACATCGTAGTTTTAACTGCAGAGGAGCTCATTTTTTCTTTCAGGTTTCAAAGAGAAGCGCTCTCTGAAAACAGAACCACCACTCTTCTCACAGATTATTGATAAAATTAAATAGCAAAAGGGAAATTGCTCTTTATCTCTTTAGAAAATAATTACATAAAAATCCAAATTTGGAGTGGATTCTCACATGGAAATACTTATTCAAATAAGTCAAATTAACAGGAGCTGGTCCTTAGTTTAGAATGAAAGGATTGACATGAAGGCGACAAAGGTGTGTTTTTGTTAATTATTGCTATTTATAAATGATCTATTCAATTCATCCCAAAAGATTATGACTGAATTCTCATTTACATTAAGTCCCCTTTATACCTCTTCACAAGTGCATTGGGGCTTTGAAATACATGTAACTGTAGTTGATGTCAGAATAACGTAAAATGGCCTTAGTTCAGTTGAGAATAAGGTCCTTAATTTGAAATGTTTCAGATGTGTTAAACTAACTTAAAAATTACTAGAATATCTTCATATTTTAAAGTGTTTTTATAAGAATAGAATTCAAAGGGAGATTTAATTTTAAAAAAGCCTAAATATGAAGTGATTAGTTTGTAATATCCACTAATCTGTTCTTGTAATTTCTCTCAATATTTAATAAGGATTTTTACTATATTGCATAAAGCCTAACGTTCCTTATGTACATTTACAACATTGAATGCACTGGCTCTGAAAGAATTGGTATGGTTTATTACAAACAAAACAACTCCCTTGACTCGTAGCTAAAATCAGTCTAAGTGTAGAAATTTAGGTAACAGCTTTCAGATTTCAAATATTAGAACAATTTAGAAACATGCTTAAGGATGCTCATGGAAATTTTATAGCTTTAGTGTGGCATCTATCCATCAAGTAGTAATTAACTGGTATATTCACTTAGCACCAGATTAGGAACAGGACCCAGTCACTGTGAAACAGTTTATTCCAAATTAAGCACCAAATTGTGGATACGGAAGACATAATGCAGAGGTCATTTTCCCATGACTGGGACTGGCAGGACCAACATGTTGAACACTTTTTCTGGATTCTGGGTCTCCTCAGTACAGCCCTTAGCATGGTAACTTTATGGGCATTTTACACCTTGATACTTTGCCTTGAGGAACATGATAAGCACCTGGATATGTAGTACTCCTTTAATTGAAAGTAGAGTGTTATCTTTTCTCCCTTCTGTGTAATGACAGAGTGGTTAGAACAATTGCCCAAGAAAATAGAGACGCGTTCATTTTATCAGCCCAAGAACCCTTCCCATTTCTAAGAAAGAACTCGGACCATGAAGTTATAGACTAGACCATATACAAGCTATCCCTATTATTGGAGCTTGGCTGTTGTCCAGATATGAATGTGGGAATCATGGGACAAGAAAGAGATCAATCAAAAATCCTGCCCTGCTAGAGGCAGAAGGTGGACTGCTCAGCCTCGATAACTTTAGTCTGTCTGTACCGGTAGTCTTGCCTGGTATAAGTTTATTGGAAGAGATTTCATGGTTAGAACTTCCAAGCAGATGAAGGGGTTTTCTAAGAGTAATTCTGCACCCCTTATTCAGCTCAAATTTCACTTCTTGGTGCCTGTGTTCCTTTACATCTTGTCCTCAGCCTTTGCACATTTCAGCAAGTGTACAGCTAGATCAAATGATTTAAAATATTTTCTGAAGACCAAGGATATACAAAAGTGTTTATTTTTGTTTACAAGAGTGTAAATGTTCTGGGTTACTGAACGGAAGAAGATGGAGAGTAACTTTATTGACATATCAGAAGATGTTTGATAAAAATGAAAGATTTTAGAGCTTCAGCTGCAATAAAGGGTCTAGACTTGTTGATACTACAATAGGATCAGGTACTAGGCACTCAGCCAGTTTGCAACAAAACCAGAAATTGATTAAACATGGTCCTTGTTCCACTTTTGTGATACAAAACCAAATATAGTCTGGTGACTTCATCTTTTATACCATATCTTTTCATATGGGAGAGCATAAAATGGCATGATACAGGTCCTTAAAAGGTCACTTACACTGGGCTCACCACTGGCAGGTACTCTGGTAAACATCTCTGGTATTACATGATTTAATGAGAATTTAATTTCGGTAAAGTAGTAATTAAAATGTCACATGAAACCAAATATACTAGTTTATACTGTTTTGGCTCACTAGTGCGAGCTTTAAGGCTTTAACAAATAATTTTATTTTCAGGAAAGTAAGAATCTTTATCATTGTCTGTCAAGCTGGATAGATACCAAGCTTTGTGTCAACCAATGTATGATATTCATAAAAATATTTCAATTACAACTTTTCCAGAGTTGCACATAAGTATAGCTCCCTTCACAAAAACAAATGCGTGGATTTTGTTCTGTTCGTCAAACTTTGGACCCTTCCTTTTTCATTTACTGCCACTTAAACACAGAACCAGGAACCCAATTTTTCCACTGCATGGTTCACTTTAACTGCCTTGGGAGAAGAATCTGTAACCCAGATTCTTAGACTGAGAGGTTAAGCAACAGAGTTAGGACTCTAGACTTCAGGACCACAGACTTTAGTAAATTGCTAGCCATAATTCCCTGGGAGACCAAGAAGAAGAGCAGAGTTGCTTTGGATGGCTGATGGATTTAAAAATAATTATTATTATTATTAACACTCAGAAACAAAGTATCTTGTTCTACAAAAAGATAAGACATTTTGGCAGGAGGCTAATCAGTAAATTCTTAAGGAACTAAAATGCAAAGAGAGAGCATACGTGAAGTAGAATCGAGTACAGGCAACGAAAGAGGAGCGCAACAGCACTTCTTAGTCATTCGGGGTGAATATGGAAAAGCCAAAGCCCAGCTGCACTGCACCAAGCTATTTTCATTAGTGGCAGGAGATAAAATGAAAGGCAACAGTTACAAGTTAGGGTTTGGGATCTTCAGATTGACATTATGGAAAACGTCTTCATTACAAAGTTTGGGCAGCAAAAAAACGGATTGCCCATAGAGGTCCTTCCAAGACTCCACTAGACAAAGCAACTTCTGACCCAATCTAGTATTGAATGCAGTCCTGATTCAAGTGGGAAGGTGCTTAGAGGACTGTTAAATGTCCTTCAAGCCAATATTTCTGTGATTCTGAAAATGTGTATGTACAAAAACTTTTTGAAGACTGTTTCAGAATCAAAATTAATCACACTAACATTAGCAGAACAATGGTTTACAATCTCTGTTTGCTCTTTGCTATGTGCAAGGTCATCTTCCTTTTCACTGATCACTCTTCCTTACATCCTTTCACTGACTCTTTTTTTCCATCACATCTACTTCATCTACTTGCTCTTACCTTTCATGCTTTTCAAAGCTCTGAGTCTCCCTACCTATTTGTTCTCTGACTCTAATGAGTTGCTCTTTGACATTTCCACTCCATCAGTGATAGTAGTCCAAACTATTCACTTGACAGTTTCTGCCACAGGAGTCTTAGCACTTTTACAAACAGAGTGCACTCCTTGAATTAGTGCATAAAGCCATTAACCTCTCATCTTTCAGTTCCTATCTTGAGACCCACAGGACTTGGAAACAGCCAACTGTTAATGGCTAGGTAAAAGGCCAATGGTTACTGCTGATTCCTATTTTAAAAGTTTACAATGATGTAGAACCATCAGGTTCAAAAATACCATAATAAATAACCTTTATTATAATTATTATAACCTTCTTACGGTTCCTGTCCTCATCTTCTATCTCAGCATAGATTTGCTGCTTACCTACATTTGTCTTATCTTGCAAGCTCTGCAAGCTGGGCAGCATGCTTTCCATGGTCTTGCCAGAGCACTTCACAATAAAGGTCCGTGTTCTTTTTAATCTCATATAAATTGATGAGTAGAATAAGCCTCAGTGTCACTATTAGTGTTTAAGAAAGTTATTTAATCTTAACAGTGTTGTTTCAGAAATTAAGAATCATTCCAGTAATTATGGACATAATTTTAAAACAATTCTTGTGGTTCAAGCAAGTTAAGTTCCACGTGCTTTTTATGGAGAGCAATAGATTTTTATTTAAAAATAATTTCTTTCATGACAAATTAATCCAAGGGACTCACAGGTTATCATAGACGTAAAAGGAAAGGCAGATAAAACACAGTATAAACCAAAATGAATATTAATATAAAATCCAAATCTATATAAATGCAGGAAGCCTGGATAAGATATTCACAGTGTACTGGACCTGTTACTTGAGGACCGAACTGAGAGTTTATCAAACTCATTACCAGTCTTAGATGACAGGAAGAGGAAAAAAAGACCTGCACACTTGCCAGTAAAAATGTTACAGGTTGGAGTGTGACTTGGCTATCTATCCTGAGCAGCAGCAGTTCAAGGCAACAGTACCCCAGGAGACCAGAAAAAAAATTGTGGCTTGGAGGTCACAGTCCTTCCCGGATTTCTCTCTGCTCTGATGAAGATGTAAGTCACTTCTTTCTTCCAGATAAATCATCTTATTCCTCTTAAAGGATAAGTTCAGCTGTATTCAGAGTTTTTGCCTTCTAAACTTCCTGCTCCCTGCTGATGTGCCTGCATGTAGAAAACTTGGGTGCAAAGTTCTTTTTGCCTCCTCTGAGGATGGTCCATGCAAAAAGATATCTTGCTTTTGAATGAAAGAGTTTATTCCCCATAAAATGTAGATTCTATGTCAGGGACTTTCATTATGAGCTTACAGGGAAACTACAGCGAGGGTCTAAGAAGCAGAATAACCATGCTTATCAAATGCTAATAGCTTTTTCTCATGTCCTATGAGTAAAAAAAAAAAAATCATTTCAGTAAACATAAAAAAGGATGACACATAAATGCAATTGTTTCTGCAGCTAATTATATGTGAGAGGCAAAAATTGGTAGAAACAGGGAGATGGGAAACTTTGTATTTTCTTCCACATTCTGCTTTCTGTAATTTTGACCATTTTCCCATTCTGTCTTTGTTTTCCCATTTATAAAATGTGAACAATAACAATTAGTGGAGATTTTTAATAGATAAATAAATTTTAACAAGATTTTTAAAAGCAACAATTTAGCTTTTCTTCCTGAGAAAAAAACGGATAAATATTCCTTTTATATTTGTAGACTTCAGAATGGACTTGTGAAACATTTAGAAGTACTTGTTGAGGTTTTCCAAAGGAATAAATACTGTTCTCATTTGATTATGTATGAAATGCAAGAAGCAGCAGATACACAATAATTCCTGCTTCATTAATAAAAGGAGCTACTGTAATTACCTTCCTTATGTTATGATTATTAGAACAGGATTTTGCAGTCAGGTCAGTCATGTGATGTTGTCTCTCTATTTTCCTTTTTACCCGTGCCTTAGCAAAGAGAATCCTACGTTTGCAAAACCAAGTAAAAAATGAGGCATGAAGCTTAGGTCCTCATAAGCAGTTACTGTAATAGTCTCAGACACATTGTAAAACTGCAAATAAAAGAACAAGCAAGTTGCAGAGCTGAAGAATGTCACCCATTTCTATAGCTTTTGTGATTCTTCAGCTCCTCAACCGAGCTTTGGACAGAGGATGTAGTTCATTGAGTCTCTCTGTGGCATATTTCTGATCCAAATGAGATGGGAGATTTTTTTCAACTTGCTGTTTCATTTAATCTCGTTGAAGAAAAAGCCAGCAGCAGACAGCAGTGGTGCTAGCAGTTCTTTGACTGCCTGGTCACAGGAGTCAAAAAAATGAGGGATTTGAGTACTGATCCCAAGACCTCTGAAAAACTTCCAAACTCAGTGCTCAAGATACACAGTTTAAACCTTTGTTACTTGTCAGGCAATGAGCCTTCCCACATTTTTCCTGCATAAATAGGGCCTGTCTGGTGGGAAGAAGGACATGTTTACCATACTTAAAATACAATTAATCCATTCATATATATCTTATAAAGTGTCATATAAGGTTACTTACATGAGCTATGCTGAAGACTGATTCTGCAGCTTTGTCAGGACTTACCTCCTATATTTGTGCATCAGCATAAGATTATATATACTGTTTGAGTCCTAAGCTTCATAGCTCAGTATCATGTTTCCAACAGTGGCTATAAAGACATTTCTAGACAAAAGCGAAAACAAGTCAAGCATATTGACGTTTCACCTTAGTACAGATACTTTCAGCTCAGAGACTTGTAATGGGATGGCATCACCCACAATGTGATTGCCTTCCTTGCTTTGTACCTGACGCTGTGAAAAGTTTGAGAATACCCTGGCTTAAGAATACAATGACTGTTCATGAGAATTACATACTGGGAATGCTAAGAAATCAGTTGGTTTTCTCTCTTGTTAAAGTTGGACATGGAAGCATGGAGAAAAGGTCAGGCAAAATATAGTTTTAACTACATACATCCCATTCCGATCATTTGCTAATGAGTGCCATTAACAGTGACTTTGTGGGCTTTATAGTGCTGGAAGAGGAAGTTCACAAGGTTCTGCATCATAAGCTTATATCATTTCATGTAATGGGTCTTCCTCCTTGAACTGTCACTGCATACCTTACAAGTCTTATGTTCAGCTCAGAGTTTCAAGAAAAAAAAAGAAAAAAAAAGAGTATAATTTACAGAATAAAATCAAATCAACTTAGTAAATCTTCCAAAGCCACAAAGGGTTCTCTTTCGATCCTTTCAAAATGTCGGGAAGAATTGACTAGCTACAATCTCAATCACCTAATGTCCTCAAGACCCATATTAACGTTCTGAGTGTTATTAAGACAGATGTCTGTAGCTGTGTAAATTCCCTGTGATGAAAAAGTGTCTGAATAAGCAGGAAATTAGTCCTGAAATGTTGTAAAATCCTGCACTGTTAATATACCCTGAGGAGGATGTTACAGCTGAGGTTTAGATGTACTTATATAAAGCTCCCTATCTTGGAGCTAATGAAGAGATACTGACAGTTTTGCTGCAGTGTCTGTGAAGTGTTTTAATGACTACAGATTAATCAGTTTCTAAAGCAGCATTCCCTAGTGGTTCCCCACCCCAAAAATCATAACCCAAAACAAGCAACTGAATGTCATTAATAATTAAAAAATAAAGAAATAAAACAACAAGGGAAAAACAAAACAAAATCCCCAGCACCTCACCTCTTCATGTCATGAAAGCTGAAAGCATTTATAGTCATATTCTCCACAAGAAAAAAATCCAGAGATGACACTGGATTTAGTGGAGCAGTCAGTTAATTGTTACGGTAAGGGTTTTAATTTTCTTCTCAATGTAAATCACAATTGAGGAAAGCATCTGCCACCTACGATATTTCCTGTGCAGTAAATTTAAATGGATTAATCACCCTGCTTGTTCTGAAGTTCTGAAGAATGATGGGCACTTGCCAATGGGCTGTGGAGTCCCTGGCTCATTGATTTTTAGCTGTCTGGGGGGAATTGGTGGGGCTATGGAATGATTTGAATAGAAATTAAAAAATAAATCATGCTCAAACATTTTTTGCCCACCTATTTCCACGCCCTATCATCAGAAACAGATTAAAATATTTTCCTGGAGACCAAGTGGGTTTGCTAGCAGACTGTCAGGGTAGGATTGTACTTGATCACAGTGAAATGAGGATTATAATGTTGGCTTTGCACAGGAACATTTTTACAAGTCCAACAGAATTCTTGAACATAGCTGTTGATACAGAATGTCTCTGTCAATGGCCATTTCTCCAAATAACTTCAGTGAGTTTTTTGTTATACCCAACATATGCAATCCCCCATTCTGGAATTCATGGAAATTTTGCAACTTGCAGAGCCCATGTGAACTGTCCATGGACAACTGTTTTGTCACAAGGCACCTTTCTCTTTCTATACAGTTGCTAAATCCCGTTAAAAAAGAGAGGCGAGGGGACAGGAAGGTGGGTTGGGAAGCCAGCCTTCAGAGTCTGCCCAGTGCTCATTTTATATAGAAACAATGTCTGTAGCTGCAATGGGGTCTTGGACAGTTCTAAATGTAAAAGAACATGGTATGAGAAACAATCTCTCATTTAAGAAATATGCTGCACTGCTGAAGAGGGGTTCTTGATCCACAGAAAGACAAAAAATATGAAGCTGGGAATTAGAAAACACATTATGATTCAATTGTAAGGAAACTTTTGCTTTTCTAAAGAGGGTAGATCATGCATTTTGTGCTTCTGGTCTTTTTTTATCCTTTTTAGAAAATGTCTTGTCTTTGGGTTCCTTATGTTCCTCCTTATAATTTTTGGAGGTTTGTTTATTGTTTTTTTTTAAATTTATTTTTGCATCTCCCTGCCTTACAGTGTATTTCAGAAGGTTAATATATATTAGTGCATTCATTATTTTATCAAAAAATAACAGCTCTACCAAGACATATTTTCTAGTATTTTCATGTGGTTATTAAAGTGAAGAGGGTTTTTTCCCTGTTTTTTTCTGCACCTGAGCTAAAATTAATCATACTGAAGGCCTATAAACCATTCAAAAACAAATGTTGCCAAAAGTCTGCCTTGCAGAACTGAAATGATGGGGAGACAAATAGTTGCTTTGGTGAGATGAGTTGTATAGTTTTATGAAACAGAAAAAAAAACTGTAAGGTTAGGTCATGACCGTATGGCTGAAATGTCTTCTGCTATCATTTTCTAACTGAGGCATTGATTTAAGCAGACTGTGAAATGGCGTGAATTATAAGTAGATAAATGCTTTGGCTGTACAAAATAGCTGCTTTTAAAGGTATTAATGTCTATATAGGTATGATAGAGAACATCTTTTGCCTAAGGATCTCAATGTGCCTCATGTATATTCACTAATTAAGCTTCACAATAATCTTTCAAGTTAAATAAAGAGTATGAAGCTATTTTTCCAAGCACAAAGCTGTACCAGATCAGAAGACAGTAGCTATTTCTGAATGTAAACCAATATTTTTCAAAAATGCAAAGGCAATTTAACTCTTTGATGAATTTAAAATGGATGTGAGCACTTGTATGAAGTCTATCTTAGAAATGTTACCATGAAGAATGTAATGACCATAGGATCCAGATTTCTATCACTGTGCCAAGCAAAAAAATAACCCCTCTTTGCAAGAACATAATTTTGTCAACATCATGTTGCCTCAGCCATGCTCAGACAATCAGGGTTGATTCACAGGAAGGACAGCCAACTGCTGTATTTTGCTATCCCAATGCCAACACAGATATGTAGCTTCTTATTCAGGTTGGAAGCACAGCTAAAAAATATATGGTTGTTTGAACACAGAGTTTATAATTTACAACACGAATGGAAGGTTATAAATTACTTTGATTTTTCTACTGGGTTTGTCAGTACATGGAATAAAGCAAAGAGCAATAGTCCCCATGCCAGTAGTGTGTTATTTAATCCAGACAACAAAAAGACTGGATGATCAGACTCTGATGATGTTTCTAAACAATAAAAAAATCTTTTTTTTTTTCCCCTCAGAAATCCTTTTCTAAAAAAGCTGAAAAAATATAATCTTTTGTCTTAGTGATACCTTTGATCTGACCAACTCTTTCCTTCCAGTGGTGGACAAGCAATGACATTTTCTTCTCAAAAGGAATTTGAGATAGAATTTAAATGAGGGATACAGGGTTTGTCTGACAAAGGAATGGTGGGAAACTGAAGGGCAAAGAAAGAACTGGAGAACACACAGGGGAATGTGATTTGTCTGCCTACAAAGGTCAGGCAAAGGTGCCTGTCTTCCTGCTTAGTTTTCTGTCTGGACAGGTATATGAGACATATCTACATAAACTCATTGATAAGGTAAAAAGTAATATGAGTTTGAATTATCTGGATTCAGACAGCAACAGAATATTATCCTTCTTTTGTCAGCCAGGCCCCAACAGCTCGTGGCCGCCATGCCACATCCAGCTGAACCTGTAGTGTGAGCAGGGATAGGTCTGAGCTCCAGGCAGCCCATTTTGCCTCTTTTCACCCAGGTCAGGGGAGGAAGACAGATTCCTCCAGACCTGAGGTACAGTGAGCACTGACATACAAACAGCAGCTAATCATTCAAGGGAGTCTGGTTCTGCTAAAGGGAGAGCTTAAGCCAGGTGCCCCAGGACGTACTATCTCATATGCATAATGCAAATGTATTTATATTACTGTGTACATATACCCGTGATAATTCTAGATAGCCAACAACTAAGTATATGGTAGTTATTTGTGAATTTATCACCAAGAAACCTGGAGAGAGAAGCTGGGAGTGTACAGCCATATAGCTCAGTCTGATTATATTCAGACAAAGAGAGCAATGGGGAAAGATATAAAAATCCACTGGAGGAGGGCAGGGATTTAGGAATGCTACAGGCAATGTTATTAAGACAATATAACCTAAATTTTCTCTTGTTAAGTGGATTACAAAAGGATAAAAGACAGCTACAGTGGTTAAGTGAGGAAAAGATGAAAGACATAAGGATGAAAACTAAAAGAACTGGAAAGAGGGGAGACTAAAGCTAAGGAATCTGAGACTTGTCTCCTGGTTTGTGTATTTCCTTTCACAGCACAGCTGCAGAAACTTTTAAATCGTTGAGGCCTCAGTATCAGGCCAGGTTTCATTTCGCTCCTGTTTTTCAGGCTGTGAGATGAAGTGGCCATTGTCTAGCCTCTGCTGAGACTGTCAGCAAGGTCTGTCTTGCTGTACTGGGCAATAGGATCTGTGGGGTAATAGGACATTTCACAGCTCCTACTCACCCACTTTCCTAAAGGACTGACATCAGACAGTGCTGACCATTTCTGCCCATGTTTGGTGGTCACCAGATGAGGCATCCAGCATCTCTGTTTGATGTCTGTCTGTCTTTCCTTCTGCTCACATTGGAAAGAAGCAACCAGGAAAAGGAGTTCCTAAGAAAGTACACATTGCTTTTGCAAAGCTACGGTGGCGTGTGTGTCACTTCTGCTTGCTTGCTTGTTTTCTAAGCTCCGCGTGGGACTAATATGGTTAGGAACCACCTAACCCTTATTCTGTAGGCTCTCGGGTGCTTTGAGTGCCTTTTACTCTCTTGTTCTGCACGTAACACAATGTATCTCTGATTTTGATGCTCCCAATGCTTCTGTTGTAGAAATAAATAATAATAATTACAGCAATTTGTCTCCAAGAAATTACTCTTTTAAAAGTAAAATATGTGTTCGTTTCAAAGAGTTTCTTATTATACAAATATGGCACCTGTTTTCAACTAAGAGCAGGCTCACAAATGCTATGATTCAGGGAGCAGAACAGAGACTCATGAAGTTAATAAAATGTGTTGATTGCTTTATGAAGAAGTTGCAAGCTTATGAATGATTAACACTGTGCAATTAGTGACTACCAGTGAAAACACACCCTCCTCAGGACATCAGCAAATCCATGAATTTCAATAAAGTAACAACTAAACCAATTAACAAGTGAACACAAAATCAATTATTGTGAAACAGGCTAGAACAAAACAATGACAAATGCTAGTTTTAAAACAAGAACAAAAAAAAACCAAATTAGCATTTCAAATGTAAATTATAACAGTCTACATGTATTAATACATACAAGTATGATATGTCTCATACAAAGATTTGCATGGGCACACAAAACTCATCTAAAAATACAGCATTTAAAACAAAACCCACAACAAATCCTATGTATATCTATTAGAAGATGATTGCTCTTTGATCTTCTTAGGTAATATGAAAGATCCCAAACTTGTGGCTTAAATCAAAGAAATACTAATGAGAGGAGTATAATTAGACATAGAAAAAAATGATTGCTTTATCCTTTAAGCCTTTCAGCTTCTCATAACAGCAGCCTAGCTTACAAACAGAGAAGCCAGCCATGAAAGTATATGATGTACTCCAGAGATCATAATCCTTCCTTAAAGGGTGGCACGCAGAAGCGTGATGGCTTTTTAATTTGTATAATGGAGGGGTTCACAGCAATGTCCCATGTATGCAGCCTCTGAGCTTCTGAGTATATGATGTCACTAGCTCAACATATATACAGCCTTGCTCTTGAAAATTATGTCAGAGGACTTACTGTCCATGTTCAAGCTGCCGTGACTTCACAGAACAGAGTCCTCTTAGATGCCTGGTAATTAGGGAGCTAATGGAAATACTCAGAGACTCACCGCTTTGTATCAGATTGCTCCTGTTGATTATGTTTCAAAGGCTAGATGGCAGCATTGTCAACTCTCATGATTTTTATCTTAAGTTTCCTGATATTTGGTATTTTCCTTAAAATGCCAGCTATCAAAGTACCAAGTTTCCCTGAAAATCTCAGTGTTTCTCTAAAGATATGTTTTTAGTTGTCTGATGATCAGAAACATGGCCAGAATGCAAAAAAGAGGGATGATAAAACTGAGGGGTTGGAGTCTGAGGATGATTTTATGCAGTCAACAACTAATAGCATAATTTAAATCGCTAAATAAATCACAACACTGAACGAAATGATAAAGAGAATAAAAGAATCCTCCAGTTCCCCTCTCAGAAATAAGAGGTAAAGCACAGTGCAAGTGGAGCAAAGAATTTCCTTTTTTTATTCTCACAATTAATGGTTATTTTAGGGTATCAACTATAGACAGTCATCTCAGACTTCCAAAGAGCTTTATCAACTTATCTGTTCTTATCCTTTCTCCACTTCGGCCTATTGTCATTTTATATAAGATCCTCAAGTCAAAGATCATCTATTTTTATATCACTGCCAAATACCAGGTACAACTCCAATGTGAAATAAATAAATAATTACAGTATTAATAATGTCAAGTATTCATTAAAAACACTGTCACAACAACCTTCAAGGACTAAATTCTTTCTATACTTGTAATCAGTTATGAAATATTCATTTGTTGTTGATCCTGTATACTGCAGTTAATTTGTCAGTAATTATATGAAGAAAGTTACTAAAATTACACGGTGCTTAAATACTTATGATGCTACCAAATCCATACTTGGATTATGAGATATCCACTACTTAATAGATTTTAGCTTTCAGTTAAATATCTCATTTAGATCACATTACCTGTATTTTTCAATTTCTTTAAATGACACTAACTTTTCTTGTAACCACATTAAATTTCTTCACTTATTTCAAATACATGAAAATCATTACATGGCAAAATAATTCATACTATAATTTATTGATATAAATTCTAAGTAGAACTGTTCAGCCTTGCTTAAATTTACTGTAGAGAATAATTTTGCCAAATCTTATAGAGGAATTCTAACTAGTCTGTATTCTCTTTTGCCCCCTTTTCACATTAACTTTTCAACTGCAGATTCTGTATTGCATCCTTTGCATGGTGACTCTAGGACTTTGCTTTTCAGTCTTCCATCTGTAGACACCTAAAACCACTTTCAGGCAAGGTGTAGATCCCAGTATAATTTAAACTTGTCGTGTCTTCATTTCACAAAATTCCTTTCTCAGAGGTCCATAGGTAAAGCACATATAGCCCCCAAGTTTTAGACAATGGCCTCTTTTTACGAAGAAATTAAACTGAGTAAACATTTAGTTCTGGCCGCTCCTTATGTAATTTAGTGCAAACACCTGCTACAACTGCTATTCTTTAAACATATACTGTATATGCTTTCTATATTGAATATGAAAAGCCAAGGGATTTGACAGTTGATGAGGAATTTATGCTCAGGAAAAGGTTTTCTTAAGAAAAAACAGTTCTCATTATATATAAGTAAACACCTATATCAATATAATACGTCTATGTAGGTATATATATGGGGTTTTAATCTGATACAATTTTGCCCCCAGATTTAGATTTGCTATCAGGCAAATATAAATGGCAGATTTAATTTCAAGATGTTCTGACCAAAACCAGAGTTGTTCAGTTTTTTAATTAAGATTACCATGTTTTTTCGAATCATCTGACAAACCAATAAACTGTATCATGTTAACAGTACATTGCACTATTGACACCACTCTTACAGACCAAACTCGAACGGGGTTAATACATTCCTATAGTGAAGTTTTAATTTCCCCCTGATTAATTTTTTTGGCACATTGTGAAAGGCACAGTATTCTGAATGAATGCTGTGAATTCTGGAAAATATTAGAACAATTCATAGATTTTAGGTGTAGATTTTCATAAGAAAGTAACTATCTTTTCTTAATGTGGCTGAGATAAAGGGCAATAAAAATATTATAGTTATACTCAAATTGTCGAATTAATTCTTAAACTATCTCCTATAAACATAGGTGTAAACTACAAATATGTTCAATTACCTGGTTTAAAGCAAAGGAAGAATTGTTTGATTTTAACCTGCATAAAAGCAGATATGCAAGGTAGTAGACTTTTTTCCCCAACATGTAATGAACTTTAACTACTTTAAAATATAAATATAGGTTATAAAAAAAAAAAAAGAGGAAAAAGAGAAATATGAAAATCTAAAAAAAATCCTTTGACTTTCAATTAAGCTTAGGATCCTCTGTCCTTAAAGGATGACTGGAAATGAGACTTGAGATCGTTTGTTCAACCTGTTTACCTAATTTTTCTTTAAAAGGGAAAAAAAGTGTGGCTTAGTGAAATAAAAGTGTCCTGAGTCAGATTCTTCTTCATCTTCAGATAACGCCCTGGAAAACTTCCTAAAAATGTCAGATTCATGTAATATCCCACCTAATGATTTCCAGCTGCTGCATGTTAAAACAATGTTGAGGTTACTCTGGACTCAATTTCTGGAAGAGACCCAGCCTGGAAAATGCAGGTCTCCCATACTGCAGACTTTTTTCCCTTCAATGTAATAAGCACTGACCACGTGCATGTTGCAGCTGAAGATAACATACTTCTACACCTAAACTGAAATGGATTTTAGAAATTTTCATCTGCTACCTCAAATATCTCTCTGCTGAGACAGCCACTAAATATCAGCCACCCAGACCCAAGTATGCACCAGGGAGCAGTGGGGTGGGCTGCACTTCAGGCTTCAGGGAGCTGGGAATGGGGAGCTGGGGGTGGCAGGAGGGCTGACAGGGGTGTGGTCTCACCTACATGAGATGCATCCCCATGGTACTCCCACAAGAAGAGAAAAGCACGTCCAGTGAATGTACCCAGGGCCACCCACAGCCCAGACCACCAGGCAGGACCATAATGATGGGGCAGGTCCCTGGGTCAAGTCAAGAGACCAGGATCAGAAGGTTGCAGTGATAGGAAAGACACAGCTGCAATGTTGATCAGACAGTGTTCAAGTGCAACGGCCTGAATTTAAATGAAGCTTTTGAACAAAAATGGGCTGGAAGAGAGGGGGGAGGTGGTCCTTCTGCTCAGCCCCGCAAGACAGTTGTTTCCACGCAGCCCAGGATTATGCAGCTGCATACCTGAGAGCTAACCTTGAGCACTGGTAGCTGAAATCAGGGTCTTGACAGAGTTGCTGGTATCGAAAAACATTAACTTCAGCAGATCTGCAATAATACTTGTCCATCTCTAAGATCAGAATGAATAATTATTAAAAAAATCTCAGGTGCAATGTAACGAAATACATGACAAGGAATAGTAACAATAGAATTTTGGTTTATGAGAATGGACATTCAGTTAAAAGTGAATATATAAGGAAGAAATCAATACCACTTTAGCCATCTCAACACCACAACCATTCCTTTGTAAAAGACTTCACCGAGCCTGCAGAGATATCAGTCATACCTATACAATATAATTTTGTGTCCTTCTCCAGAAGAATGTTCTCTTAGTGGGTATGATTCACCACCAGAACTGAAGGGGCTGGTCTTTGAAGAAAAGTGAAATGAATCAGATGTATTTATCTTCCCTACACAATAGGAGGACCTATAGAAAAGACATATCTTTTCTTTCTTGGAGGTGGACTGTAATGAGGCCTATGTATTGTGAAATTCAGGTAGTCCACTGCACTGCCTGTGATTCTAATCACTCGAGACAAACAAAGAGCAATAAAAAGCTTATAAGAGATGGAAGGAAGAAAAGAGTATGGACCCTGAATATCAGCAGTAACTGCCTAATAGTCAGGACATTAAAAGGTTTCGGGTTTTTATTTTATACGTTAAACCAATGGGATTTTTAAGCAGCACATCAGGATTGCTCAGGGGTTTCAGATTCACTGCATGTGTCACTTAGGCACCCCAGGACAAAACAATTCAGAGCGTACTGCTGGGAACAACTTAGCACTGGAAGAAAAGAATGATTTTGTAACCTAACTGTTATGTCTCCCTTACAGTCTGGTTTCTTTGTGCCAGTAACAACTCTCCTGAGTAAAAGGGGTGTAAGAACCATGGGATTTGGTCTCATTCTCCTCTGTAGCTGTCACTTTCCAATCCACTGTGAGTTATCACAGTCTCTCTCAATAACTATTGCACTTCATATACCCCCAGGAAATGCATATCAAGACTGTTATTTTTAACTATATTTTCAGGTCTTGGGAAGACATTGATTTAATTTTATGCCCTCCCCCCTCCCCTCCAATTTCTACTGAGCTCAGTTTCTAGTTTCCATCTATATTTTAAAATGCCAGCATGCTTGTTTGAAGCTGAAGTGAAGTGTTTGAACAAGAAGTTCATCTTTCTTTCTTCCTCCAACTATCATTTAAAAGGAGAAAAAAATTTATATTCTGGACTTGATAAAAGTCCTATTTTGTTGGCCTGGAACACACAGGAGATTGCTGCGTGTTATATGAAGTTGAACCATTACCTGTAAATGGTCATAAATGAAGCAAAATAAGCAAACAGAGGATTGATACTGAGGAGACTTAGAAATCCTGAGGGTGATCTACTGCTTGATAATGCATTATCTCCCTGTTTGTAATCAGAGAGCAGAAGTCATTTACTATTCATTTAAAGCACAGGTGAGGAATCTACAATTTTGGCTTCTGATTTCTATGTTCATAATATTGAATTGATAAAAAGAAATGGCTAAGCTTAAACCATAGCTTTAGGCATGAAACACTGCCTGAAAAATCACATTACCTTCTAAGTGTACCTAGGTTATCAACTGACAGCACTTTAATACACACCTAAACAAAAATTTCTCCTAAAATGTAAAAAAACCTCAATCGGCAGTTGTTAAAGCTTATTTGTTTGGGTTTTGGTTTTTTTTGGTTTTTTTTTTTTTTTGTCTTTCAACAAACATTTCTGACTTCTATTGACTGCTTAAGTGAGGCATCCCAATGACAAACTTTAACTATCATTTTGCTGTTGCTGGAGGTGTGATCAGCTCATTTTAGAGCTTCTCATTGCTACCTTGGCACAACTGTTAAGGTGTTTCCTTTAAGAACAGCCTTTTCCTCTGTGAAGAAAATATTCTTTTCGTGTAAGGAGATTCATAATTTTTCCCAAACAGACTGTCTTACTCTAATAATTTGAGTGTGGGACTGGAAATAGATTTGAAGTCTGTAGAAATCCTACTCAGTTGCCAAGTCCTTCCTATCTCAAGATCAGGCAGAGGTTCACTTATCTGCTCAATAAAATTCATATTTTAAGAACATTTATTATAAAAACACCATTTTCCTAATGGAAATGGCTCAGGTGTTTCTCTTCTGGTTGGATTGAAATCTTTGAATACACGTATTTCTGGAGAAGAAATTAGGCATATATACAGAGAGAAGACAATAGCGCAATTCCTTTTACAAAATTGCATCAGTATGGCTTTGAACTTTCCTCACATTTTCCAAGATGATAACATTTCAGTGATCTCCATAATATCACTTCTCACTTTTGCAGCTCTTAATAGTTCCTCTGCATGCAGCAGTTTGAATTTCCTGATGGCTTACTGACATGTTTTTGGTCATTATTGCAGAGGCTTGATTCACTCAAGAGCCTAATAAGCACTGAGGCTTTACAATGAAGAATGAAATTATCAAGCAAGCTGAAGAAGAACTGCAGCCAATTTGCTTCAGTCTTACATTACTCCAAAAAATCAGGAACCTGTAGCAGACCTAATTCATAATTTCCAAACTATATGTAAATTTACCAGTTAAAACAGAACAAGATGTCAAAAGAACAGTGCATCCTGGTAAAAGGGTGCCTACTTGTACCTAGTAAAAAAGGTCCAGGTTGTGGAGATGTAATAATAGGGTTGGAAGCTGTTTTTTTTACTGTTACAAACATGTGTCATGTCAGAAAGAAGGAGAAGATTCAAGGGAGTCTGTAGGGTGTTTTGTATATCTCACATTAGACAAGTGGTAACCACATGGTGTAATATGGAAAAGAAAATCCCTGAAAGCATAACTGCCTAATTTTTAAAACATGGCTTTACACAAAAAGAAATATTATTAGTTAAAATAATAACAATTATGGAGTTATTTTTCCTGTGGATTTAACTGTGGTAAATGCTTTCTATATAAATGTATTGTACGGAATAGCTTGCTTTTCCCCCCCCCCCCTCAGTGGCAGTGTAAGTACAGAGAGAGGAATTTTTCCTCACTTGCCATCATTTTTCTTTATCATTAATAAAGATTCTGCCTTGAGTCTTGTAAAATAATTCTGCCAAGGCAGCAGTGGCCAGAATTGAAACCAGTCTGTTCTTATTTTCTGTGCTTTACTAGTTCCACAGCACCATGGCAAATACTACAAATTACTTCTTTGTTCAAAAGGAAATCTCTCTCCTTCAAATGGAACCAGGCCTAAAGAAAGAAGCCAGGTGTGTTAGCACAGCTTAGCCCACATCTCACCCAGTTTTAAAATATAAAATCGAGTTTCTGATCAATTAGTATCCAGTGCACAACTCTATTTCTGTGGTTAAACCAAAAGGGAAGATACATTCCTAAAAAGTGTGCTGTTATTAAAACTACTAATTGTTTTTTATTCATACAAGTGGACAAAGAGCAACGGGGATCCTGAATCTTAGGAAGAAACTGCAGACATAAATATAAATCTCCTTATATCTTAAGTAGGTCAGGTCTCACCCTAGACTTGATTTTTTCTATTGGAGTGATCAGGGAAGTGAAATATGAGGTGGGCCCTTCCCTTATGCAGGTGCAGACTAAAGAAAGAATGCAGCTCTGTACAGAATAGAGAATTTTCCCCAAAGTCCCCCAGGATACCTAAATTCCTTCTATGCCCTTGACCCTCCATCAGTAGAGGGCTAAGAATTCTTGAAAGTTTTTGAAGAGTGTTAAGTGGGAGTCAAATAATAAAAGCCATCAGGCAGAGAGATTTAGGGAGAACTTTGACTATCTGAAGATGGTCCCTGGTTTCCAGAGATCCACGTGGGGAGCAGGAAGGAGCCTCTTTACACCCACAAAGAGGAACAGCTACATTCCATCAATAGAAACAGCAGTGAGCATGGAGTGCTCCTCAGTGGTCTGATGCAATATACATCTTTGTGCTCTAGCTGCGCATTCTCTTCCTGTGAGCTTTATGCAGCACGTTTCAGTCTGTCCGTTTGATGTTTTGTTGAAAATCCCACAAGTTAAGTGGCAGCCTCCCTGGAAAATGAAATAAAAGCAGTCAATATGCTGGGGTGGAGGAAGAGTCTGAAAATATTCTTTAAGCTCATGAAATGACACTGAACTTTATTCTTATTTTTGGTAATAGTTTTTTCTTCATAACAATGCCAAGGTGAGCCAGAAATAAGGGTTGTTAGGAGTTTACTACCTCTTTCCTGACTAGCTTTTATGCATGTTATTTTTATTGCACTAATACTTACAGAGAACACATTTTAAGTCTAAGTTATCGATATTGGAAAGTCGAGAAGTTTCTGTTTTGGCAAGTATTTTGCAAATCTGATTTCATTCCACCTTAGAGCTGAAAAGAAAAATGGTGATTCTTAGGTTCAATTGCTTTTTTATCTTGAGAAACCTCAATTTATATAAAGCATAAGTATATTTTGACAAAAATAAAGTTTTTGTGTCATTTCAAATTTTTTGTGTAATACAGGTAAGAATACAAACAAGGTTGAGTGTGACAAAAATCACCAAAGCCTCAAATTTTAAAAGGGAAAAAATGGAAATATTTGACGCAAAACAAAAAATGTGGTCTATTTTTACAGTGTGCAGGTTTTTTATTTTTATTTCTATTTCTTAAATTCCAGTGGAGCTCTTTTAGGATTCATTTGATTTAGATAGGACCACAGACATTTCATGCACCACTACTGCTCTTTACTTTTTTATGATCTGTTGGAAATATATCAGTAAATTTTAAAATGGGCCATTTGAAACTAGAAAGAGAAACAACCAGTTCCCCATCTCCCTCGTATTTCTCCAAATGTTGTGATTCAACACAGTGGACAGGTTAACATAATGGATACATTCTCCTGAATTTTCTTCAATTAGGTCTATTCAATTTATTTGGCATGTTCACTTACACCTGTGCTGAGTTTCTGTTTTTAGCGAAGGATAACCCAGCATAGACTACAGTAGTTCACATAACTTGGAAAGCAACCCAGTGTACTGCAGCAAGAGCTAGGGTCCATGCCTTCAGTATTAAAGATCACCCACCATGTGCACCATCCTTCAACTAGTGCTTTGAAAGCAGTTTGGGGTTTTAAGGACCCTCAGCCTGTGCCAACTTAATGCAGCTGTCTGTGGACTAGAATCAAGGGACTACATTATGGAAGAAACTGCAATAGAAGAACAAAAGACACCTGGAAATGCGAAAGGCTTGAAGAACTATCGCTCAGTGCCTACAAACCTATCTACTTCTGCAGAAGGCTATTTTGAGGCCTTTCTAGGAATGGTGTTGCACTGTGTTGTTTTATCAATATTTCTCACATGGAGGTGTAATTTATAGAAACACCCTGGCCAAGCACAGTAGGCTTAGACAATCCATTTTGCAGGTGAATGTGCATGGGGACCTAAACCAAGAGGAAAAAAAGAAAAGCTTGATATTCCATCCTGTTCTTTGCTAACCTTCTTGTTCACAAAGCAGTGAAGTTTACTCCCAAATCAGTACATTGAATGGATACACAAAACAGATGCTAACATAGAACATTTGGGAAGTCTTACTTCTAAATACTAAAACATCCTGGTTGGATGTTCAAAAGTGACAGTGACTGCAGCTGATGCAGTTAATGGCTTTTATAAACAACAGGTTGGTCTTGAAATTTAAACATATCGAATTGCTGAATCTGGTGTTAATGGTGAAGTGAGTTTCTCAAATTTCTAGACATCAGCAAATATGCACCTGTTATGCCCAGAAACAAAAAGCTCAGCATATGATTATGATCATAGAGGAACACTGCTGTGATTCACAGCTACTGCTGTTTACTTTTGCTTATTATCTGCTAAAAACATATTAAGATAATTTAAAAAACTGGCTGAAACTGGAAAGGGAATCTTTAGTCCTCCATCTTAGTTGTCTGAAATTGATTTAACATAGTATATGGGTTTAAATATGACCAAAAATGATAGCTTGATCCTTGAGTCATTTTCCCATGTGCAGTAAACCTGGGATTACCCACTGCAGAACTGAAGTAAGAGTTCTTCGGCTGGAGAAAGCATCTTGCTCCTCACCTGCTTTAAGATTAATAATATCACTCCAACAAGATTAGAGCCATTATTCTTCCTGACCTGACCCAAATGGTACAAATGGGATTTTAAAGACAGTGTCTACTGAAAGATCCAACAGAATGATGAGGTGCACAGAATAGCTATCATGAGGAATCAGCAGTGATAGACTGTCAGTGTTATAAAGAAGATACCCTATTAGGTGTAGCTATTATCCCAGTAGAAGATTATAGTCATAGATCCTGACCTTTAATTAAATGGACAGCACAAAGAGAGAGAGAAAGATAAACAAACTTGTGCAAAAAAGTGGCAACTTTTACTATCTTGGTAGCAAGTCTGTGAAGTAGAAAAGGAACAGTGATTGATGGGAGATTTTACAGATTGCTTTCTCTCACATTTGGTGAAGAGGCAAAAAGTGGCCATGACATAGAACATCAGGTCATGGAAAGTTGTGCTTTATTGGCTAAACAGCAAAATAACTCTGGATTTCCACAATTAGGAAGAAAGGAAGAGGTAGAGGAGGAGGAGGAAGAGGAGGGAGGGAAGGGGAGGAAAAGGGAGGAAAAGGGAGGGGAGGGGAAGAGAGCTAGAATTTTTAAAAAATTAAATTCTTTATTGATATTTATTTTTCCAGTCGCAATGCACAAAAAAAAACCCTATGACCTTGAAGATGGCAAGACTAGAAACAAGACTATTTCAGTGAACTCTAAGATGAAAGCTTTCATGCACAATGCGAAAAAGATATAACTATTATGGTTAAGTAATGAACATTCCCAGTTGATTTAAAACAGGTACCACAAAAACTAAAAAAAACCCAGCCAAATAAAAACAAATTATATACATTAACAGCAGGTCTTATTGCACTTATCAAACATATTCTGTTTAATATTTTACATTTATTGGGAAATTCTAATGCAATTCACTGTAACTTATTTTAACTATTTGAATTTGAGAAGATTCCTGGGGCATTGTGGGGGAAGCATATATTTCAGAACTGATTCATAGCTGACTGAGTAATAGGATTTTTCTCTTCCAACAAAACAAGGAACTGCTACTTTAAGTAACCTGGAAGTTTCTGCCATATCTAACAAGATCTAACAAAATGGTGGGTTCTTGCAATTCTGGGTTCAGCTATAACAACACACGGTACAGTGAGTGGTACTTCTTGCCCTGGGGGTAGAGTCATGCCACTATAGCAAAGTGTAGGGGTCAGTCCTGTAGCTCCAGCCGTAGTACCCAACGCTTTTATCAGCTGAAGATTCAATTTTAAATTTTAGGTCATGACCAAGATGGCAGTTATCACATAATACAACTGCTTATTATAGTAACGCAGTGACTTTCATCTGAATAAGAAAATATTTGTGGAGTTTGAAATGAAATAACAGCAAAGATACATGATATAATAATTTAATGAAATGTGCTTTCACCTCTGGAAGCCTAACTCCAATTTCTGAACTGGTCATCTTAATCACCCATTAGAACAAGTCCCTGGTCATTTATTTCATTTATTTCTTAGTGAATAGTAGTTTTCTTCAAAAAATTGCAACATACTGGTAACCTTTACATAACAGAATCACACATCTAGAATAACAGAAACACTCTTAAGGATTAAGATATTTGAATATCTAGGAAGACTGGCAAAATATATGCCTGAAATATTCACTTTTACATGTGTTTCACTTTCGTATATATCAAATATACGTATGCATGTTCTCATTCACAATATTGACAGGCAGCTTCAATTTTCCATTACTAGAAAACATTATTAATAACTGTTTTAAGAGGGGAAAAAAATTCAAATCAAGTTGCAGAGAAATTTGAGTTTTAAAAATAATTGTATTTAACACCTACAGACCCGTCCACACATACAATTAATTTTAAACTACCCCCCCAAAAAAAACCCAAACAGACGAACAAAACAGTTAAAGGAGACTACTAAGACAGGGATGAGGTGTCTGAAATATAAGAATTTACCCATGCAAACCCCTGTTCATGTGAATAATCACATTGGCCTTCATCAAAGTGCTCACACAGGTAAAGCTTTGCAAGATCAAGCTACTATCTTGTTGACTATCCTTAAAATCAAGGACATTCAAGAAATGAGAGACACAGAACAATGATTTCACAGTATTAAACATTAAATCAGTGATCAAATATTAAATGGAGGATTACAGAAAATGACTAAGATACATTGCTCTTAATTGTGTAAGTTATGGACCCAATTGCTGGTTTCATTTGCAAAAAGGAAATCATTTACAAGGTTAATTGCAGCATCACCTCACAGCCTCGAGTTCTTTTTCATGTTGTGCAAAGCAAGTGTGAGCAGATGGACTAGAAGAACATCTGGCAGAGAGAAGCGGGATCAATGCTGCTGACAGTCTTGACTGATTTCCTTTGGTGTGCACACAAAATAGTTGGTGACAGAAAGGGCAGTCAGAAGTAAAGCTCCAAGCCTAAAGTGAATCTTTGCTGATGCTATTATGGAACATGCTAACTTTTGTATCCCTCCCTGCCAAAGTGTGGAAGACCTTAAATATCTTCCCCAAAATGTGGTGATAATTGGCTTTTGTACAATACATGTCCTTAAAATGAGTGACACTCTCATGAAGTTTTCTTCATTCACATTTACTTTGATCTCTAAAACTACCAGGCTCTAATTTAAGCTTAATTTGTGGAAAGGTGTGCCTGTAAATCAACTGTAAGGTTCTTCCTTTTCATCCACATATCAGTGCATTAAAATACGGTAGAACCTATGAACCACAGGTCTGTAAAAAGCATCCAAGACTGCTAAAGTAAACTTGTAGGATGTACAATATTATACTGCAAGTTCTTTCAATTATTTAGTATTACTTGTAAACTCTTCTTTTAATGTAGTTGTAAAATAGGGACTTAGCTGTTGTAATTTCAAAACCACTCTCCAATATCTTGGAGGGGTTGTAGCAATGAGAGAGGGTCCCTGCTTTGCACTATAGAACAAATGTAACACCTGTCTTCAACAAATGCCAGAAGAAAGATCTGGGCAATCACAGGCTAGACAGCCTCAACTCAGTCCCTAGGAACATGTCCTCATGGAAGCCATTTCCAGGCAAAAAGAAAGAAATAATGTTAGGTGGAAACTGATAGCACAGACTTCCTATGGGGAAATCATTCTTTATCAGCTTGATTATCTTTTGTCATAAAATGACTAGATCTATAGGCAAGGGGAAGGCAGTGGGTATAATTTTTCTTGACTTTAACAATGCTTTCAACATAGCAGGAAGATAACGTTCAGAGTGACCTTGATAAATTGGAGGAATTATCAAAGAGAAACCAGATGAAGTTCAAAATGGGCAAATGTAAAGACCAGCCTGAAACCTGGAATGGAAGAACCCCAGGCACTGGCACAAGCTGGAGACCTGTACTGCACTGTCAGAGAAGGAGCCAGGAGTTCTGGTGAATAGAAAGTTGAACATGAGTCAGTTGTATGTCACTGTGAAAAGTAACCGCATCCATAGCTAGATCAAAGGAAGTGATTGTTTCCCTCTACCTGGCACTTGATGAGGCTGCATCTGGAATACCACATACAGCCCTGGACACATGAAAGATAACCTGGAGAGAGTCTGGTGGCAAGTTCCTAAAAAGCTTAGGTAGCTGGAGTATATAACACAGAAAGAGAGACTGAGAATGGGGTCTATTTAATTTGGAGAAAGTTAACAGGGCACCTGTTTGCTGGTTTTCATTCCCAGAAGTGAGGTTATAGAGAAGATGAAGCCAGAACCTTCTCAGAGATGCACAATCAAAGGACAAGAAGCAATGGTCACAAGTTGCAACAATGACAACTTATTAGTCATAAAGAAAAAATTAAAAACTTTATCACAAGAGTAGTTAAGTACAGGTTGCCCAGAGATGTTGTGAAGTCTCGATTTTTTTGAGATTTTCAAAGCACAACTACAAAAGTCCATGATAAACTCGATTTAAGTTTGGAGTAAGCCTTGCTTGAAGAAGGAAGTTGGACCAGAAATTCTGAAGTCTTTTCCAAATTTCCTATGATTTGATCATCATATTCTGTAAGACAGGGTCTGTCTTATTGAGCTCAGTAGTCCAGATATTCTGATACTTAAAGAAGAGAGAAGAAAATCTTAAGGTCTAGGGATCTTATTCCAGAATTTGTGAAATGGACAGAGATGATGTTGATGACACAAAAAAAAACAAGGGAATCTTGTTCTTAAGGAGGACAGAGATTATTATTCAGATCAAAAAAGCCAGGACACCAGTATTTATGGAAGAATTTTAAAACTTTTTCACTCCCTCTCCTCCTCCCTCATTGAAAATGTCTGACTTGCTGTGTTCTTTCGCCAGACAACCCAGTCTCTTACTACCTTTCACTATAAAATCAGGGCTGAGACAGTCCATATATGAGCAGCCTCTGTTGCTATAATTAGAAAAATCACTGTTATAGAAGAGACTTAATCTTTTGATTCTGATTTCCAACTGTCAGGAAGTTGGAGGGTGGTGGGGAGATGTTACATTGCTTAGAGATCATAGAATAATTCAGGTTAGAAGGGATTTCGAGGGGGTCTTTAGTCCAACCTCCTGTTCCACATGTGGTCAACACTGAATTCAGAACAGGTTGTTCAAGGTTTTGTCCACAAAGATCTTGAAAACCTCAAAAGATGGAGATTGCACAGCCTCTCAGGGTAACCTTTTCTAAAGGTTCTTTCCCACCAGTGACCTTTTTTTATTACTTATAACCAGTCAGAACATCCCGTCTTACAATCTGTGACCATTGCCTGTCCTTCTCTCATGCACTTCACCAGAAAGCCTGACCTCGTCTTCTCAGTAACCTCCTTACAGGCACTGGGGAGTTACTGCTAGGCCCCCTCCAAAGCTGTCTCATTTCCAGGATAACAAGTCCCAATCCTTCAGCATCTCCTTAGAGAACAAGTGCTTGAGCCCCTCCTCCCCAGCCCCAATCATCTTAGTGGCCATTCACTGAACTAACTCTAGTTTATCCACATCCTTTGTGTCATGGAGGGGCCCAAACTGGACAAATTATTCCAGATGCAGTTTAACCAGTACTGCAAAAAGGTGAATTAGTCTTTAATCAACTGTCTGCACTCTTGTTGACAGAGCCCAGGGTGCTATCAGCCTTCTTTCCTGCCAGGGCACACTGCTGTCTGCTGTGTAGCCCACTGTCCATGAGGATCCCCAGAACCTGTTTGGCAGGGCTCCTCCTCAGCTGTCAGTCCCCAGCTCATACTTTTTCAGGCATTGGTCAATTCCAGGTGCCAGAATTCTCAGAATCACAGAATGATAGCAGTTGGAAGGCATTTCTGAAGATTGCCTAGTCCACCCCCCCTGCCAGAGCAGGGTCACCTACAGCAGGTTGCACAGGATGGTGTCCAGGTGGGTTTTGAATATCTCCAGAGTCAGAGACTCCACAACCTCTCTGGGCAGCCTGTTGCAATGCTCTGCCACCCTCAAAGTAAAGAAGTTCCTCCTCATGTTAAGATGGAACTTCCTATGTTCAAGTTTGTGCCCATTAGCTCTTGTTCTGTCACTGCGCACCGCAAAAAGACTGTCCTCATCCACCTGGCACCCTCCCTTTAAGTATTTTTAAGTATTCATAAGATCCCCCCTCAGTCTTCTCTTCTACAGACTGAACAGACTGAAGTTCCTCAGCCTTTCCTCATAAGAAGGATGCTCCAGTCCCCTAATCATCTTTGTAGCCCCTTGCTGGACCCTCTCCAGCAGTTCCCTGTCTTTCTTGAACTGGGAAGCCGAGAACTGGACACACTACTCCAGATGCAGCCTCACCAGGGCAGAGTAGAGGGGGAGGATGACCTCCCTCAATCTGCTGGCCACACTCCTTTTGATGCACCCCAGGGTGCCATTGGCCTTCTTGGCCACCAGGGCACATTGCTGGCTCATGGTCATCCTGTTGTCCACCAGGACTCCCAGGTCCCTTTCCACAGAGCAGCTCTCCAGCAGGTCAGCCCCTAACCTGTACTGGTGCCTGGGGTTATTCCGCCCCAGATTCAGTACCCTACAGTTGCCCTTATTGAATTTCTTTAGGTTCCTCTCCGCCCAACTTTCCAGCCTGTCCAGGTCACGCTGTATGGCAGCACAGCCTTCCGGCATGCCAGCCATCCCCCCCAATTTTGTGTCATCAGCAAACTTGCTGATGGTACACTCTATCCCTTCATCCAGGTCATTGATGAGTATATTGAACAGGACTGGACACAGTACTGACCCCTGAGGAACATCGCTTGTTACTGACCTCCAACTAGACTCCACACCAATAACCACAACCCTCTGAGCTCTGTCTGTCAGCCACTGTTCAATCCACCCCACTGTCCATTCATCTAGCCCACACTTCCTAAGCTTGCCTGTGAGGATGATGTGGGAAACAGTGTTGAAAGCCTTGCCAAAGTCAAGGTAGACAACATCCACTGCCCTCCCCTCATCCACCCATCTAGTAACTTCATCCCTTAACCAGTCGTCCCAAGGCCCTGAAATCTTTCTTCGTTGTCCTCAGACTTCTTTTCACTGTCATTGCTGCCTACCTGAAAGACTAAAAGGTGATAATAATCTGATTGTTGTACCGGGGAAGGAAGCTTCTTAACATCATTAACCCAGGCCCCAGGAAGGCAGCAGGCTTCCCTGTATATACATATCGGGCCTTTCATTTCCTTCATAAGTGAGTCGCCTATGGCAATGACCCCTCTTTTATTCCTTACTGAGGTGGTTTTGATGCAGCGGTTGTTCCGACTAGACCCCAATGGCACCTCCAAGCTGGAAGGACTCTCATCCTGGTACAGGCACTGTACCTGTCCTGCAACAGCACATGGGAAGGTGGTGTAGTTGCTGGACAGACGGGTGTGCAGCACATGTTGCATCCGGCAGGAACATCTTGCCATTGCCCCCTGTCCTCCAAGTCATCCCATTCAGTTGGTCGGAGAGAGGACAGGAAGTTCTCTGTAGCAGGGGCTCTGTCTGCCTGCTGGGTTTCTGTGATGGGAGACAGGGTATAACTCCAGGCGTCTATCTCCCTCTCACATTCCCTGATAGCCCTCAACCTGCTTACCTCCTCCCTGAGCTTCATCACTAAGTGGAGGAACTCCTCTACCTGGGCACACCTCCCACAGGTGTGCTCACCTCTTGCATCTGACACGGGCTTAAATGCAGGGCACACCCTGCAGCCTGACAGCTGGGTGACAGTGTGTTCCCATTCACATTTGTTTTTGCTGAGTTTCATGAGGTTTCCCCTTGCCCCTTTCCTCCAGACTATCTGAATTTCAGGACTGTTCTTGGGTTTATCAACTGCACCCTCTGTCTGGCATTAGTTAGAAACCTGATGAGAGTACACTCCACCTCTTCTGGGTTGTTTATACAGATATTGCACAGGACAGGTCCCAGAATAGATCCTTGATGTACGGCCCTTGAAACGGGCCTCCAGGCAGAATATGAAACATTAACCACTTCCCTTTGATCCTGACAATCCATCCAGTTTTCACCCATCCACTGGACCACTCATGTAGACCATAGCATCCCAACCTGATTACAAGGGTACTCTGGTTTCTTTTTTCACACCTTAATATGAAAAAATATATCTTGTTAATAATTTGTTTCTGATCTTAACTTATTTGAAAAGGTCATATGGTGTAATCAATACAGAGATTCATCTGGACTATATTGGCTCTAAGTTATATTCTGCAAGCTGGTAAAACTTAAGGAAAACCCAGCAGCCAGTTGTTTTGGATATCTCCATCTTTGGCTCTCATGTAAAGGAAATTGCTTTTCAGATTGGTCTTCAAAGTGACCAGTCACTTATCTGTTTATATATATAATACTTTATATGAACATACTCAGATTTTTACAACAAAGACATGAAATTGAGCAAATCATTAAAACCCTTCTTTGGTCAAATTTCTGTCACAAAAATTGTTAGCTGATTCCTTACTCTGCAAATAACATGGATATTATTAAATGCCTTTTACACTTCTGTCTTTAGATCCCGAGCTCCCAAGGAGATTATGGTGGCTAAAGTTCACTCCTTTCAGTCCACCTGCTCTTCTGACTCCTGGCTAGTTTTGCTTTGTTAATCCTTAAAACTTTGCTACCAGATTAAAATATCTCATGTTAATACTGTTGTGCCTTTATGATAACAGGAGAGATACATCTGTGCATTTACTTTTTTACCATTTTGTGTTTATTCTTCTCTTTTCCTGTCTTTTCTCAAGGTAAGGAATAATTTTCTAGTTATCAATCATAATGCAGAGTGCACCCTATGCACATGACATATTGAAAAGGAAGTTCAGGGGTGAGCTCTCAGCTGGTCTTAGTATTCCCTCTACAAAGTACAAATTAAGTTGTTTCTGTTTTGTCAAAGTAGAAAACGTACACAACACATGTAATTAATTATCACCAACATTGTTTTCACTGGGATCCAGCCAGTTACAAAAGAGTTTCTCCTCATTATGTTGCTTCAACATATACTCTTTCCCCTCTGATGGAGATCCAGAAAGGGGCTTCTATGTATTCAGCTATGTATGGGAACTGTTCCCAAACAGTTTATTCTTTTTCTCTGACATTGGCTGTCATATTTTTTCTCACATTTTTTAAACCAGCTCATCAATTCTGATTAGTTGCAGACAAATTTGTATGTATGAGGAGCAATACACAATATAGATGATTTTCCTATGTATTCACACACACGTGACAAGTAGTGCTGTGTAAATACCAATAATACCAAAAAAAAAAAACAAACACCAAACCCCCGACCAATCAAAAAGCCAGTTAGACTTTGCAGAAGAAATGTGAACCTGCTTACTTTTATAACTTGCAGCAGAGGAGAATGGGTGCATATGGGAAGGTAAGATTGACAAGTTGAAGGAATGGACTAGATGCTGCCATATTTGCTGAAGACTGACTGAGGATGACAATGGTCAGAAATTTCTGCTACTGTGTTTCCACTCTGTAGTAATAATTGACAATATCCATTTGACTCTTTCACCATAATACCAGTTACTACAATAATACTAAATCTTTTGGGCAGTAGCTGATGGAAATTTCTAGTTGCTCTTTCTCTTCTCTCCCTCACTGTTTCCTCTTGCTGCTATGATATTACTAGGGAAGCAGCATTTTTTCCCATGCTGGAAAATTCAGCACAATGTTGGAACAGGAACTTGAATTCCCATGTAATTGTCTTGGGACAATATTAGCTTTCCTTCTGGGACACACAAGATCTCACCTGCAGAGCTTTGGTTCTTTGCAGGAGAAGACAGAACATGCAGCATCCAGGAAAAACCCCATCCTTCTTGGCAGCATATAATTTCTGTGGAGAGGTCATGCAGGTGGAAAACGAGAAGAAAAATGTATTAGGAAGCTTAGAATAGGTCTGTATGTCCTGCAACACAGTTCAGGTTCAGTACCAGATTCCTATCAAGAGTGCCGTTAATAGTGGCTTAATGATTTAACTATTTGCTTTCTTGTAAGCTTGAAAACATAGTCTTTCTTGGCATCAATATTCTGCTCACCAGTCTTGTGAAATTTCTTTCTTTTCTGTCTGATTATTCTAAGTAGATAGAGGTCCAAAGAGGTCCCCAAGGCAGTCCATGAAGACCAGATTTGCTGGCTAGCCAACCAAGCTGAGATAGGGAGCATGTCAGTGTGATTCTAGGCACAGCTAAAAGCATCTTTCTGAAGCTTGTGCGGCTCTCTTAGCTCTAACCCTCTCAGTGAGATATTATGGTGTTTGTATTTTGATATAGAGAGGTGAAAAATACAGAAAACGTAAGCCTTTCTTGAAGACAGGAACAGGCATGGAACTGAAGAGAAGGAGAACAAGTTTTGGCAGGATAATGGAAAAAACATGGGAGATGTTAATGGTTCATAAGAACTCAAAAAATCTTTACAGTAAAAGGAATTTCTACAGGAAAAAATGTGTTACAGCAAAATGGCCATTTGCTGACGCTGTGCCAGATCATAACAGTTAGAACTAAGACAGTCTTTGAGTATTTTTTTCTTTTTACATTTTTTCTAAAATGCAGGGAATGTAAAACAGTGGAAAGAGCACTTTGTTTAGATAATAAATATCAGAATCCGCTTAGAAAAATGCTGCATTCTCTCAACATGAATAAGAAGGAAGTTATAAAATATGGGTAGAAAATACTGAAGAATAACATTAAAAAATATTAGGCAATCTTTAAGGCACATAAAAATAGACAGACATATATGAAATGTGTATGTACCTCTTTACAAATGTTTAGAATCTAAAAAATAAAAAGGTTAATGAAAATCTCAGGATTAAAATGGAAATGTAACAGATTTCTCCAAAGTTTGATGAAAGCAAGGTGATAAGCGAAACTCTATAAACAGGAAAGTAAAAATTATTTGTGAGTAAGAGACAATCATGCCAGAAGAGACATGGTGCCTTATGCTAACAAAGCTTTAAGTCAGATGTGTGTAATGCATTGATGATATCACAAAAGACCACAAACAATGAAGTTCTGTGCTGAAGAGGGGCAAGTACAATATTGGGGTTTTACTATAAGTCATATGACATGATAACAATGAGTGTGAAAAGTAAGAGACATTTGAAAGAATATGTGTACCAAACAGGATATTTTGATGACTTTATGTGGACTGGGTTGATTCCATAATGCACCCTTGTGAAACGATAACATTTTTAACACCATCAATGGACATTTCTTGAACCACACAGTTAGAAACTTCAAGATCTGGAACAGTCTTTGGTTATGTCTTGAGAATTGTTGGGATCACTATTTAAGATAAAACTGCCAAAAGGAAACTCTATAATAATGGCAATGATGCAGTGAAATTCTAATCATTATAGGAAAAAAAGGAAACAAATATCGTAGTAAATGTCTCATCTTAAAAGGAGAATAAAAAAAATGAGGAAAAAAAAATCAAAAGGCATGGCCAAAATGTAAAAGACCTGTATGGCACACAGAGAATGATCATTGCTGCCATACAGAATCAGCTGTATAAACTATAAATTAAGTATGACATTAAAAGAACTCGACAAAAACAATGTGATTCAGCTGAAGTATTAGAAAATTATTACAAGCACATCCCTCATAAAGAGAAATCTGTGTCTTAATGGAGAAAACTGAAAAAAACAAACTTTGACAACTTAAAAGTAAAAGAATAAAGAGGTACATGAGAAAAGATTTTTATGGGTAGCTTCCTCATCCCAACACACTTCAAAACACCACAGAAGCATAAGTTGAATGTATAAAGCCCTAAGCTGTGAAGCTTGTAAATTATGATGCTATAAAAGGAAACTAAAGTCTTTGCAAGACTAATTAACATTTTTCATTTGTTTACACAGAAGGATTTGGGGAGGTTCTCACACTGATGATTTCTCTCTGTACTTACAGTGACAAACTGTGTAAAATTGAAATGTTGATAGAAATGATTTTACAACAAATTGCTAAATTTTATAGCAAGAAATTCCCAAGTATTTTTAAGAAAGTCCAATGTAAGATTAAAAAAGCTCTCTATAGTGCATGATCTTCTGTTTAACTTGGCTTTAGCATCAGGGGAATAGAAGTTAGTTTTCAAAAATAAGTTACTTTTACAAAGGCTGCCATAGCCAATGCTGCAGGCAAGTGAGGTCCCCACAGAGGGAAAGATGGAAAGATGGAAGTTATGACCATAAAATTAATAAGTCATAAAAGTATCAAAAGTGACTACAAAGCTCTGGGGGTGATAGTCAAGTGTATGGGGACCCAGGTGGTCTCCTCAGTCCTGCCAGTGAGGGGAAAGGGGGTGAGGATGAGGGCACTAATAGAACAAGTTAATAGTTGGCTGCAGAACTGGTGGTGGTGGCAGAGTTTTGTATTTTACGGCCATGTGACCCTGTTTGCAGACCGGTGTCGGTTTGGGAGAGATGGGTAGCTCCTTACTAAGCAGGTCAAAAATATTTTTCCCAATAGGATGACGTCATTAGGTCAGCTTGGGAGGATCTTATCAATGTATGTTACACTGATTACCTGAAGAAAGGGTGCAAAAAGGACAAAGCCAGGCTTTCAGTGGTGCCCAGTCACAGGACCAGAGGCAATGGGCACAGACTGAAACACAGGAAGTTCCATCTGAACATCAGGAAACGCTTTTTTACTATGCAGGTGACTGAGCACAGGTACACGTTGCCCAGGGAGGTTCCAGAGCTTCCCTCATTAAAGACTCTGGAACCCTCCTTATGTTCCAGAGTCTCCACCCTGGCTCTAGGTGTCCCTGCTTGAGCAGGGGAATTGGACTAGGTGGCCTCCACAGGTCCCTTCCAACCTCAACCATCCTGTGATTCTGTGAAAAAGTTCTGCACTAGAGCAGATAAACAAATTCACAAGTGATCACTGAAGGGATGAATAGTCATATGATAAAGCTTATAACAATACTAAATTTCTGGGTTCAGCTAAAACAGATGGCAAGGTCCTTCAGAAAGTTCTCAAATGATACCGTGTGGCTGAGTGACATGATGATGAAGTAAAAACTATTTCAGCATGAGGGACAGGATATTGAGCTGGGTGGACTTTCGATCTAACCCTACGTAAACATTACTGTCATCTAGACAGCTTACAAGGATCAGAATATACAAATGGAATGTGTATAGGTTCTTCAAACATTTTCTCACAGATTGCTTTTAACCTAACTAGTGGGACAAGACAGCAGGAAATGCCCACAGCCATTCATACAATCGCCAGCCTCTTCAGGCAGGCCAGAAGCACCTAAAAAATTGAACACTAATTCTTTGGATGGCAGTGCCTTTGGGTGAAACCTCTAGTGACTGCAGGAGTGCCCTATGAACCTGATTTCTAGTGAAGTCAAAGCAAATGTAAGAAGAAATATCAGTTCATAAGGCCATCACCTACAGGGCACTAGCCAATGAAACCAGGGCTAATGTGCTTTATAAGCCATTGCCCTAAATCTAATCAGTTACACTGATTATAACCCTGTTTTTCATGACCTAAAAGGCTGAATCCTTATCTCTCCAGTTTATGTTTTGATAAACAAAATGTTATTTTTTGTGGATATTTTCAGTTCAGCTTGTGATATCCAGTGCTAGAGCAAGTAACAAGATAAAATCCTGAAGATGGAGCAGTAAGTACCAAGCGGCACCAGCTTGTTAGAGTGAAATCTGTTATAGAAAAACATGATTTTGGAAGTGATTTTGTAAAAGAGACATGTTTGCTTCGTTAATTTTGGGGCTACTGCCAAGAATCTGTTCAGTGGAGAAAAATACTAGGAAGTAGGCTAGAGGATCTTTAGCATTATATAGATGGGAGATTGATACCTTTGCTACTATATATATATACCATCCTTTTCATTTGTATCATCCTAACATAGATTGACCAAGATTTTTTGCCTGCTTATTTTTGCTATTCAGGGTATAGTAGGCTAAAAAAAAAAGGTGGCTTGCTTTCACAGAGCATAATTTTTGTCAGATTACAAATGATGCTGTAGCCTGCTCATTTTTAATCCCACTTCACAGGGACTGTGTCATCCTTCCCTGGTTAGTCCAAGTCAGTAAGTATTCTTACTAAACTGTCTAGGACTTTGCAGCCTCATTTGAATCAAGATGCCAAACGTTACACACACATAGTAAGTGGATCCTTTCAGTAATACAAGAGCAGTTAAAGATTCATTGCTGTAGGTAGCATTGTGCTGAACAAGTGAATAGAGAGTAATTACATAGCCTGTCAATGGGATGTGTTCTAGAAAAAAAAAAATGTTTAAAAAAAGTAAAATTCAACTTTCCAGCAGAGGCCATTTTAAATGACACAGATACTCTATTGAAGAGCCAGAAGCACAGACCCAAACCTCTCTTTTATAAAACGAAAGTCTAAAAGGAGGTAAGGACTTATCTATTGTTTATAAAACGTGCTCGCTTATCCAATTCAGAACAGGAAATTTAGATACTTTGTAGTTTGTCATATCAAGATAAAAGTAATTTGCCAGTAGGAATCCACAAACATTTCTTGCAAAGCTCTGGCAGCACAACAATTACAGTGACAGGTAATATGGTATTCTGGAGCCTTCTCAGGAAAAGAATTTCCATTCAGTGTCAAATGGACACTTGTCAAGCCAAGATGAATGTACATACTTAAAAGAATGTCGTCCATCTAGCGTGACAACTTCTGTAGGCTGAACAAATTCAATATGCTTCAGATATGATAGTTCAAGTAAATGTGTGAAGCACCATATGGAAGAAGTGAACACCTGCTGCAAGGTGTCACCTAGCAATATTGCATGTGTCTGAGGGAAGATTGCTGACATAATTCACAGAAGGGACAGAGTTTGTCCCCTACAGATGAAGAAATGATGGTAATGTGACTCACGGGGGACTTGAAAAAAGAGCAGATCCAAAACCTGTCACTTTTAGTAGTGTGCCTCAACAACTGTAGTTGCCATTTTTTGCAGCTGCATGGTCTTCGTTTGCCCTTTGGTTTACAGAGTTGGTTTATGGCGATGAAGGATATAATTTTCCTATAGCACATGATCAGGCACTTCAAAAATTACATTGAAGATTTCCCAGTACAGCCTTTCTTTTCCTTGCTTATACAGCCTCACTACCTTTATATTTTTAACTGTTATGATAGAGAATTTAGCATGATCCCCTGTTTTATGAATTGTTTTGGGAAGGCTCTGGGTTCCTGGAAAGTAGTAGGAACACAAAAAGCTCTCTGCACAATATGGTAACATTGACTACAAGGAAATTGTTATCACATAGGAACATCAAAGATATTCTAAATATACCTTGGGTCAAAGGGACATAGAAGGCATAGAGGTCTTTGGAGGGAGGAAGTAGAGGGAGGGATAAATAACACTGTTCCCTCAGGGTATCCTATTCTGAGAGGGTGGCCAACAAAGGAAAGTTGGCTGAGGAGCCCAAGAAGCGCAGCACATCAAATGGATAATTACTACTTCTGTAATCATTATAGGGATAAAGAAGATTACTATTTGCTAAAATAATTAGGAAAAAGAAAAGCTTTCTAGCAGTGTTTTTGAGGAGGAGCATTTACACACAGGGCAAAGCACAGTCCAGCATTTAGACTTCCATCTGAACACTGTTTCCTTGTGATGGTTTACAGGGAGGATTTTTCTTTCTTTTAGCTAAGCATATCAACCTTGGTGAGAATTTGCATGCGTGCAGGTAAAAAAAGAAAGCATAGACTGCAGGAAGAAGACAAAGGCAAATGGTGCTCCCACTATTCATTCCAGGTTTTGTTCTTTATTTATTTAGATTTACGTAATGAAAAAAATGCTGCACATAAAGCTCTAGGCTCTCCTATTTAATCTTTCAATGGTATTCTACATCCAGCAGGATTAAAAAAACAAACATTCAGCATGAACAAATCAACTCAGGTTAGCCAGCCAGTGAATAACATAAAACCCGGTATTTTCACTAACAGTTGTCTACTAAAAAACAGCGTTCCCTCTCTCTGAGAAATCCTTATACACAAATGGCTTTGGCTGTGTTCCTGGACTGTTCCTGAATAAAACCAAGTCACAGAGATCCAGGAGTACTTACAAAGCATATCCTACCAGCAGCACGTATCCTGCTAGCAGACAGAGAAGCTCTTAGATAATCAGGTCCCTGACTTAGGACTAGAGAGACAATGACCAGCAACTATGAATATTCAGCACAGGTCCCCCTAAACAAGCATCCTGCTTGGTCTTTTGTCATCTATGCATGACTAACTTTAATCTGTAGTGATAAATTATGCATTGTAATAACCTAATGTTTCAAAGGCTTTGGACAGCGGGGGTCAGATCTAAAAGCAAAGTTAATGTAACTCTGCAGCAGCTAGATATCGGTGAGGCCATATTTTTTAGTGTGATCACCATCAACTGGCAACTGAAAATCAACAATCTAACAACCCAAAGATTCTGTGATTTAAAACTGAGCAAACAATCAACAACCAAACAGCTGTTCATAAGGAAACAGATGGACCTTGCCCTGCCATTTCCTAACTTTTGCTACATTGACTACTTTTACCTACTATATCATATGACCATTCCCTTTAATTTCTTTTTCTTTTTATTGAAACACCCTAGATTAATTAATTGTCAGATGTTTTCATGCATGATTGTAAGTGTATTTGTATATATGTGTATGTGTCTGTCAGAAGATGTTACTGTGAGGTAAATACGCATGATTGCTTAATTCCAGGGAAATAACCTATGCATCATCTGGCAAAGCGTGAGTGCACACAGGTTATTATGAACCCTGCAGCTACATTAATTTAGCAAAGTTTTCATAAATGTGTGGCTACATTAACAAGGAAACTGCTGTCTTGCTTTTGTTTTGCAACTGCACCCCTTCTGTGTCTACATAACGAAGAAGGTATATTTATACAAAGAAAGAAAAGGTGCAATGAGTCATCAAAATAGGGTAATTTTATATAGAAAAGGTTGCTCTGTAATAATTTGTTGCAAAGTTGGAAATAATTGGAAGCAATGTTCTGAACACTTTCCATAAATATGGCATTCTGGGTAAAAGAATTATTGTTATTTTGGAAATTAATCTAATTTTTGTCTGCATGTTGTCATTTATGTGAATAGGACTTGTCAGCTTGATTTGTTACAATGCCTGAATTGCTTGCTTAATCCCCAAAATATAAATAAAACATTTAATTGCTTTAACTAGGAATGTTAACCTTTTCAGTACTGCGCTCTAAGTGTGCATCTCAGGAGCAAGTTTTATTATTGCCTTTACACATTTCAAAATATGATCTCAATAAAGTTACTGGAACAATATGAAAAAAAAAAGGCACCATTTAAAGAACAGCTCACTAAAGAATCCTGGAGTTTGGGGAACAATACTGCATACAGATTGAGTCCCTTTCAGACCAAACTCATCCATGAGACATACAAAGCCTGTGATTTTTGCAAGTCAGCTCCATTAGCTACAGTGGACCAATCACAGAGGTCAAATTTATAGATAGGGGAAGATTATCAGATAATCCCAGTAGAGGAGTCTGGGAGTTTTACATTAAACTCTGTGTTTTGTGCTGTCCCTGAAACTGAAGAACAAAGAAGAATAATTCAGATTAACAGTACTTCCAGTTGGAATGTTGTCCAGGCAGAAGCACTAAAGACTGAGACAGAATAAGTACTTCATGCAGCTTTTTGCCAGTAAACAAGAAGCATCCAGGATGCTAGTCCTGCCTTCTGAAATAGAAAAACGGGAGGAATCTTCAGAGACTATTCTGCCTTCATGCTCAAGCAATTCTGAGAGCAGATAAATAAAAGATGGGGTGGAGCAACCATAGTTTACACTGATATTCACAGTTGTTCAGCATCAGTAGAGCTATTTTATTAGTACACTGGCAGCTGTTGCTAGAGAACTAGTAAATGAGAAGCAAAAAACTCAGGAGAGTTATCAGTTGAACTACAGCTTAAGAGAACCTACAGGCTATCTAGATCTGTCAGTGAAAAATACTGCAGTGTGAGCACTCAAGTTTAACTCCTCTGAGAAGTAAGAATGGTGTGTACAGCAAGAATGTTAGTGGTATTTGACATTTTGCTTTATGGTGTTATATTGAGCAAAACCTATGATCTTATTTGATTATTTTATCTTAAAAGAATTCTCATGTATAATCCAGATGTGCAGTGGCAAACAAAAAAAGTTTGGTACAATTATCCAACTGCTTTTGTAGAACCCCTAAAGACCAGACACATATTAAGTAAGTTTCTTTTTCCTTTGTTTGCTTCTGGCTATACTGCTGGAATAACTCCACATATTTGTTCAAAACATAGGAAATCACTGTTAGTTATGACTCAAGTAGTCCCATTTACACTCCACTTGGTAGCACAAGGATTATTTGTTGCAACAATCTGTAGAAAAACTAAATGGCTCTGATTGATTTGCTTTATTTCACATTACATTTACATTACTGAATGGCATAAACTGTAATTTAGAATAATTTTTATGCAAGATTTCTCTGCTAAAACTATGTGGAAAAAACATTATAGATGAATATCATATACTAACTATGGTTTCATTGCTGGCTGGTAGTAACATTTCAGGAAAGACTGAGCTTAAGAACATTTGTAGATGTAATGCTAATATATGGCAGTGCAACTTTATCTTACCAACATTTCATTTTACTAGAAAAGATGTTAAGACATAGACTATGTGCAGACTTGGCCTTCAGAAAGGACTCATGTGCCTATACTTTATCTGTTTTACTTCTTTTCTGAATTACTTCAAAACCCAGAAACCTTATTCTACAGGAGTTGGACTGTTGGAAAAATTCTGTGATCAGCTACACTGTAGTATTCTTAGGCTGGCAAATTGTACCACCAGTTAAGTTTTCATGTATCTAGTAGAAATTACTTTCTCATGTTCAAAGTGTTCTGCTTGAAGGTTGTAGCTGTGTAAACAGGACATATAAAAATCAAAGAAGGTATGATATAATTGTTCTGCACAACTCACAGAATCACAGAATAGTCAGGGTTGGAAGGGACCTCTGGAGATCATCTAGTCCAACCCCCCCGCCAGAGCAGGGTCACCTACAACAGGTTGCACAGGACAGCGTCCAGGCGGGTTTTGAATGTCTCCAAAGTGGGAGACTCCACAACCTCTCTGGGCAGCCTGTTCCAGTGCTCCACCACCCTCAAAGTAAAGAAGTTCCTCCTCATGTTAAGATGGAACTTCCTATGTTCAAGTTTGTGCCCATTACCCCTCGTCCTATCAATGGGCACCACTGAAAAAAGACTGCTCCCATCCCCCTGGCATCCTCCCTTCAAGTATTTGAAAGCATTAACAAGATCCCCCCTCAATCTTCTTTTCTCCAGGCTAAAGAGACCCAAATCCCTCAGCCT
>VZSZ01007855.1:240098-306770 GCA_013398815.1 Ibidorhyncha struthersii | reverse complement strand
CATGGATTTGTGGATATCTAGTTTGTCTAAGTGATCTCTAACTTGCTCCTCATCAACCAAGGGAAAGTCTTGCTTCCTCCAGACTTTCTCTGTTATCTGCAAAGTCTGGGTTTCCCAAGGACTGGCCCGAGCAGTGAAGACAGAAGCAAAGAAGGCATTTAGCAACTCCGCCTTCTCTGCATCTTCTGTCACCACAGCACCTGTCTCGTTCAACAGCGGGCCCACATTTTCCCTAGTTTTCCTTTTGTCTCCTATATACTTAAAGAAACCCTTCCTGTTGGCCTTCACATCCCTCGCTAGGTTCAATTCCAAGGCTGCCTTGGCTTTCCTTGTTTCCTCCCTGCATACCCTGACAGCATTCTTGTATTCCTCCCAAGCAGTCAGCCCCTTCTTCCACCTATTGTAAACTCCCTTCTTCCACCTGAGCCTTTTCAGAAGGTCCCTGCTCAGCCATGCAGGTCTCCTTCTTCCCTTGCCTGCCAGTTTAATTCATTTTATAATTGTAGAGCATGCTTATGGCATGGACTTTAATGACCTAGATCAATGAAATATTAGTGATATATTCTAGCAGCACATATCTTTTTAAAAGCCATCTACTAAAACCTTTGTTTGTATCTTAGGAGCTAGAAATGCCTTGAAAATCCCATGTAACACAGTCAACTTTATTTGGTTTTAGGAGTAGTGTTTAGTATGTTTGTGAGCCTAAGGGAAAGTTAATTAAAGCCAGTAGAGACATCCTAAAAACAGGAACTATTAAGGCAACATACTTTCTCCCTACTCCAAAAAACAGTGAAAGACAGTAAAGTGGAAGGCTGTCCAGCCAGAGGTCTTGTTCTCAATCTGCACTGACTGAAGGTACTTGCGTATGTTGTCTTATCATGCAGATGAAGTGGAGTGGCCTGGAGTAAGATGCAAAGGACTACAGGAGCTGCACTCCCTGGTTGCCTTTTCCTAATCTTGTGATTCTTGTACTTGGAGGGTGCAAACGCAGTAACACCCCCACTCTTCTGTTTCTTTCCTTCCCCTCTTTGTAGATCAAAGCTGCAGGCAGGTAAGAGCTGGCTACCACCGGTCAGGGGGCAGCTCTTTGACGGAAGGCAAACTAGAGCCAAGGGTGATCACAGCACAAGTAGGCAGGATGGTCCCTCCTAAAGGGCACCATCCCCGGGCACCCAAATAGGACCGGCAGGGCAGGGCTTCTGGCAATGACAGTTCCCACCAATAGCCCAGTGACTAGCAGGCAAGCAGGAGGGGTGGGCAGGTTCTAGTTCAGTGCAGGAAGGGCAGGCAGCAAACCAGGAGCAGCCTGGGACAGTGCTGGCGCACACTTGCCCATGGCATAACTCAGCTGAGGCTGAGGGCTCAGGCCTGAGCTTCAGTGGGGCTCCTGGGCAGGCACATGGGGGCAGAGGGCTCAGGAGAGGTGGTCAGAAAAAATAAGGACCAATGGTGCACTTAGAGGCCTGACCTTCTGTGACTAAGCTTGTTATTATTTCAGAAAAATCACCTCTCTAGTAACAAAATAAGTTTAAGTGCTTCATTTTGCCACATTGTCTGGCTGATTCCTCTGGTGCATCCTCCTGCAGGCACACTGGCTGATGTGGAAGAAGAGCCTGGGAGAAGTCCAAAGTGAGGAAAACGGCTTCATGCAGACTGCTGAGAAGTGTGGCCAGCAGGACAAGGGAGGTGATTCTGCCCCTCTACTCTGCTCTTGTGAGACCGCACCTAGAGTACTGTGTCCAGCTGTGGGGCCCCCAACATAAGAAAGACATGGACCTGTTGGAGTGAGTCCAGAGGAGGGATATGAAGGTGATCAAAGGTCTGGAGCATCTCTCCTATGAGGAAAGGCTGAGAGAGTTGGAGTTGTTCAGCTTGGAGGAGAGAAGGCTCTGGGGACACCTTATTGCAGCCACCCAGTACCCAAAGGGGGCCTACAGGAGAGATGGGGAAGGACTTTTTAGAAGGGCATGTAGTGATAGAATGAGGGGCAATGGCTTCAAACTGGAAGAGGGTAGGTTTAGATTAAATATTAGGAAGAAATGTTTCACTTAAGGCTGGTAAAGCACTGGAACAGGTTGCCCAGAAAAGTTGTTGAGGCCCCATCCCTGGAGGTGTTCAAGGCCAGGCTGAATGGGGCATTGAGCAACCTGTTCTAGTGGGAGGTGTCCCTGCCCATGGCAGGGGCTTGGAACCTGATGATCTTCAAGGTCCCTTCCAACCTAAACCGTTCTATGATTCTATGATTCTTTTACCTGTTTGCTGAGCTGCTGAGCCCTGTGAGCAAGGATTTCACCCCTCCTTTAAGCGAACATGTTGACTTTTTCTTCAGTGTGTGTGTATGCCATCCCTTCATTATCGGATTACCTAAGATAAAACTTGCTCTCACTAATGCAGATTGAAATATGGAAGAACTTCCCAAAGATA
The DNA here is from genome assembly GCA_013398815.1 of Ibidorhyncha struthersii. NCBI lineage: Eukaryota > Metazoa > Chordata > Aves > Charadriiformes > Charadriidae > Ibidorhyncha > Ibidorhyncha struthersii. The sequence goes on along the minus strand of VZSZ01007855.1, from coordinate 304,346 downwards.
GGAAAATCCCAGGCTGCTACTGGAGTAAATCAGGAGAATTTAGTTAAACATCCGTTTCCAAACTGAGTACACTCAACAGTTTAGATTTTACTTTAATATTTTTAATTTTTTTTTTTTAATAAATAAAATGTAATAACAACTGCATCGGCCGTATAGAGAGATCTTGAGCAGTCTTATTCTACTAGAAGCTTTCTAGAGAGAAGAAAGTAGGCATGAACTTCAGGGCATGCCCGATAATAAAAACTTTCTTTTTTCTCTCTGGTTATGATTCAGTGCTGCTGATGCCCTGATTTACTTCACGAGGAGGTCTCTTTACCTGAATTATTCTTTCGCAACAGCAGATAAAGTCAGAGGAAGTATCACAGTATCGTGCTTTGGTAAGTCAGCTTAAATTGATAGTATAGATAGAGAAGGACAATGTAGAGTTAAAGGGTGAAACTCATTAATTCCCTCCATGTTGTTAAGTGAGCAGTGTAAGAGTGGGATCGTGCATACATGGTAGCAAGGATTTCACGTATTTTCCCTGGTTATTAATGACTCATTGCTGTCATCATAAACCTGCTGTGTTAATAGGTGAAAGTCATTTCACCGGCTCATGAGTCATTTTCTTGGCTTTACCTTGTGTTTGTCTTACCTGGCAAAATTGTAAGGAGCATGGGAACCACCTATCAGTCCTTGTCCACAAGCAGACTGTCCACAGGGGCAGCTACTTCATTTAGGAGTAAAATCTGCATATATAATTCTTTTCTTACAGGATTAATATAGATTGGTCTAAGCATTTTTATGCCCATTTAATGTTATCATGTCATGCAGCTCATAGGGTTTGTATTGTTCATTTTAAACAACACAACTGTTGCATGTATATTAAGTTTTTCTATGTTCTGTATGGTATTTAGTGCACTGGGGACTTCTTCAATGCAGCTGCAATGCAACTAACAATAATTATTATTAGGAATAAAGGCAATTGCTAAGCGCTTTCTGCATTTCTAATACTGCATAAAAAGTAGAAAACCATATTCCCCATCCCAAATGTCAATTTATCCCAAGCCGCAAATAATATTAGTCTTAACCATGCACATCTATAGCATCACTTTTACAGAGTTATTTTAATGCATGGTTCCTTTACTGTAGAATTGTAATGGAGGTTTACATGAAATAAAAAAATAAATCCTCCTAGAAGTTTATGAGAGTTGACTGTTCCATTGGAGCCATTATGGCTTATCATGTATTTAAGGCCTTCTAAAATATAAATTATTGATAGACTCCAAGGAGCAATGTTTCTTTATAATTTATAAATATTTATTTGCTGAGTCTCAGAACGGGTACTATTGACCTCATATAGACCGTAATGGTTCCAAGTGGTCTATTATGCAATAGAATAAGACTTTTTTTTAAAATCCTATCTCCTATTTGATTTCCTGGAAGCATAATTAAGTGCTATTAAAATCCAGGGAAGAGGGTAATTTTAGTTATAAAGCTGTTATACTTTCAACCTGCCTTGTTTTCAATGCACAAAAATAAAGTCTCAAATTTAGCTGCTTAACAAAAATTTCAGGTATTTCCACTAGCAATACATTCATTGATACTTCCCTAGCTTGCACGCATCTCAGAACATGCTTTTTCACTCACTGAAGACACTCCTTCTCATATCTGCTGTTGTGTTAATGTATGTGACAGGAGGTGTCTGTGACTTCAAAGCGCAAATTGTGAGCAAAAAAGTAGTTAAAGTGGCATGAGTGCGGCTTGAAATTTGAGAGTGAAAGTTGTGACATGCAGTCTGCATATTACACTAGGTCAGGAGCCTCTCTGTTCAGGTGATTTTTGTTATTATTATTTTTTGTGGTTGGGACTGATTGCTTATGTTCTCTGTGTTACTGAGTTAAACTATTTTTTTTAAAATGAAACTAGCAGTTCATATGCTAGAAACCCATCTCCCTTCTGACTTGTCCCTACCTATTCTAACAAGCCTTTTCTCTCAACGTGAAGTAATGTTAATAAACTGAAACTTCTGAATAAACTTCTGAAATGTAGACTTGAATATGCTTTTTTCTTTTAACTCCACATTCTGTACATCACATTTTTTCCTATAGGAAGGAAGGCTTATTGTCAGTGTTTCATATACTTTTTACTTTGCATGGTTATAATATAAAATAAGTATTAGGTACATTAGTCACTAGACCTATGTAAGTGAAAAGAGGATCTGGCATGACATTTATGTGGTGACAAATAGAAAAGACTCATTGATTTATTGAGGAGATCAAACATTTCGAGGAGCTTTGATGCTGGGCACCATTTCCTTAATACCAAGACAACATGTTATTTATAACAACAATAAAAGATGTCTCTTGGAATCTGAAAACGTGTTTTTATTCTTTTACAGATTCAGGGGAAAACTGTAGACCATTATGATAGAATCCAAGAAAGTCTATTAAATATCACACCTGCCATGTAGGGTGTTTGAATTACAAAATGGTTCTGCTCAGTTGGATTTTCAGTAATATTTATAATAATTTGTAAAATAGTGGAATTTCTATTGAGGAGAAAATAAAATGAAATAATTGGTGTTGCCAAGCTATAAATCTCAGGTTAAAACAACTGGAGTAGGTCACAACTGAATATACGTATTCCCTTTATCTTAGCCTATAAGCGAGGTAGCTGCATAAATGCTACTTCTTAGTGAGACAAATATGTTAAATATATAGGGACCAGATTCTGCCATCTCATTCACAATAGTTGGTATGTAATTCCAGTACAACTTTTATGGTTTTCTTCTGACTTCCTATTGAGGCTACACTATACAATATGAACAGATGTGCCATAATTAGCCCTTAACAGTATAATCTTCTTTAAGGAAAACATTCAAATTAGAGATTATGCTTCCCAACCTGTGCTGTTATTTTTATTTTGAGATTCTGAGTAATTGTGCATTCATGATCTAAAGAAGACTAGATGCATCATATTCCTTATTATTCCAAAATCCAAAGTAAGTATCACTGGCAATACAAAACACAAAACACTTGTAGCGTTATCCTTATTGACGTTTTAAAATCCGAATTGTGCAAAACTCAGGAACTAAATCTTCTGAGTGTGTGTTTATGCAGTGTGTAAGGGAAACAAACCTCTTCCCAGCCCTTCTTCTACTGAAAAGCTCAAAATAACTCTCCTTGTCAAGCAGTAAAAACGTGCCCTAGAAGGCTCTTTTCAAGCAGTTCAGTGTGAGGCATCTTAAATTAAATTCTTTCAGGATCTAATATGGAAAAGATTCTTGAAGTACATTGTTTGAAGTAAAAGCTTCATTTCTGAGTCATCAGATTTTGGGGGATGAACTCAGCAGCTTTCAGCTGATTTGATTGGAAATCTAGCAACTGGCACAGTTTGTCCATTTTTGTGACTTTTCACTTATGCAAGTTAGTTATACAGGGAAGAAGCAATTCTGAGATTGTAGAAGAGGTCCAGGGGAACAAATAGAAGAAAAGACTTCTGGGATTTGTTTGTTTACTTCTTTAAGTGGGACTGCACAAGATGTCACATGCAGTAGACAAGTGAATAATAAAAACAATAAATAAAATGAATAATAAATGTTACAAAACAATTGACAGCAAAAGAGTCAAGAAAATAATTCTGAGGATGAATCAGAGCACCCAGAGTTCGTGTCCTTGGTTTTAATTTCACAAAAAGTAATGAAATGCACAACTACTGTAAAAATAAATAGCTTGCCTGTGGCAGCAAATAAAAGCTGCTACTAATGGAAACATAATTGTAAAAGCAAGGTGAAGTTAACTAAACTGAGCACGGTTATTTCTTGCATTCATTGTCAGTAGTGTTTGTAATCAAATAAAAAATTAAAAACAGAGAAACACAACGTAATTGGAAATAAGTTTGACTATTTCTAGCTTTCAACAATACATGGTAATAAGGATATTTGCTTGTCACAATTTTACTTTCTTTAAGGTAGTATCTTCATGGTCTGGGTTCCTAGCAGTATGTTTCTGTAAACACGGGCAGAGTTGCCAAATGTTCAGAAGGTGTAAATTAGCAGATCTTTGTTAAAGTCAATGGCAGTGTAGAAAAACTAGTATATTTTCCTGGTTTGCATTACTTTCACAGTATAAAATGTCTGTTTAGATTGGATGTTTAAAGGATCCATTAAACTGAGCTTACAATTGCATTGATGAAGTAGTGCGTATCAGCCAAAAACTTGCTGGTGAATAATGATTTTTAGGCAGATAGTTAACATCTCTGACCAAATGAAATTAGCCATATAAAATGAATGGAAAATTCTTTATTCTAGGTTTTGCTAACTTCCCAGCACTTCTGCTTTGGAGACAAAGCCAATGAGTAGCTGAATGAGCGTGCGTAAACCCCTAATACTGGCATAGCTGTGTGTTGTTGGGAACTATTTTAAATTGTTTTTAATTGTTTGTCACTAATGGTTGATGCAATAATGACAGATGTTCAGTGAGTCAATTATCTGTAGAACATCATGTAAGTAATAAAAAAATCATAGTCTTCTGGTTTTGATCAACTCTTTAATAGGTAATCAAAGAAATATCATAGCTTTCATGCTGAACTTGATTCATCAGTTTCAGTGGTTCCAGGATAAAACTGGGTGTTTGAACACATATGACCAGATATACAGCTTAATAATTTGTTTTAATTTAGTGATTTTTTACTTCTCTTAATTTAAAATTGTCAGTGTTTAATGTTGACAGTTATTTAGTCAAAAGGGATCCCAGCAACTTTAACTAGCTGCCTTCTTACTCTTTTTGCATGACTGGTACATACTGTATACATGTTACACAGGGAATGGCATTCATTTCAAGTTGCAAGCTGGGGGAATGTTTTGCCATTTAGGGTCTAACTTTTTCATTTCTTAGAGAGTTCTTTCTCTCTCATTTGTTCCCTACACTGATAGGTAGAATAAACTGAAATTTTATAATGTTGCTGGAGAACCTTTGTGACCATAGTCTACTTTTGTGCTGTTTGGCTGCACCTGCTTCCTTCAAGTCATATTATAGGGTTTATTTAGTTGTTTAAGCTTTTATCTGTTGAGTGGGCCAAAGGTTTGGTTTTGCTGACTCAAATCAAACTGTGCAGGACTGTGCAAAAAAAAGGATCAATGAACTTTTAAAGGTCTCTAGACCCATAATATTAACACAACTGTATCAACAAACAGTCCTCTTAAAGAATCAAGTAAAACTTTTACCCCATGTTTCCTTTTTTTTTTTTTTTGTCAGGCAGAAGGTCTACATGGTCTACATGTTCTCTAATGCTCCAGTTTCTTTTGGACAGGCTAATTTTAGCTCAGGAACTGAGGCAAAGGAATCCTTTTATAAGCCTGATCTTAGCAACCTGCTAAAGGTAAGAACACCCCCAAGTGAAGCCAGGGCCAGGATATGTGGGGTGGCAGAGAGTCCATGTGGAGCTACATCCCACCGGAGAGACACAAAGGCTACTTGTCTCCTGAGGCTTTTTGAAATACTAGCAGGACCAATATCTAACCCAGAGAAAATAGTAAGACAGGCTTAACATCTATCTAGCGCTCTTTTGTTCCCTAAGGCTGTGAAGTGTTTTTTTTAGAAGCATGCAGTATAGAATCTCAGCTATTGTGTTTAGGAAATAAGAATCCATAATCCATAAGAGGATTTTTGTATGCAGCTGTCTAGAATCCTATTTTATGTATTTCTATACGGCCCGTCTTAATATCCTTTCTTCAGAAGTGAAAAGACAATAACAAACACATAGCTGAACAAGTCCAAGCAGCATTCAGGGCACATAATGCATAGACAGAAACAAAGCAACTGGAAGAAAAAGGAACAGCTAAAGAAAAATAAAATTCCCCTGGTGAAGTAGAAAACTTTACATTGACATTCATGTTCTGGTAAGGTTTTAAACATTTTAATTAATTGCCATTAATTGGCAGATGTCATTTCTGGCTGGCATATTGAAGTCAGTGCATTCAAAACTGTCTTTAGTAACACTGAGATTAGATCAGATCCTTTAAACGAACCAAAACTTCACTGCTTCCAGCCACAAGTAATGTGCTTTATTTGGGCAGCAGGCAGAAATTCTTTGCCTTTTTCTTGACAGTTGAAGAAATTTTCATATCAGAATATCATTCTGATTTGAACAAATAAAATAGAGTCCAAGTAGTAATTTTCCTTTAACTACACTAGCTCTTCTGAGCAGAGGTACCCATCCTTTTCTGAAACCACACTTTGGTTAAAAAACAGGGAAATTCAGAAGCTTTTTCATTTGATTCTGTCTCTAAAAAACCCCTGGAATAGCTCAAATTGCTGGCACTAAAAAAAGCAGACATTGCATATAGTTCAGTGTGTCTTTGTATCTCTCTGGCTGTCATGCCGAGAAATCAATGTCATTAACCATAACAATAACACATAGCACTGTGTCTCTGTTATTTATCAAGAAATCTAAGAGCTTTGCAAAACGTCCTGATAACAGCTCTTGGTAATTGGAACATGCAGCATCAGCTTGTCTTTGTTAGATCACTTCTTAATGCCACTCCAGCATACAGAGATATTTCCCCAGAAATCTCTAACCTTCACGGGAATTGTCTGATTTGAAACCTTAATGCAGTCTGGGGATTTTCATACAGAGTTACACAGAATGCAAGGAAAAGTTCTGATAAGTTTTCAATGTTGCTGTAGTTATCTGTAATTCTATCTCTGTGTCAGTTTACAGAAGAAAATTGAGACTGATTTGTTACTCTTTCATTTCCCCTCATTTGTTCCTCATTTGGGAGGGCTTTTCATTCCTTTAGTAAGCCTGAATCAAAACCAAACTTTATATCAAGCATCACAATATTAACATTAAAAAAAAAATCATTGTTTTTCATTATTGGACATCTCTACACTTCTGAGTTCTGGATGAGCAAAACAGTTTGTATTTTGCACTAACTAGAGGTAGTCTCTACAAGAAAGCTCTGGAGAAATTCAGTCTGTGTGAATTGTAATAACAGGGTTTTTTTGATACCAAAACCTTTACAGTACAGAATTTTAAAAAGAAACCTTCTGTGTACTTTGAGTACTCATATGGGTCTAATAGAAAATGGAAAACTCTTTTATGGAACCTCTGTCTTACCTAGTTTAAGTGAAAAAGTTCCACTGTTTTAAATACAGTTATACTATTTAACATTAGTCTTGGATTGGCTCCTATTAAACTCCTGAGTACACTTAATAAATCTGAATTATAGACTTGAGTTTTGATTCTTCAGTTCATTGAGTCACTTCTATGGAACAAGCTAACTTCACAGTAACAGTGGTCTAAAATTATTGTCACAGATTAATGAAATAATCCCAGTTTGACCACTCAAACCAGCATTGGGTAAAGACTAGTGTAAACTGTTCTGTTTTACACATTTTTTAAATAAATTGGTTCTATGTCTACTGTTACTTAAATGTAAACCAGGAGCAACTCCATTAATGTCAGTATAGTTATATACGTTTAAAATTGTCATGACAGCAGAATCCTTTGTGGAAGTCGTAAAACCAGCAGAGTGCCACCTAGCTTCAGGCTGCAAGTGTGATTTTTGAAGGGAGGTGGGTTGTTACATAGAAAGAATCATCCTTGTTTCAAAAGGTGACCTGATAGACCTTGTGAGTCAGAAGAGGTGAGAAAACACCATTAATCTGACAAGAGAAGAGAAGATTAAATCATATTTCGTACAAGGAAGAGTGAACATGTAGAGGCTGAGAGCAAAGAAGTGTTTATGCCCACTACATATTGCTAAGAAGTATTTTAGCTCAGATATTTGTCCATGCAGCTTGGTGTTCAAAATAAACTGTGTTCAAAAAGCACCAGTGTCATTCTAAAGGCTAGAAACACGGCTGACATTATGATAAAGACACCAGCACTAGGCTGCCTTTTTTTTTTTAAAGTAGTTAAACACACGCACACACATACACACACACACAGACACACACAAAATAGCTATGACCTCTTGGGACACATCTAAAAGCCTGACAAGGAAATAACTTTTCCTTTAAGCACTGGCTTGTACTGAATATGTTTATGAAGCATCAAACAGCATTTCTTCATCCAGCTGAGAAAGGTTTAATTCAAATACTTGTATGTGCCAGAAGTTTAAAATCATGTTCTTTAGATGAAACAAACACCATTCCTCACACAAAATCATATTTTAAAAAGGCATAAAAAAAACACACTGAAGCTAATACATGCTAATAATCTACAACTTTGTTCTTCACTGAGCAGTGAGGCAGAGAAAGCAACAGAGAGTGGATGAACAAGGGACGAAGACCCTTGAGCAAAGCAGAGGGAGCAGGAGGCGCACAGAGGGCTCATTCCCCTCCATGCTACAGTCCCCTTCTGTGGCAGTCCCCTACTGCTGTGCAGCAAGTTCCAATTTCTCTGAATGGCCTACACATTTGTTAGACATTTTTCCGTCCTACTGATGCTAGAGGATAATTACCCTCTTTAGCTGCAATGACATTCATGTATGCTCCCTGTCTCTTATGAACAAACAGCAGTAGGACACGTGGCCACCTCTGCACTCCTTTGGGCAGAGGGTGCTGTGATATTAGGAGAAGAGCTACCACACGGGAGGCTTTGAGACAGTATGCTGTAACTTCAGCTTCTTTTCCCACAGATCTGTGTGTTTTGCAGGTCCTCATGATGTTTCGTTTCTCTCTCTTATTTCCTCAAATCTCTCACAAGGGACATATGCTTTGAGAATGCCTCAAGCTGAACCTCTCAGTCTTCCTTGGATATGCTTTCCTTGCTTAAAGTATATAATGTTTATTACTAATAAAAAAAAAATGTGTTAGCATAAGAAAAGCAATATAAATCTATACAACAGCTGTGTCTCTTTCTCTCTGATTTACTGTGGGACTCCTACTGTGAACCTAAAAAGCTACACGTATCGCATAAATATAAGTAGATTTGAAATTACAGTTACAGTATAATAAAATTTAATTTATCCTAAACCGTGACTTAAATAACTTACTGAAATAATAACTTTGGATTGCATTTCCCTTTATTTCCTGTCCAGATACACACAGAACTTGGTACTATTGAAACAAGGGGAATTATTAGGAGAAAAAGTGTTATGCAGTTTTTGATATCGATACACAAAAGAATGGTGTGATTCAAATTGTCTTAGCCATGAAAATCACAGCTTTTCATCAGCTGCGGAAAGAAATACTTTCAACAGTGAATGAAAGGCATCCAATCTTGTATTTCCCTAAAGACAAAGAACACAGAAAGATAGGTGAAGCTTGATGCCTGCCAACATTGCCTGCATTCAATTCTGCATTATACCCCTATTCACTGAGTTTGATTACATAAACATTGCTGTCCTGAGCCTGTTCCAATTTCAACGTATATAATCAGATGTGAAATATGATGGGCCTAATTTCAGAACATGCATGTATTCATTACAATGCACCGATACTAGAGGTCATCTATTTTCATGCCACTCAAAACTGAGTCTATTATCACTGTGTGGCTGGTCTAGGTTTAATACTGCAGAGCATTCCTAATGAATAAGAGGATCATTGCAAGAACAGGGCATGAAGTAATAGTATGTGAAGGCTGCCGATCCTCTAACAGGAGAGCTTGAAAGGCACTCCTTTTCTCAGCTAGCAGTGTGAAAAGAAGTGCTGTGAAAGGGCCTGAAGGCCAAGTCATATATTTTAGGAAAGGTCTCCTTGGTTCATCCTCTTCTGTTGAATGAAGGAAGTTCTTTCGGATGGGCTATTAATATTAATATGTATCTTTCAGCTGTTTCTGCTTTTAATTAATTAACTCAAAGAGCAGCAAAGTCCAAAATAAATCTTAATGAAAGTTTTATATCTTAACCTTTCTCCAAGAGTGATCAGTTTTTTACCTCTACAGCTGATTTTTACCCACTTGTCTGAAATCTTCAAAGCAGAGATAATGCAGATGAGCAAGCCCTACCCCTGTCTGCTTCAGGTAGATAATTTTGGAAGCTGAGTTTGATTAGAAACCATCACCCTGTAGTTAGGGCAGGAGTTTCCTGTTCCCAGAAGAGCTTCCTCCACCTGGAAGTAGAATGAGTGCCTGGCAGCGTACCATGGAACAGTAGGCTGCATTATGTTTCACTGTGTGATAAGGTTACTGTGTTCATTTTTGGGTCCCTCACTACAAGAAAGACATTGAGGTGCTGGAGTGTGTCCAGAGAAGGGCAACAAAACTGGTGAGGGGTCTGGGGGATAAGTCTTATGAGGAACGACTGAGGGAACTGGGGGCTGTTTAGCCTGGAGAAGAGGAGGCTGAGGGAAGACCTTGTCACTCTCTACAAGTACCTGAAAAGAGGTTGTAGAGAGATGGGGACTGACCTCTTCTCCCTAGTCACAAGTGATAGGACGAGAGGAAATGGGTTCAAGTTAAGCCAGGCGAGGTTTAGGTTGGATATTAGGAATTTTTTTTTCACTGAAAGGGTTATCCAACATTGGAATAGGCTGCCCAGGGAGGGGGTGGATTTGCCATCCCTGGAGGTGTTTACAAAAAGGGTAGACGTGGTACTTGGGGATATGGTTTAGAAGTGGTTTTGTCAGGTTAGGTTAATGGTTGGACTTGATGATCTTAAAGGTCCCTTCCAACCTTAATGAGTCTATGATTCTATGATTCTATAGGTACATAAACAAAGTACTTAAGAAGGAGGTAAATGAACATTTCTCCTTCTCACTTCTATGCATTATAATCACAATCACAAATGTGCTGTGTTTACAGTTTCTAACACCTTTCTATATAATATCTAATGGTGGGTATTCATTTAGAAATGTCTCTTGTTTTTTAAATCAAAGGAGCATTTCTTTTCCTGCACTACCAGCCTTAAGACAATATTTGAGTGTGAAAGGTTCTGTCATTTAGCAGACAGAAATAGCAAGACAAAAACTAGAAGTAGATGCTAAGAAAATCTAGAATTGGAAAAAAGTGTTGGTTTGATTGGAAGCATGGTAATGCTTGAAATATTTTGCAAAGATCTGTGTGGACTCTGTAATGTGAGCTTTTAAACTGGAGACAGAATATTTTCTGAAAAACAGTATTTCCTTTCAGATGTTATTTACTTTCTTTCCTGTGAGAATTACTTGGAACAGTTTGATGGCCTCCATTGTTCAAGACGCCCTAATTGTGCCTTTGGGCCAAAGTGCTTACAAACTTATAAATAAAACCAGAAAACCTCCAAGAGCACCTACTTTATCTGTGAGTCATTACTCAACAACTAACTTGCCTGTTCCTGCAAAACTTTTGCTGCCAGCTGTTGCTTAAACGCATACACACATACACATGTGCATAAAAAAAAAAAAATCTACATAGCATGTTGATAAGCCACACGTTCTACAGCATGAATTTGTGAGGTTCCTTCAGTATCAGCTTTACATATGATGCTAAACGGAGATATTCAGGGCGACTGCAAATCCTTTCTTACTTTTTATTCTTAGTCAGCTTAGTCTAGTTTTGCTGTGAAACTTGAGTCTTCAATCAATTTCTCTGTGCCCAACTAGCTTCTTTTATAACATGAAAGTTTCTGCAATGACTGTACATTTGTATACAAATAACTAATACAAAGTTACAGATTTGACTCAAGTAATGCTTTCCATACATGCTGCTTAATCTAGACGCCTTAAGTCTTTCCAAGGGAGTAATCTGGTACCAATGGAGGATTAGTGAAGGAGGTACTTCTTTTTTGCTAAAGATAATAAGTTCAGCTCTGAAATTGCAGATGTGTTCACCGACTTTCTTGACTGCAAGACAGGTAAAATAAAATTCCTTAAACTGGATGCTACCCCCGCTATGCATCTGTTGTTAGTTTAGAGATTTGCAAAGATGTTAGAAAACCTCTTTTATTTCCCTTTCTTAGTTTAAACATTCTGAGATGCAGTTAATACTGTATCTGTGTATTCTATAATGAACACTAAAATATGCACTGAACAGGTAGCAGATCTGTAGAACTCCACACCAAAAGATGCTGTGGGTGCTAAAAATTTGTGTGGTTTCAAGAGGAAACTGGACAAATTCATGCCAGAGAATCTATTGAGAATTACCAAATACTACCAAACCTGACAAAGGAAGACACTAAGCTGGAATTTTTGGAGATTGGGAGAGCATGATGGGAAAGTATCATGTAGGAATAGCCTGTCTTTTCTCTGCCTTAGATATGTCTTCTTAAGAACAGGATAATGGGCCAAAGTGACAGGACCCAGCTAGACGTTCCTTATGTTCATATGTACAGTAACATCACCATCTTTTAAAAATGTTTAGCAAGGCCCTGAAGGATCATTAAGGACTGTTTCTTTCATAACTATCCCCACTCTGTTGAAGAGGTAAATAACTACAGTAAGTCACCGAAGAAGGTATTCAGCTGTAATATCTTCTTAGCATACTTGCCTTTGAAATATATAAAATGAAAGCACATCACACTTTTCTCCGAATCATCTTCTTTTCTTTTCAATTCTCTATATCCAGAGATTCTTAGAGACAAAAGCGTCTCATTCAAACTATGGAGCCTTCTTGGAAAAGAAAATCTCTTCTTGGAGAGTACACTATTCATTCTCCAGGGGACTAGGTAAGGCCATCTCTTTTCTTGCAGATAAAGCAGTCCCCACTGACAATTCTGGCTACACAAAGGTATATTTTTTTGTGACAAAGAAACTCAGGCACAGAAGCCAGCATTCTGACAGAATATGATAGAAATATAATATCTGGGGCCTAACCTAATTAAAAAGAGGCACATTTGGTCTTGGAATTATTCCACGTGGCTCTCCAGAGAGAAAACCAGTTTATGAGATCTGACAGTTTCCAAACCCATATGCTTTCTTCCTCATTGATATGAATGATGGTGAAGGAGATATTCAGGTTTGATAGCAGCCCTTTGATATGTGTTGATAAAACTAATGCAGAATAACCTAGGCAGATGCAAGTTCATTTTTTCTCAGTGGTCAGAAAAACAGTTTTATTGCACAGCACATTTTCCCTTACTCTTTGGTTCTTGACTGAATTTGTAAAATGAAAGGGTAGCATAGAGAAAATCATACATGAACTTGCACATGTTGCTACATGTATCAGAAAGCTTAAAAAACAAAAAAAAAGGCTAAGAGGCAGGGTTAGACTACCACTCCACTGCAATATATTTTGGCATTAAAAGGTGGTTTCTTGAAACATCAGCATTTTACTGTCAACTAGAATCTTATATTGATTAGGCTACTAAAGGCAAAGTCCAAACCACTTTCGTCCCATAGCTATGTTCCCGTGTTGAGCTTGCCTGGACTGAAAAAAAAAAAAAAATGTAGTGTCAAAGTTCTGGTTTGATGAAATGAGCAATGGCCTCTATTATGTTAAAAAAGCAATCACAATATTGTCTTTACATAGATCTTTCAGCACTGAAAAGGCTAAAGGAGGTTTACTGATATTGACAATAGAGGCATCCTAAGTCTCTTCACTATTTACAGAAGATTCCTAACACAGGCAATTCTTATGATGCTTGTTTGCATGGAGAATACTTACCTAGAGCTATTCCCTATCTCTTTAAACAAATATTTACACTTGCAAGTAGCTTTACATGTGTGAGTAGTCTCATGTGTGATTTCAGTAGGGCTATTGACATGCTTGCAAAATTAGAGCATGTTTTTGTAGGCTATGAAAAATCTGTACCTTTTTCTACCTATTTCTCAGCGTGTTAAAACTCTTCCTATGAACTCTAGCATCTGAGCAACCCTTGAAACTATCTGATATAGACATATATACATATATTTATAGGCATTAAAGTCACTTAGGAAGTATAGATTGAGTGTGTTTGGTTTTGAAAATCTGTTTTTGCATTTTTTCTATTGTGTAGCTGATTGCCTATTATTACAAATGCCAGCAGTAAACCAATAATCAAATATGTAATTTAATAGTATTTATCATATGAAAGAAAACTCCTATTTTTTCATGTTGTCACATACTTACAACAAGAGGACAATTTGTAGTGACTGTATTGCCATTCTATGGAATAATGGCCTCCCTACATTCCTGAATCTGCCAGCAATCATGGATTTTGAACAGAAAATAAAACAGGCACTGCTATTCCACAGCTAATTCAAACAAGACATGCATTGCTGAAATATTTGAAAAGAAACAATGAAATATACTGCTAAAGATGTTAAGAGTCAAATATATTCAAAAAAGAATTTCAGTTTTCACAGAGCAACTTGAGGTCTGCCTGCCAGATGTACAGGATGCATTTTCTGATGCAGAAAAAATACTTAAAAAAAAAAAAACACAAAAAAAAAAAAAAAGAAGAAAAGCTTTGTGTTGTATTCACATGCATATAGACTTTAAGAGCGTCAAGTCATTAAGTTCCATGTAATTTTAGTTTCTCTTTCTTTAACTGAAGTTAGGAAATACTGTATTTGATTTTCTCACATTTATACCAACAATTGGATATGTTCTGATATTTTAATGTCAGCCTATACACCTTATGGCCTTGGCACTTTCACTAGCTCTTTGAAGAATAAACGGAATTCAAACCTCCCTCTGCTGGAGCAGCAAAAAACAGCTACCTGGTTACTCAAGCTGAATCTTCAGATTTGGCTAGACATTAAACTAGACACAGTAAGGTCCTAGATATAACTGAAAATTAATCATAAAAGCTTGATGAGTTAAACAAGCTTAGGTTATCCTTAATTTTCATATACTAATCCAGCGTATACTGTTACTGTGAAACCATGTAAGTCTGTCAAAGTTTTGCTTTGTTTGTTGATGGCAAATCTTAACTAAATTGTTCCTGTGTGTGAAATTGCAATGAAAGAATCTGAGAGAGGTATACATGAGGCCTGAATTATATCAGTTATCTAGGAAATCATAGAATAATAGGTCTGGATAAAGCCTCAGGAGGTCATTCAGCTTCTTCCTTTGTCCTGAGATAGAATCAACCACGTGTGTGCCATTTCTGTCCTCAATTACATCTGAGTCTTAGATGTTCTTAAAGCTCTGTAGGTTTTACACTCCTTCCTATCACTAAAATATTTGGAGAATTATTTCTTTTCATTTGAATGACTTTTAATAACATCTTATTTTGTCCTCAGATAATTTGGGATTGCTTTTGCCCAAGATCACACCGCCCAAAAATAAAAGAATGCAGGAAAAAAAAATAGAAAAGTGTAGGATAATAAGACAGTTATTACTCAAGACAAACTCCTACTAGTTTCAGTGGCTACCTGCTATTATAGCAGGATTCTGGAGCAATAATTCTGTACTGTTCTCATACACTGCCTTCATGATTTTGTACACCTTGATTACATCCTTACCCTCCAAACTGATGATTCCCATCATTTTAGCTCTTCTTCATGGGTGCACACTCAATCTCTTTAGCTTTTTTATCTACTTTTCTCTGTGTATTCACTAACTGTTATAGCCTTCTTGAACAACGAGATGATGGTTTTGGAGAACTGTCAATGAGGACTCCAAGTTGTCCTTCCTAAGGTGTAACTGCCTATAGATACAAAAAGATTAATCACGTAAACAATGTCTTTTCAGGGATGTCTCACGCTTCCAGCTACTCAGACAAGGTCAGGGTGATACTAAAGCACAGTAGTTCTGTGCCCGAATTCAATTTTCTGTATATTCTAAGGTGTTTTTGTAGAAAGAAGAGTTCTAGACTTCCAAAGTGACTGAAAAAATGGGTGCATTTTTAAATAGCACACTGTAAGAAGTACTATTTAAAAAAAACTTTTGAAGTTAAAGTTTTGTGCTCCAAGAAAATGAATCTCATAAAGGCGAGCACTGAAGCTAAGAAGGAAATTAAAATGTCATGTTTTGTTCAGTCAGCTCTTTGCTTTGAGATTCTATTTCTCATATTAATGGTGATTCAATACTATTGCTAATGCTCACGACAAGAGCCTATATTTTACTTCTTAAGAACTTTATGTTTTATTTTTAAGAACTAAGTGTCTCAACTATGTCTTGTCTTTGAAATAGGAAGAAGGCCAGGAAATCTAGCAATATTTGGCATATTTGGAGAAGTACTTTGTATGATGTAGGTGTGGATAGTGCATCTGTTAGCCAATGAATCATGTAAAAGCATATTCCTTGTTTTTGATTTTGAAGACGATTTTTGTGCCAAGACTTATCAAATAAATTAACGTATCTATAAGAAGAAAAGTTCACACTGTAATGTAATTTACTCAGTGACTGAGTGGCAATGGAAAGGAAAAAACACGGGATGACTGTAGTCCTGGAACTACTTCCATGGCACAGAAGTGATATACAGTTATTCCGGATGTGTAAAAGTAGGCGCTGAAATAAACAGTATTTAGAGAGTATGAGTATTCTCAAAGGATAACTCTGTGAAAGTTTAGTGCATCTAGAGGTCTAGTATACTGTCTCTAATGGATATTGAAAGTGGTCTGTCCCCCTCAGCGTGGATGGTCAAACTATTTAATTCTCATTGGCAGGGAAATTTGGGGTGGAGGAAAGTAGGTTTCCTGGCAGATGCACAGTACATTTACATATTGTAAGCAGCATCTAGGGAAATTATTGAAGCTCTTTCATCTAAAAAGTAATAACTATTGGTCTATCATTGATATCAGACTATAATTGTCCGGAGGTTATGCCACAGGACTCCTTTTAAAACCTTGCATCTGCTGCTGGTTCTTTAAATCACAGTCACATGATACAGTATGTAAGAGTTTTATGATGGTATTAGTTTTATTGAGCTAATTTAATAAAATGCAACATGCCAGAAGCACTAATAAAAAGAAACATCCCTTTCAGACTTTCTGCCTTGAATAACCTTTGCTACAAAATCCAAAATGCACACTGTATTAATGTGAGCTAATTATTGCATCTGAATAAGTACATAATATACCATGGCACATTTTTGATGACACAAGTCAGTGCCATTTTGCCCAAGACAACTGCTAATGGTGACTCATAGTAAATTACAATTAGAGGGCTTTGATATGTCATGACTTTTGCAGTACATCTGATCCATGGATGCAAGAAAGGAGCAGTGAACCATATACTCTACAGCACTCCACTTCTTTTTGGTACAGAGTCAGGCAAACCATTTGGTTTATCTAGAAGAATTTTGCATATGTAAGGAAAATTGTATAACATTTAACATTTTTGTGCATTGTTGAGCAACCAGTAACCAAAACTGGAAGAGAGTTTTGTTAAAAGCATGTATGACACCTGATGAAAAAAAAATGTGTCTGGTCTAAAAAGGAGTACACCAAAAGAAAAAGTTCAAGAATTATTCCCGAAAAAGATTTGCATGATTTCAAACCCAAGAATATAGCCCAGATAGTAAGGTTCAGTTGATGTGTAAAATCACTTTTTTAAAGTAAATGATTTGAAAAATTTACTAACAATGTTGTATTATTTTTCAGCAACAGCCTTTAATGAGAGCTGGATAGCTTTCCAAAAGAAACACAAGTCTCAACCAGCAGTCAGAATTCATAAAGAATTATTATTCTATTGCTGAATGTGCAATGGAAGTCTCGCTTTCATTTGTCTTATCTGAATTGGGGGGGGGGAAGTGGAGAAAAAAAAAAGTTGATCTACCTTTAAATAGATATTTTTGTGAGTTCAGTTTTGGAAACTGTAAAGCTTAAAGATTATCTAAAATTAACCTTTTAAAAGAAATATGTCCTAATAAAGGAAGGAAGGAATCAGTGAAATAATAAATATCCATTAAAAAAGTTTTTCAATAAAAATATTGTCTGGGTCCTGCTAACCAGTTTTCAACAGCTCACCTTAAGATTGCCCTGGGATATAGTCGTAGCTGGAAGAATCTTATTCTGAACTTCAGTTCTATGCCAAAATAATTCCATTACTTCCAACAGCTGCTCCCAAAACACAACAGTAGAAATAAGCATACTCCTAAAGTACTAGCATGATGGTAATAAAAAAATTTTATCATCTTATCAATCTACTATTTATTTAAAATACTACTTCACAAAGGGAAGAATTCATCTAGTGTTCAACTGGCTGACTAACAAGTCACTTAACTGATAACTATTCAGACAAAAAAAAAAACCCAAGATTATATAAATAACTGTCAAGGAACTCCATTAATAAGATGTAGATGCATTCTTTATTGTCTAAAGTCTAAATTTTCATTACTCAGTTAGGACATACAGGCTTTGAGCTTGAAGCATCATTTGTCTTCTAACCAAAGTAGATGCAAAGGACCAGGTCTACTTTTAATGTGAAGCTCCAGTTTGCAGGTTGGTGTAAAGACACCTTATTTGAGGATAAGCTTTGGGGCAGAAAAGCTGTGCTTTATATTTTTATGATTTATATTTCTATGCTTTATAAAGCATTTATGTTTATACACTTTAGGTAGTATATTGAAGCTAAACTTTGTTCAGATGACTATTACTGATGCATTTGGCCTGTGCAAACCTCGTGAAGTTCAACAAGGCCAAGTGCAAGGTCCTGCATGTGGGTCAGGCCAATCCCATGCACAGATACAGGCTGGGTGGAGAATGGATTGAGAGCAGCCCTGAGGAGAGGTCTTGGGTGTGTTGGTTGATGAGAAGTTCAACATGAGCCGGCAATGTGCACTCGCAGCCCAGAAGGCCAACCATATTCTGTGCTGCATCAAAAGAAGCATGGCCAGCAGGTCGAGGGAGGTAACTCTGCCCTTCTATTTTGCTATGGTGAGACCCCACCTGGAGTACTGCATCCAGCTCTGGGGCCCCCCAACATAAGAAGGACATGGACCTGTTGGAGCGAGTCTAGAAGAGGGCCACGAAGATGATCAGAGGGCTGGAGCACCTCTCCTGTGAGGACAGGCTGAGAAAGTTGGGGTTGTTCAGCCTGGAGAAGAGAAGGCTCCAGGGAGACCTTATTGTGGCCTTCCAGTACGTAAAATGGAACTATAGGAAAGAGGGGGAGGGACTCTTTATCAGGGAGTGTAATGATAGGACAAGGGGGAATGGTTTTAAACTGGAAGAGGGTAGATTTAGATTAAATATCAGGAAGAAAAAATCACTATGATGATGGTGAGGCACTAGAACAGGTTGCCCAGGGAAGTTGTGGAAGCTCCATCCCTGGAAGTGTTCAAGGCCAGGTTGGATGGGGCTTTAAGCAACCAGGTCTAGTGGGAGGTGTCTCTGCCCATGGCAGGGGGGTTGGACCTACATGATCTTTAAGGTCCCTTCCATCTGTAACCATTCTATGATTCTATGATTTAAGAAGTCATGGATGAGCAAGCAGGTGGAATGAAGACAACATGACTGTTCAACAGATATTACCTTCTCAGAAACAGAAGGAAAGAGAAAAACAACAGCTGATTTCGGCCTGAAAACTTTTAGCAGCTGCTTTCTAGCTGGGTCCAGAGATCATAACCACAAATGCCCCTTATTTTCTTTCGCAATTAATAGTGGAAAAGTGGTTAAACGCAGATTCTTGAATGTATTTCTGCTGTGATTTTTTTCCTCCTCTAACAGTATCAAAGCGCTTGCCATGGTCAGCATATTTTCTGTGACTGATAGTGAGCCTTGTTGTCCTGAGAACCTAAACTGGTTGTGTAGAAGTTGTCTAATACAGGGTAGAGGTTTAACAGCTGAAACAGGAAGACAGTGAAGCCTTTATCTCTAACTGGGAAGTAGAGCTTATTTTGCACAGTTCCTCTTTTAATCCTCTGTAGATTGTGCATACCATTTCAGTTCAGGCAACTTTGAATCACCCTCAGGCAACAACTACCTGTCTCTCTTGAATTCTTTTAGTGTTCAGCCTCATATTTTTAGGTGCTCTGGCTTGTACCTAAGTTATCTAACTAAAGTAAATGGAAGATACAGTCAGTCAGCCTGTCCAAGGAGCACACAGATTAGTGCCAGGACTAGGACTGATGGTTTGCCACATAGACTGTCAGGTTGACATTACGTTAATAACATCCATTGTGCTTTTCAGATTTCACTTTCCAAAAAAAAGCGAGGCAGGGATCTGAAATTTTTCATCAATCACACCTTGGCTGCAAAAAGATGAGAGATTATTGAAGTGGGATATACAGAATTATAGGGGTTTGGGATGAGAGGGATTATTTGGTTTTTTTTTCCTAAGTAATGCTTCTCAGACTTGAGAAAACAGTGTATGTTTCCAATCAGAAGCTGTGGAGAGAGTGTAAGGAGGTAGGAGATTTACCTGGCATTTTGTTAAGAAGGACAAAGAATATCACAGTTTTCCCTGATACTTTGCGTAAGACTTTAATGTTGTTAAGAGAAACTACTAACAATATGCACACTGTGCTTCTCATAGACACACAGCAATAAAACCAGCAGGGAGTGGGGCTTTTTAAAATATTGTTCTTTTGCGAGACAGTTGGAGTGCAATGGAATTTAAGATAAAATCCTTTACACGAGTAAATGCACCACCATATGTACATGCTGTTAAAAGAGACATGCTTTATTTTGCATCAAGTGTACCCTTTAAATTTCTCAAAATATAAGACCTTCATTGCCAAACTTTGGGCTTTATCTGGCATGTTGTTGACTCGCATCCCTAATGTTTCAACACATTTGTTACTTAAACTGAAATGTTCTTCTGGCTCTTTGAGATTAAGGGTTTGGATTTGGGAGGAGGGGGTTTCAACACCAAATGGAACACTGTCATGTTAGTGATGAAGATGCTGTTTCTAACTTTACAGAAATGCTTGCTTATTAGTAATTTTGTTAGAAAGACGCTTCCAGAATTAAGCAGTGTCCTGGTTTGAGGTAAAACAGAACCAATTTTCTTTTCAGTAATTTTACTTTGCAGCTAAGCCTCTTGTAACTAAGTGAACTCTCTGAAGTTAACAGCAAATTGTGGAGACACTGCTCATTGTCAGAGTGATAAGACCTGATCAGTTGTAATTTATGCCAAGGAATGGTACGCAGAGAGGCTCCTGCTCCTGCTTATTGTTATAACAACCAAGGACAGCCAGCTTTGTTATATGCCCCGTTGGAGGGTCAGAAGCGGAAGGGCGTAGAGGGGTTTCACCTGTGGGGAGAAGTGAACAGGACAGGTGACCCAAAACTGACCAACAGGGTATTCAATCCCATCTGCATCATGCTCAGTATAAAAGCTCAGGGATCAAAGGCTCAGTCTCTCTTTCTTCAGTGGCTGGTGTTTGAGGAGGACTCTGTCCATCTGTCTTTGATCCTAATCTGTACATTTCTGAATCCAGATCCAGAATCCAGTCCCTGTCCATCGAGGAGTCCAGTCTGGGACTTTCCCAATGCCTGCTAGTGACGTGATTGTCACCCTGGGAGCTTGGTATGGTTTTGTATATATTGTATATATGTCATTATTTTATTTTTTAAATTAGTACTTTATTAAATTGTTAATATTTTCATTAAAGTAGTTTAGTTTTTTTCCTAAGCTTGTAAGTCTCTTTCTCTCTCTCCCTCCTCTCTTTGGAGAGAGAGGTGGAGGAGAGCATCTGTCGTTCGTTTCAGTGACCAGTCCGGCCCAAACCAGAAGAAGCAGTTATCACTTCAGGGGGATTTTTGTTTGTTTTGTTTTGGGGATTTGGGGGCAGGGAGGTGTGTCTGTTTGGAGTTTTGCTGGTTTATTGTTTTTTTGTTGTTTGTTTGCTTTTGATGTTTGTTTTTGGTTTGGTTTGGTTTGAGTTTTTTTTTGTGGGTTTTTTTTTTTTTTGGGGGCTTATTTCTTGATATTGTGAATTCCTGAACTACGAATGATGGAAGATTTCAAGTCATTTAGTTATACAGTTATATATATATTTATGTATAGTTTTTTTAATCTATTTGCTTGATGTTGAATACTATCTCCTGATTGAAGTATAAAAGAATTTCTAGATAAATTAAATTACTGCTGCCTTTTTCTCATACCAGTACAGCATTCTGGCTCCAGTTTGCCAGCTATAGTGGTTTCAGTGGCAGGAAGCTCAGATAAACACTTAGTGTCATTTGTTTTGTCAACACACGTACCAGTTCTGGGACAGATCGTCACAACTGGTAATCTCTTCTTTCAGAAATCTCAGCCCACGCAGTAACATCCAGAGAGAAACTCTGCCTGAAGAGTTGAATCTAATCAGAGACCAAGCCAGAGAACAAATTCTCCTGCTGCTCACACAGCTATTTCTAAATGCAGAAGCTTACGTGACAAAACCAGCTACAAAACAACATATTTTTCAAAGCCTGATCACATGCTAAGGAAAATAACTTGGAGGAATATGCAGAAAAGCCTTGCTGCTGCTTGTTATTGTACTGTAAGCACTGAAGCTTGTTGCAAGGATGATGTACTGTAGGAAATGTCAAACTGTGAAAAAGCCTAGGAACCAAATGAGAAAACACTCACGTATTATAAGGGACATTCCAATAGTGAGAATAATGTTGTCCCTATTTTCCAAGCTGGAGATACTGTATTTGCAAATCAGAGACTTTTTTTGTGTCCTCTTGATCTCCCATAGAGTCTCTGTAACAGCATTTTGCACATGGTATGGTTGTTTCAAGGATTCCAAATTTTGACCAACCTATGGCACTGAGACCTGCTATTGCCTTTTGGCACTGGTGGTAATTAAGGGCCACTGGAGTACAAATCATAACTGTAATGAACCCCCCTTTTCTTCTGGCTTATACAGTACCTACAATCACTGCAAGTGGGTTTATGACATCATCCTCATCTTTCTGCCCAAGTTAAAGGGTTTCCACTAGAAGTGGAATCTTCTGTCAAGTGAAGACCCGCTGCATTCATTTTTAAAATTTAAAATTCAAATTAGTCTCTAGTATGCTGTTACCAGTGTCCAAGCTTAGAGTTTCTTTTCATGGAAATCTTCTCCTGAGCAACTGATTTTCAAAGATATCCTACCCGTCTGATCATTACATTTTAAAGAGCAGGCAAATATGAAGAAACCTCAGTTACATAGATATACATATACATCCATACTTTATGTATACACATATATATGAGAGGATTTGTATATGTATATGATTATATATTATGTAGATTTTCTTATATGAACTCTCATCTGTTTGCTCAACTATATCATTGATAATACAAAATGAATTTGAGCCTTCTGGGCTATATAGATAATGATTCTATTTTGACATCAAAAATCTTGGGACAGAAGGTATTTTCAGACTTAGACGATTATGCCTTAGCTGAAGTAATTTTATTAAAAGTCATTTAAGTAAAAACCTAGAATGTGAGCTTTATCATTTAGAGACTTATTTAAAATTTAGATAATAACAATTCAAAGGAAACGAGAAACTGCCATCTGGGAGTGCTAAAATTCTTTTTATTCAAGGGAGGATTTTCTGTCCTGGAGGGTAAATTCTAGAGGACACTCTGAAAACCTGTGTAAAAAAGAGCATTTTGGTACTGATACATTTCCTATTTCTTGTAGCATTCTTAAAAAAGACATATAATGAGAAAGGGAGAAAATCTTGGTAAGGGGTTTTAAATCTTCCAAAGAAAAATTTCCTTGCTTTCTAATTTCTTATATTTTTCATTTTATATGCTCTGATTATTATTTTTTAAACTTTATTGCAGTCTCCAACTTAATGTCTATGAAGAATGAAAAGATACTGAAGTTGACAAAACCTAAAATTCACAGATAGAGGCATATATATTTCCAAGAATATTTTTATCACCAGATTTCATTCACTTTCTATGTATTCTAGTAGCATATTAGAATGTTACACTTATGATAGAAGACTGGCATCACCTGAAATTAAAATTTTAATAATAATATAAGACATAGTTTGCACAATTTTTAAACAAAGAGAACCCCATATTAACCAAATTAAAAAATCCATTGTCTCAATGAAGGATACTATTTCAGAGCACAATAATTATCCTGATAACAAAAAATACTGTGTAAAAGAATGTTATCAGAAAGTCCAGATTATCAGTAGTAAAAGCAGTAATAGTAGTAGTAGCAGTAGTAGTTTTAAATGATAATTTGATTAGCCAACAGTTACACCAAAAAAAAAAAAAATGGTGACAAAGTAATGAGTAGATTTGAACTAAATTATGCAAATGAAGCATTAGATGATTCCTTTATGGAACTGTCCCTAAGATTTCTAAGCAGTGGATAGTAATGGTGACAGCCAAGTCTCAGTTGTAGGTGACTTGAGTCAGCACCCATTCCCTAAAGGCTTTTCTGTTCTTTTCTTGTGGGCACCTCAGAAGATGCAGACTCAGGAATGCCATCGGGCAAACAGCTGCCTGTCAATTCTTAAACATTGAAGGTGAATATCACTACACCAGTTCCTGTCTCACGCTCCCCACCTGTCAGGCTGTCACCTCACTCCTTTGCTGCTCTGCACTGAGATACTGCCTGCTCTGTCACTCCACATGCCAGGCATCCTGTGATCCGATCCATCTGCCGTTTAGGTCACTTAATGGAAGAGGGATATGGGGCTGCAGTTTGCTAGCTAGTAGGACAGTACAGTCAAGATGGTCAAGACAACAGTATCTCAGGCCCACCATGTAAGCTACCTGAGTTTCACCTCTCATCATATGGCCCAGTGCTAGGGTCTCAAAGGTTAAAAGAAGAGAAATTAGGGTATCTTGAAAGTGTGTGCGGCAGGTCATTTCTCTGAGAGGTACTGAAGTGAGAGACAGAACAGCATACTCCTGTAACTTCAGAAGCAGCACATTCAAATAGTTCCATGAAGCAGCTTGTAGATTACTAGTTTAACTCTTTCAAATATCATTTTTTTAATTGATGATGCTTCTTATTTTGTGATGTTAATCCCACTTCCTCCTATAGAATTATACAGTGTGATTTTGTTTTGTTTTGGTCTTTATATTGGGCCTTAGCCTGTACAAAGTACACTACAGAATCGGAACACGTGCTTTTACAATGATTGCAACCAATAAAACTGGACATTTGCAAACACTTTTGGAGGCAGGACTTAAGTTCTAATGCAGTCTCATCACTGAATGCCTGTGAGATTTATCCATGGGTATTCACATATCTGGGTTATTGTTACTTTTGTCAGTATTGTCTGTTTACAACAGAAGCTTTCTAGAAGAATGATTATATCTCTAATTCAAATCTCCTTGACTCTAATAGATTCCATCTGGAGGGATTACGTGCTTGTAAAAGCTCTAGTACAATTGGGAAGATCCTTTGTGTGGGTACTTTAATGTGGCCTTCTGAAATCTTTAAACATTTCCAAGACAGGTCCCTATTCCATTCACTTTCAAATGAGATATTCATTTCAGTGAGATTACTTCAAGCCTTGCAGCATCTTTTGCATGACAAAAACTAAGCTAGAAATCCAGATAGGATCCACATCATGAAATAGCATAATGTTTGGTCTAATGATTAGGCTAAGAGCCAGAAGGAGCTGGTTATGCAAGCTCAGAGACAATGAGCTCTTGCTATTCAGCATCCCACTTCTACTGATTCATAGCAATAATTCTGTGATTTTGCAGCCCTTGATTTTGAGTATTGCCATTAAATTTCTCTTTAAAGTTGGGCAACAACTCCTGCTAGTTTACTGCAGGTGGGGTTATTGGATGTGCAACCTCACTTCTACGTATCCTAGATCCTGAATAATCTATTGACCTCATAACCACACTATTCTCTTATGCGCTATATGTCTGTAAAAGCGAGCTTCTTATCTTAGGACTCTAAGTAACTTGAAAAATACTTAACCCTCCACAGTTCCTTGAGGGTTTGATTACTCAGTGCATCACAGGAATGATCAAGTCCAAGGTAAGAAAATCTAAAAGCCAGGAAACCATACAAAGACAGAACTGTAGCAATAAAAAGATACTACAAAAATAATTCTTACTCTCTGAAGTAAGAGCTGAGGACTTTTCCTGTGATAAATAAATAAATAAGTAAATAAAAATGTCTGTAATCTGAAATACCTGAAGAGCCTTACCTAGACCTATAATTTTTTAACTCACATATTTGAAAATTACTTTTAAAGAGTTCTTTACTTAAATAGAGTGTTGTGATTCTCAAAAAAAATATCTGATCATGTACTTCCCACCTGATTTTATTTTGTATTGTAACTAGCAGGTTGCATTCTATCCTGCTCAAGTGAGCTCTTCAGATTTAGAAGTGCCAGAATTTAAATCATTCGTTTCTGTTTTCTTCTCTCCAACAGCACAAATAGGTGTTCAGTGTCAATGTGTGTGGATGAAAAAATCTTCATAGGCAGTAGTGAACCCTGGCTGAGCTAAAAGAGCCTGGAGTTGCAGAGGAACTCACATCGGTTCAGAGCACCTAGGGTTTGTAAAGTGCAGCCAGGCTCTACATACCTCTGGAGTCCTGCCTTTTGATCTTCCAAGCCAGGAACCTTCTCAATGTATACTGTGACTTCTGTCCAACTATTTTCTGCAAAGATAAGGGGTCTGTGAACAGAAGGACTGACACGCATGCTGGTATTAAATGGATATAAAGCTGGGTCTTGTCCAGGGTGCATACCCAGTTCAGTTTCTCAGCTTTTCAGAGACAACCGAAGTCTAGAGCTGAAATCACCAGTCCCTGAATACTTGTGTTGCCTGTTCATGACACACTTAGATGGTCCTGGGCATATACCAAGGGCTGCACCATTCATGACATCCCCCTGCAACAGAAAGGGTTGATCAGAATACAATCCTGAATGAGAGATTACTAATACTGGAAATTGCAGCCTAATGTAGAAAAAAATTACATGAAAAGCCCAGTCCCTTTTTAGCTGTGTTTTACCTGTCGTTTGGTTTGTGAGATTATGATGGTTAGATTTAAAAATATGTATTTACATATGCTATGAAGTATTTTGAAGTGTTTTGATCAACATTGGGTAATATTGAAAAACAATGATTGCCTGTGATACTGTAGCCTCACTGACTTTATGTCCAGTCATAAGCTAACAGCTATTCTGGCTACTGTTAAACACCATCTCGGTTTCACTGATGTCTTCCAGTAATTGCTTTTCTGAAATCTCTAAGAAACAGTACAATCAATGTTTTGTATAGAGTTACCACAACTCTAAAATTTTAGAGACCATTGCTTTACATTTTTGTCTTGACAAATAGAACCATATATTTTTGCCTTATAAACAAGTCACCAAAAATTATATCTTTGTAAACATTTTCTAAAATTTAAGGAGAATTGAAGGAATTGCCCTTGATAGAATTCTTTTGCACAACTACAGGAATAAACGTGGTCATTACTGCACTAAGAAACATCTCAACTATTACCCTGTGTGTGGGAAGTGTTCAAATAATATTTATGGATACAGATAGACATACACATAAACACACATATATAAAACCTCATTCCAACTATATACATGTATATATATGTATTATGTACACACACACACATAAACAATCTGGTTTTGTATAAAACATCTGCTAGTGATTGTGGTTTGACTTGCTTCCACAAGGCATTAAGTTCCTTTATCATAACCATCTGTCACTTTTGCCATGTACAATGAATTAATTACAGAATTTTAAACAGCTCATTTAAAACAAACCGCAAACAAAATTACTATCTGGTGAGAGCAGTTTATGAATAATATGTGTGTTCCTACTGTGAGGACAGTAGCCACTGTTAAGATTCAGTCATTCAACTTGTCTCTGAACTTTTAGGGATATAATATTAAGTCCCGTAATCTAAAGAAGCTCATGCTGTTATAAGCAAACCCCAAATCCTTCAGAACTGCAGAACTACACACAAATCAATGTAAAGGGAAAATAAATTTAATCCTTAAACTCTATTCCTTCATGCAACAGTGGGCGATCAAACCTTTGAATGGTACTTTGATAACAAATTAACTTTTGGCATAAGTAGGAACAATCCTCTGAGTCAATAGAAGAATACTATTTATGTTTGCTGATGAAGAGCCCTGGGTTTACTTTAGACCTCCTTTTTCAGCACAGGTGCAGGAGGTTTGCTTTTAGAAAGCTTTCCTATCTTAAACTTCTCTGTGTTTTAGGATGATTTTCAGTCTATTATCTCCATCAATGCTACAATATCGTGGAGGGAGAAGTACATTGCCCCCGTGTAACACTTTTTCATTCCAGTTTCATGCAGGACAAAATGGGAGCAAATCAAAACCTGTGACCCTCTCTTCTCTGTGTGGACATTCTTGACTAACTCGTGTGATAAATATTAGAAGTGGTCAAGCTATTTTTTTAAGAAAGAAGGCATACCATTCTACATTAATTATTTCTGAGAGAGTACACAGTGGAAATATTTGGGTAAGTGCTTGCCAAGAGTCAGGGTTGAACAGTCTAACTCATTATACTAATTGTGTTCTTTATTCCTTTGTTTTTATAGTCTGTACCAATTATGGAGACATTAGTAAGATTAGATGTCCCCAGTTGCGCCAATTATGCAACAGTACATCCTGATTTTTTATAAGAATATGGCTCCAGTTAAAGAATATGTCTAGAGGTTGTTACCCTTCCACTTTTCAAGACATAGCTTCTGACAGACTATAAACATGTGGTTGGGATGCTTTATGTCTTCATTTGCTCTCTTATAAAAGCTATCCACCTTTCCACAAACTGTGAAACAATTACTTTGCTTATCATCAGCAATGTGCATTATAATTTCATCACTTTCAATCTGAATTTTTGCTGGAGATCATGGGTTCCTTTGATCTTTGAGATAAAAGTAAAAGTCTCAGTATGTCTTTAACAGCATCTTTCCAGCTTTCTTTTCTTGCTCTCTATAACTAAAAAACTGCATCCTAACATTTTAAAATACAGAGCTGTCACTATTTTAAGTACTCAGTCCCATTTGCTCTTAATTATTGCACATTTAAACTGAAAATTCTCCATTTCTAAAGATGATATAGGCTTGTACATATTCTAATTAGGTAAACTAGATTCATTTTGACTACATAATAAAGTAAACCAAACAAAAAGAAAGCTAAAGTAGGAAATAAGTGCACAGAAGAAGCTACTTTATGAGTACATTAAGAACTTTTAATTTAATACTAGAAAGTTAGGAAATGTCATAATTGAAGTTCCCTATTCAACAAATGATTTATGATAGTCTTTAATCGCATGACCTTACAGTACTTCTTGTGCAACTGCAGGAAACACATGCCTTGAATATATTACTCTCATTCATCTGTAGAAAGGGCCTGAGCTGTTTATTCACTGATGTAAGCATATTTTGGAAAAAAAATAATGTGACTATGTAATTAAAAATTGTATCATAAAATGTACCACAAAATCACAACCCTAATTTAAACATCTCTTTTTTTGAATGACTTCATAACCCTGACAGCTGTCATTAACAGCTTTATTCAGGTATGTACTGTCTTAATACTCCCCTTTTCAAGTCTGGTATCAAATTCTGTCATATAAAACTCTATATGGATTACAGGAATAGTGTGAACTCTTATAACCGCTTAAATTATGGTTTTTGATGGCATACAAGGGTGTCATTGTCTTTGTAAGACATAATCAGATTTAGCCAGAAGGTGTCAGAAATATTTGTGCAACAAAGAAGAATTCCACTGGCTTTTCTCATACTATTTTCTTATAGTACCTTTATCAGCACGTGTGCTGACCTAGTCCATCTAGGTCTTAAGGCTCACTCCTCAGTGTCATGAAAGGGACATAGCTGCCCCACCTGAATCTCCTGACTGGTCCACTGTGCCATCCTGCGCAGCCTCAAAGGCTTCAAGGGTGCATTCACACCCATGAGTAATGCTGGCAGGGGGTCTCCTGGGCTGTCCATGCTTATCCCAAGAAGTAGGTTTGTGAGATTTACAACACCTTATCTTCACATTTCAGCTTCTTCGACTACATGGCCTTGGTTTACCTGCAAAGCAAGCCAGCTTCCAATGCCATCAAAAGCTCTCCAGCACAAGTGGCATCTCCATACTTTTCCATTTTCTGCACTGTGTCTGCTCTCAAAACAGCTACAGGTTTCTGCTCTCCAAAACTCTTTCACCTCTCTCAGGGGTTTAGCTTTTGCGCACTGCTTTCATCTGGAGCCTGTGGTCTGACACTGCCCTTGAGCACTGTAACCACAAATGCTGAGAGATCCAAATTTACCAGGCAACACTGGTCAAATACAGCATACTGTGCCAGCCAGCATCATACAGAAATGCTATAGCCCTTATGCCAGATGCCACTGAGACCCACAGCAGCTACTCTCCAGTCCCTGCTGGTACCTGTCCAAGCCCAGTCTCTCCTTGCTGGTAGGTAGTGAACAGGCCAGATGCACAAAGTTTTAACAAGCAACAGCCCACACCTGCAGTGGGGACCCCCCTCTTCCTCACCAGAAATACAAGTAGAGAATGGTCTGATGAAAAGCAGGAATAAAACTCCTTCCAGATCGTACAGGCACTGCTGTCAAAACCCCAATCCTATGCCAACAATGCTAATGCAAGCAATCCTGTCTGGCAGACTCCTGAGATGCCATCATATAGATAGGTCGGGGAGAGATCATAACGAGATACGCAATGATTTGTGTGCCAGTGGTGTGGCTGAGGATATTCCCTATGAGATATGGTGGGGGTGCAGAAGAGCACACTGGGGCACTCCTGCTGCAGCAACACCATTCTGGAGCAGTCTAACTCCAGTGCCGTTGCAGGACCTGCTGAGGAGCAGACACTGGGAGCCCGGGTTTGCTTGTCTGTATCATCCCCCTATCTCTCTCTCCCTGCTCTCCCAACCGATCTCTCTGGCGGTGGTGGCACAGGAGTAGCTGGGTGAACACTGAATACCGTAAGAGGCTCACACAGGTTCAGGAAGGCTGAAATTTCCACAGATTTTAGCACAAAAAAGGCAGCCAAAATACAGACTAAACATTTTCTGAAATGAAAAACTCTCCTGTCTGACTATTAGAGATGAAAGAGACTCTAGCTTGAAAGAGGGCACCTCCGAGGAAGTTGGAAACCTGACTGACTCCATCTCTCTGTGTTATGCAAGACTGAAAAGACCCTTCTTTCAGAGAAGGGCAGTCACAGTACAGTTATGTGCATGTGAAGCATATAGTCAGCTATAGAAGCCGGTGGGAATGGAGCCTTTTAACCAACAGGTCATTATCTGTGCACATAATTAATATAATCAGTATTAACTCTATATTAATATAACCACCATGTCAGTGAGTTGTTGTTACTGAAGAAATATTTGCATTTTTAACTGAGAGATAAGTAGTGAAAGTCTTCACCTAGAACTGATTTTATTTTTCATGTTCTATTTATTTATAATTCTGCTGAGAAATATACTGCATAATGACTTTACATTTTGCTCTCAGAGAAATATATTACAAGGCTGCACATTGACATTTGTACAATTTTATACCACATGGCACATACAGAATAGACTAGGGAAATTAGTCTCAGATTTATAAACAAAACTTCTTACACAAGTGACTCATTTTCGTTGAATGTGGATGGCCCTTAATGGGAACACATATGTTTATGCTAAATAACCTGTAATACCAACTGAGGTGGCACAATTCTCTCCGCCATTAGGAAGATTGATTTTGCCTTGGAGTGCCTCTACTCAACAGAAGTACCCTTCAGGTAAGTTGAAAAAGTTATCAGGCATGTAGTGTAAATGAGCATGAAGATTCCGCAGATGGAGAAAAACTGTAGCATGCCATTGAAAGACATTTTCTGTTCCCTATGATGTTAAACATTTATCCATTAAAAACAAACAAACAAACAAAAAAAAACAACCCCTATGTAACTGTGATAACTAAAGATTTCTTATAATTTGCCTAACAATTAAGGCATGGAAGAAGAATTCTGAAGTTGGGAAAAAAAAACCCAAACCCAGAAATACTGACATTAACCTTTCAAATCATAAAAAATAGAAAGTATTTAATGACAGATATAGGCAACCATACAACAGGGCTGATTCTGCTAAACTGATAGTAACACTACACTGTAAATCTGTTGTGAGATCAGATTAGGTTTATATTAAGTATAAGGTAGCTGTCAAGATGCAGGAGCTTGGAAGATGATTTTTGGTTAACAAAATGCCTAAATGAATATGACAAATTTAACAACATCATTTTTTTGGAGTTATTTTCAAACACTGTAACCTAGTTACAATCAATACACCTAATAATCATGCAAGGCCAAAAGGCCAACAAAATCACAGGAAGGGAGGGCATAAAGAGAAAGGGAGAAGGAATATTGTAATATTTGTTTTGACTTTTATTCATGTATAACAAATTATTGGATTCTAGTTCTTGTAACCAGTTCCTCAAAATTATAACTCCTATGTCCAATCTTGTGTCTCTGAGAGCTTTTGTGAATTCAAAGAAGGATGAAGTGTAGTTACCCAAGGGGACTAGATAGACATTTATACATACATAAAAAACCACGTATTTGCTATATGAATGTATTCTACAGGGCTGAATTATACATTTCCTTATGAAGTTATTGGCACTTTGATTCAGTAAGCTCTAAGGATGTCTCTGTTAAGAGATAGGTCTGAATTTTCATTTATTTATTTAATTACTATTTACCCTATAATGTATGCACAAATTAAAAAGGTAATTTTCTTTCCTTATCCTATTTAATTTAGGTTCATGAGGTCCTGGGCAAGAAGAATGGAGGAGCAGTTACAGAAGTAACAACCATGCTCAGGCATTAGGTTGTTCAGACGAAACAAGACTTCATCTGCTCTTTCAGAAAACAGACTTTTTAACCAGGTAACACTAGATTTATTTTTTCCGTCTGTTCTAAATTTTTGAAACTGTTTTGACTTAAACAAAAAACTAATTGGCAGGATAATGAGATACTCCACAAGTCCATCATTTTCCAAGAGAGATATTCACATCTGTGGAGTTATTTTTTTAGTTTTCTTGAGATATAAAAATCATGTATTTATCCTATCACCAAAAAAAATCCCTTTTCTCTTTGTTTTTCCAAGTATTCTCATGGAATGAAAGGGATTTGGAAGAGGGAGGAGGGGATGAAGAAGGGAAAGCTTGATGTAATCATACAACTTTTCAACACAAAAAGAAAAATCCAGTGTCCCAGGCCAGTTAAGTCAAAACCCTATTAATAGTTGAAAATGGACTGGAAAGTCTACCTGTTATCAGAGAGATCTCAAAACTGAATCTAAGCCAGGACAGTCTCCATAAACCATTTATCTTATATTGAATGGGATGATTATTAGTTCAAACACAGAAACTGAATCCACCAATTGTTTTGAGATGTGAAGGCGAGGAGAATAAAGGTCCTCTAAGCAAACAGGAAGCAAACCATATAGGATGTTGAAGCTTAGTTGTCAAACTTTGCAATAATAACAATAATAATCATCATCATCTTAATAATGTGTTAGTGTAGTCTTTGAATGGTGGTGTAATGTATTCCTTATGCTAATGCCTGTAAAATGTTGACTGCTAGTCATCACAGTGTCATTGCCATGTCCATTTAGGACACAGACATATAGGACGGGGGCAACCGCTCCTAAATCAGGAATGGAGACTGTCCATATAGGGTAAAAAATAAGCATAACAGAATGACAGATTATTTTTTTTAATCTTGTTTATTTGTATTAAAGGGGAACAATCTTTTCCAGACATGGAGGTCTTCACACTTTACTGCTGATTTTTTATTTACCTATTTATTTATTTATTTATTTATTCAAATAAAAGTGCGCCTTTGGACCTAAAGCATCCATACTGTCTACAAGTTTCATATGCAAAAAGGTTTTCACTTCTAAAAAGGCAAAGTAATCTGTCAATAATCAACAATAATTTGCTGCAGAACACCGCTGCTGTCCTCTGTCTGCACCTGTGCACTGAAGCACAGACTAGAGCTCTGCCCTTTTGGAACTATTCAAAGAACTCTCCACAGAAATGAGTCTGTATATAACCGCAGTACATTCGTTATATACAGTGAATCTGTATGTAACGATAGTCAGTCATGTAAGTAGCTGCCTGATATCTTCAATGAGTGAATACCATACAATGCATTTGTTATTATTTCTCACAGAGACTTTGCCTCTTATCTTCTCAGATGATTATTCACTTTTTTACACAGAACAAGACAAGATCTGTGGGTAGGAGTATGATCCTTTCAACATGCAAACTTCATTTTGTACATTTCTTTAGAGTATTCAAGATACAAACAAGGCTTCAGAGCCCAACAGTGTATTGCATTAGAGACCCCTGAGCAAGGTGGCATGTCTACACAGTGAACTGGGGTGCTGAACATACATATTTTCCAAAACAGCACAGCAGGATCAACACAATGCTACGTCCTAGCTAAATAGATCTGCCTGCTAATAAGCAGGGCTTATTAGCTCTGAGCAATCACAGGCATCTATGCATCTATACTTCTCACAGCTCTGGAGTTTAAACATTTTCTGCTAGCTTGGGGACCTCTGCGCTGCAACCTGCTGTGGAGAGTAAATGCACCGATCTCAGTGGTATGGCCATGGATCTCTCATACAGAGCCTGCAGAGCTCAACAGGTAGAAGCACCTCAATCCTACCAAGCTTATTTCCCCTGCCAACAAAAAACAATTTAAAGACCACCATGATTAGTGTACTCCAAAGACTCAGGTTAGCAAGTTACTTGTCCTCGAGTTACCTTCAAAACAGCCAATATTTTGCAGCATATATTAGAAGTGCTACCAGTTTTGAACCTACACATAAGATGGTAATCTGCTAGACTATTATAACATTCTCTCCCCGTGAGACATCTTTTCTCCATACACTGAGAAAATGTTTGATAAATATGTGCAGATATCTACCATAAACAGCTCTACACTGATTGCGTCTAGAGGAAATTCTACCTTTAATAATTATCCTGTATATAAATGTTACTTTCAAAGCTCTACTTAGCATCAGAGAAGACCTTGGGTCCTCCCACAATTTTTCTTCTACATCCATAAAATATGGATCTAATATAAAATGCATTAGAAAAGTCATATCTCTTGACTCTATATGGATGACTTTTACTAATAAGTTATAACTTTTTTACCCTTGGCTCTTTTGGTTCAGCTTTTGGAAGATAACATGATGTACTTACTGTTATCGCTGCTTAGTTTGAAAAACTTACTCTGCAATTTCAGAGGCAGCTATTGAAAATATCAATTAATGTGCACATTTTATGTATGCATATTTCTGGGTCCTTCTAGCTGATTTATTCAGGCTGTACTCTGCATATCTGCAAGGAAATTGTTTTTCAACAGACATGCACCCTGATTCTCTAAACAACTGCAGTGCAAAGGATGCGGGTTAACAAACAAGGAGCTTCGATACACAGTTGCCAGATGTGCAAGTATTTTCAAACACAACTGCTGCACTTTCACTCCTTGTAAGAAAATTATCTCAGAAATCTGCACTAGTACATCTTAAAGAAATGTAGCACCTTTCACTCAGTGTTGGGTTTTTTTCTGTATCCATAGAGTAGGAGTAGACAGATACTGAAATATTCAACTTCTCTTGCTGCCTGAGTAGTTTTACAAATACATAACCCAGACACAAGAGCAGTACACTATTTTTCTTCCTGAGAGTGCTGCCTCTGAAAGATATCACTTGCAGGAATAATGTAGAGAGAATGGGAAATGTGTTCTGCTTCAACTGCCAGCTCTAATTCAGCTTTCTAGAGCTATTGCTTTGATACTGCATTGGGATGGCACCGGAGTGCTGAGCTCAAGTCCCCTTACTGCTCAGAGTAGACATTACTGTGGCAAGCTGGTATTCAGTGTTGCTCAAAAACAGTGTAATGAAATGGAACTATTGGTAGGCAATATGGACAACATGAATGTTGATGAGCGGAGGTAAAGACTGCAAACTAGATATTTCTCAGCAAAAGATGAATCTGTAAGACTACATTTATACTTCTTCCAGAACTAGAATGGAACAGATTAATGGAGTTCCTAAAAGTTTATTCCAGAAACATAAATCCAGTGTTCAAAGTGGCTATTCAACTGTTTTGTCAAAGGATATAATAGAAAGACCTGCATATTAAAATTATCATCTTCAGTTTCAGCAGAAAATATTCTAAAAAGAATTAAGTATTTGAAAGATTTTTCAGTGGTTGAAACTACAAAGATGCTGAAGCCAACTATGGTAGTGTTTTTACCTCTCTAACTCTGTCTTGCTTAAAGGTCTTCTCATCTTCATTTACTGGCATAGCCCTTTGGGCCTCTGTGAAGTTCTACTGATTTAAGTGACAGGCACAGAAGTCCACACTGGCAGATCCAGAGGCAAGATCAGGGCACAAGATGGTTCATAAATAAATGTAAGAAAGGCAGGTACCTCTTGGACCTATGAGATTTGCAGCTACCAGTTTCTCATGTGGGAGAAAAAAGGTAAATCTTAACTTTCAGTAAATACAGAAAGTTAATGTAACTGCTCCTCACAGCAATGTATGTAAACAGCACAATAATGAAAACTGGCCTTAGTCAGAATGAGCTATTGCGTGTCCCAGATATGCTACCATTGAATGTGAGTCTTGCACATTGAGGCTGTGATCCTCCAGCAGCAACTATGCTGTAAGGTGCACAAGCACATCATCATCCCCCAGGCTTTTTCTGCTCCAGGAGCCCCCACTCAGCACCGATACAAGTGTTTATGCAGTCACAGAATGGATTGGATTGATGAACTAATTTATCCTAAATTATCTCTGCAAAAAAAACATTTGAGCTCTTTTACAGTTGGATCAATTCCCCAGTTCACCACATAAACAGTTGGACGTAACTCTGGGTAGCAGCAAACACAGAAGGTGGCTTGACGGTGGGAAAAAGTGTCTAGCA
Source organism: Ibidorhyncha struthersii (assembly GCA_013398815.1). Taxonomy (NCBI): domain Eukaryota; kingdom Metazoa; phylum Chordata; class Aves; order Charadriiformes; family Charadriidae; genus Ibidorhyncha; species Ibidorhyncha struthersii. Next base: position 267,705 of record VZSZ01007855.1, on the reverse strand, counting down.
ACAGGATGGATATTAGCTTATGCAGCTATGTCACTGAACGTGAACCTGCAACCCAGCAAAAGAGAAATGCAGCCTGGGAAGTATATGATAAAATAAGTTACTGCTGTCGTAGAAAATATGATACATCATAGATGTTATAAATTTAGTTATCTTAGCTAACCTCTAAAATAGCAACTTTTTCTGTAAATCTTAAAGAAATTTTTGATTAAGTTGGATTCAGTCATCAGCCATGACTACTACTGTCTGTTATTTGTCAGGTAATAATGGCCACGCGGCATTTTTCGGTAAATAAAGATTTAAACATATAAAAGAAAATTACATTTAAATTAATGTACCTTAGGACATAAATATTTATCTCACTATTTGTGTTTGCTGAATAATGTTACGTATAAACACAGCCCATTTGAAAAAATAAGCAAAAAAAGACAAAAAATCTTCAGTGAGCAAAGCTGTTTATGGTACTTCAGTAGTAATGTGATAATTGTCCATGCATAACCACTCAATTATAAATATGGAAATGCTTAATTAATTGATATATTAAATTAATCATAACACAGAAAGACATCAAAGGCTGTATTGCAGCATTTAGCTAGAACTTTGCAGTTTGTGTACAGTTGCATTGATCCTGGAAAAGTTTAAGGTCAAATTATAACTAATGGTACTACAACTTCTTATCAGAATCCTCTGATATAGGACAGTACTGAGGGGTTTCTACCTTCACACAAATTCTTGAGATAGTTTATGCTGATTCTGAAGGGAAATGGGACCTTGGCTTTTCCATATTAGTTAAACACACAAGAAATACTTTTTTTTTTGTGTGTGTGGTGGTTTGGTTGGTTTTATTTTCATGTTCCCAACTGTGGGAAAAATGTATTCCTCAAGGTCCTCAAGAAGAGAGAAGTTAGGGTAAACACAGTCTACATCATTTATATCTCATGATGCTTCTGCAGGGAAATCAGGAGAATGTTATGAATAAGGTATATAAATGTTATTTACATTCTTCTTACAGTTTAGGTGAAACTGATTGATTTCTGCTCTCACAAAAACTGCAAATACTCATTTACATCTTGAAATCAATCACTGTGGTTGCACATTAGCCTCATTTGTATCTCTGTTGCTGTTCTAACTAAGGATTTTGTTGGAATGAATATCCGTGGAAACTGAGAGTTTTAAGTAAACATTAGGGAAAACTATAAAATTTAACCTTGTATTCATACTTGTATGCTTATCCTGACTGTCTGATTCCAGGAGCAGTACTGATTCATACCATATGACCTGTCTAATTTGACCAGCTAAGAATTTCACTATCAAGACCTTACAAAGAAAGGCCAAAACAGTAAAAGATATCACTGCCAGGTTTTTCTGGAGAAAACTGCTAGATAAGGGTTCTATGTTGCGCTTGATTTGGGCAGTGATGTTCAAGCAGTACTTATGTGAGATTGGTTCCCTAAGGTGAACAGGTTTCCTGAAGCTCAATCAAGGCAAGACTGAGGTAAGAAAGCTGAGGCTGGAGAAACAGGTTGGAAGGGAGCAAGATTGCTCTCGTTGATTTAGTTAATAGCCATGCTGTAGTTACTATCAGGTTCTACTAGTACGTACAATAGAGGCATAATTTTAGACTTCCAGCTGGCATTTAAATTGCTATACAAGTGTTCCGGTCAGCTTTTTATCTTCTGCAGTAAGTTTACAATACAGATTCACTGTTTCACATCCTTTTATTTTCTAAGCATTGTACAACTGCACTGTACAAGTTATACCATACCTTTCACACACTGTGTACCATATAGCTTGTATTCTGTACTATTGCACATAGCACAAATGGATACTAGAATACCAAAACAATGGAAATATGCCAAACAACATCTTTGACTAAAAAACAGCCAGCACTGTAATATACCTTAGTAGTATTCAAAAGGTAAAGAAGTTGAAATGCAGAACAGATGTTCAGAGATTGTCAGTGATTGTCCATTCACTTTTTCACAGAATTTAAAGACTTAGTTATGATGTATGGCTATATGAAATGGCCTGAGATTAGTGTATAAGAAAAAAATCACTTCACTCTCCCTGTTCTGTGTTACCTATTGGGTCAGCAGAAATATTTTAGATGATTTTCTTTCTTAATAAAAGAGCAGAAGGTCAGTAGCTGGAGCTTTATGACACAGACTGTGGAATTTTGAAACTGCCCTCCCTTCTTGACTACAGTCATTCCAATGTTGTGATTCTTCAGGAAAAAAAAAAAAAGGGTTGAGGGTCTTTTTGATCATTAATGAAATAAGGATAATGATTTGCAAAGTTCCTACGGAACAGGTCATTTTTGTGATCATGAGATTTACATTAGATATACGTATTCCACGCTGGCTAACAAGTCTTCACTATTACAGTAAGTAAACAACTCAAAGTCATAAATACTAAAATGTAATTAAAAACAGTCTTGAGATTTTATCTATTTTTTTAAGCTGCTAAATGATTCAGAAACTTAAATCTTCTCCTGATACTGCTTTCAGGACTTATTTTCCATGATATGTAGTATGATTTATGCCACTAATTGAGTAAGTCATATGTCAGAATAAGACACGGGCTTTTAAGTCATGTAATTTCATTTCTTATCATAACAACATATGAATTTCAGAAAAGATGAGACTGGTTGTAAAAGTCAGAAATTGTCTGTAGTAATAGTAGTAGTAGCAACCATTTTTAGGACAGCAACGTTGTCAACTATCTAATTGAATATCTTTTACAGTGTTGCTAACACTACAATTTTGCAATCAGATTCATGCTAGTAGTCTGCCACTCTCACTTCAAACACTTCTGGGCCACCAAGCTGGAGCCAGGTTATGCATAGTTGTGAATCTGCCAAAAGAGTCCTCTCTCCAAAGAAGGGTAAGTGTAAAAGAAAAAGAAGAAAAAGAAAAGGAATAACAATCATGTAGAAATAAATGAATTTAATTTGGTTCCTAGACCTCAGAAGAGCACTTTGAGTATGCGATCTTCATCATCATGCTGTTCTGATGTTAGGCAAGAGATGAAAGTCATAGTTATCTAATCTGTTGTGTAATACTTTTTAGAGCAGTCCCATTTTTACACAGGCCCTTCCTGAGGATGCTGGTTTAATAACATCATTATCTATGATTACTAGAGCTGCAGCTATACATAGAGAGCACTAATAGAATCCTAATATGATATTATAAAACAAGGCAGATATTTGGAGAACCTGCACTTTCCTTCAGGAAGAAATGAGGTGGTGACTGTGTCTAGAGAGTCCTGCAGAGAGGCAGGGACCTCAAGTGGACCCTAGATGGTAAGGTGTGGATAGGCAGTGACCTCGAGGAAGGATCTATGGGAGGGCCTAAAGCAACAGTCCTACAGGCGAGGTCTGTGGCAATTAGATCACTGGAAGCCCTTTGGCACCATCAACTGCTGGTCACTTTTTCCTCCATCAGGACCTTCATCTCTACTAGGCCAGTACATGGATGGCACTTCATTAGGGAAGACAGAGCAGCCCTTCCTTGTTGTAAATTTGTGCTCGATGTTCCAGTCCTTCAGAGAAGTTGCATGCTACCCATAAAAAGATATATGACAGTGACACACATTTCAGACAGACGTACATGAGGCAGGATGTCAAAGCTTTATCATTTTTGGTGTTGAAAGGTAGTTCTTGGATTGTTAACACAAATGTTAACAATAAGTTACATGCATACATGTTACAATAAAAAACATAAAGACAACTGCCTATGTTTAAAAAAAATCAGTTCTAAAGAGATGAAGTTTATGGAATATTTTCATTGTTTCATAATTGTAGAAATATTAAGTTCAAAATCTCAGTCCACTATGTAGGATATTATTGTGGCTTTCTGGCCTTCATGCAACTTCAGTGCCAGTTTTCAGGCATTTATACTCCAGTACTTGCTAAATTGGATTGAAACATCCAACAGCTTTAGTATTACTTACCTACCAGTTCTAAATTCTTACAATGTTCTATTTTAATTATTAAAAAAAATCACAAAGAAATGCAAATTCTCATGCTTTGCTGTATGTGGATGGCAGTTATTAAGACAAAACTGCACTCTCATTACCTTCAAATGGTCTTTCTCTAAATAAGTACTCCCAAAAGGAAAGGATTTCTGTAAACGTCATGTAACTTTGGCAGTATTCCCTTATATATGTAACTTGTATTATTTGAAACTCATTGAATCCATCTTCAAAAACTGTTTTCACAGCAGCATTCAGAATAATTATAGTGCTACATGAGAAGATGCAAACTATACATGCACTGAAAATAAGCAACCAGTCTGTGGATACTGACGTGAAGTTTTCTGTTGCTTAATGTAAAAACTAGAAATGATAGTAAAACTGAAGACCAAAATCTAGTATTTAAAGAAGTCAGCAATATGAAGAGAACACAATTAGTATATATAAAAAAAAAAGGGATATTATTTTTTTAACTGAATTTAAAATATTTTGAAAATTGTCCTTCTTGGAAATTACAAGTATTAAGTGGTTTCAAACTTGTAGGCAAAAAGACCTTCATTTATTCATATTCACAAGAGATAACCAAAGAATCATAGAATAATGGAATGGTTCAAATTGGAATGGACCTTAAAGATTATCGAGTTCCAACCCCCCTGCCATAGGCAGGGACACCTCCCACTAGACCAGGTTGCTCAAAGCCCCATCCAGCCTGGCCTTAAACACCTTCAGGGATGGAGCGTCTACAACTTCTCTGAGCAACCTGAAATGTTAACTTAATACCATTTCTTGTACTGAGTTGTCTTAGTGTCATCTCAAAGCCGGAAAAAAATCATCATTTTCTTTATCTCAAAGGATAAGAGCATCAAGCACATTTTCTTTGGTTCTTCTCTTATCTGAATAGTACTGGATACTCAATACTGGATACTCTTAATACTGGACACACTTAATGGCATAATATGATATATGGCTTGTATGAGATACTTGCCATTCTGTAGTTATTTAATAGTGTCATTATAACTCTGAAATTAGCTGAATTAATCATATAAATCTTAGAGAGTACAACATTGTGATATGTATGTTATGTTATATGGCGATTAGCTTGGAAACAGGTCCAATGACCATTTGCATTGTAATGAAGCATTCTTTCATAAAGGTGTCAAAAACAACCTAAGAGGTTAATGAAATTTTATGCAAACCACCTGCTGGTCACCTTCACTTCAATTAAATGCCTTTGGGGGAAATGGGAGAACCTTTCTTATTAAACGCAAATTAGAACGCAGATAAACACAAGGCAAACAATAAGTAATGAGCAGAATGCAATGTGAAGGAATAAGACCATTTGTGCTGTATAGAAGATTAACCATGATTGCTGCATAACAAGAACCACATTTTGTTATTTTTGGGGGATTCAAAGGACAGTAGAACCACTTCTGTGTGACGCTGTCAGTAGTATCACTCTAAAAATGCCTAAATCCAGAACAATAATTTTATTGTCCTTCTGGATTCTTAATTTCAAAAAGAAATTTTTGTTTCTGCAAATGGGCCAATGCCAGATCACAGAACAGTGTAAAGGACAACAAAATAAAGAACAACAGAACAAACAAAGAGCCAACAACAAAAATATTGAAGATTCCATTTTTCCATTATAAAGAAGAGCATTTGTTTTGTTAGCTAGAGCATTCTCAAGGACACAGACACTCAGGACTACAGCATCTCATCCAAGCCCATAGGCTAAGAAAAAATGTTGTGTACTTATTGTGTCCTTTTAGAGATACTTAGATTTTAGGTAGGGAGCAACATTACTATAAATTGTCATATACTTCCATCATAAGTCAATTTTCACTCAATATGGATTTCATCTAGGCATTTAAAAATAAACCATACATTAACACTGCAAAACTTTGGGCAAGATCACTCCGTACAAGTTCTTAAGATATTGTGGATTAATAGTTAGCTGAAGGACTTGGGAAGAAAGGGGTAAATAAATGGTCACTTTTCAGGCACATCCCACAGGGATTTGTGCCTGGACTTTCGCTGTTCACCATATTGAAAGATAATATGTAGAAGAGGGTAATTAGTGAGATGACAAAGTTTCCTGGGGATTCAAAATTACTGAGGATAATAAAAACAGCTGGCTCTAAAGAGCTACAGAGAATATCACAGTATCAGGAGACTTAAGTCCTAAAGTGGCAGATGATATTCCAGAATGATAAATTGAAAGTAACACACAAGATGAAAAATACCCCCAAACATATGTGCTGGGTGACGTGATCTAAGCTACCCACTTTATACAGGAAAGAGATTTGAGAGTCATTGTGAACAGTGTTAATCCAAAAAATTACCAAAATACAGGAATTACTCAGAAAATAATAGAAAATTAAACACTGAGCATCATTACACAACCGTATAAATCTATAATGTACCTGCATTCTGAGTGCTAAGTAGTGACAGTTTAGTCCCCACCACTCAAAAAAGTTAGAGAGGAAATAGTTGTCTTTTCATGAGTAATGATCAGGTTGGAATAGGACGTAGAAAAATAGGCTTCAAATTCGAAAAGAAACAGCGAAGAGGAAACAAGTATATAATCATGGGGGGTGTGCAGAAATTGAGTGATTATGCAATACTGAAATGAAAGCTGATACTGATAATGAAAGCACTAAAATTAATGCAAAGAAATCATTATGCAGAGCTTTAAAACAAAAGCAAGTACTTGTTCCATGCTGCAGATAGCCTGTGGAGGAGCCTTGTAGCAAAATAAGTAGATAATGTCAAATTATAAATAGATGCAAAAAGCTATTAAACACATTAATGAAGTAAAAACTATTTAAAGTTTTAAACAAAAAGATCATATCCATAACTTAAGAAGCTACTAAGCCACAGTGTGGTGGAAGATGGGCAAGCACTACTGTATATTTTATATTCTTTGTTGAGGACTGCTATCAGCTACTGTCATAAAGTAGATAACAGTCTTTCCTGACGCAGAATTACTTACTTACGGTTCTTCACACTAACAAGTTATATGCCCTTGAGAAGATAATTTATATATTCTTGTGGGAAGCAACAGTGAAAGAAGGAAAGACAAACAAAAGGCCTCAACTTTATAGGATCATGGAAAAATGTTTTTCTTCTTTTTGTCATTTACCTTCACATGTTGGTCTTCTCAGAATTTTATCCTATAATAGTGTTTATAAGTACTTCTAAAGTTTAACATCTAAATCTAACATCTAATAACCATGTTATTATTGTTTATACCTAGAAAAACCCCACATATTTTAAGTCTTAAGTAGTGAAGTACTGTAATGTTTAGAGAAGCATCTGAGTAAGGAAAGTTTCCACATTCTGGCTATGCGTTTATGAGTTCAAAATAGATAGCAGGTGATTCAGTTGGTTCACTTGTATGTTTAAAAGCTTATTTTTTACCTATTAATAGTTTTACTCTTAGTGAACAGATATGTATCTGAAGTTTGTGTGTGTAATTTGGAGATCTAGAAAAATTAGAGATTTGTACTTCACCTTCTTTAAGTAGTTTGAGAATTGCTTGCAATGAATTTGAAAGAATTTACTGTAAACTTTTTCAAGTTGCTTGCTGCTCCGTTTGAATACATTAAAAGAGAAAAAGCATTCCTTAGAATTTGAGAGAGAACTTAATAAATGTGTACTTTTATCAAAGGATTCTAGTAATTATACTAGGCATGAGAACAAGATTAAAATAAATGAGAATTTATAAATATTACATATAAAAGGACAAAATCAATCTTTTCATGTTTCTAAGACATCATTAGAATTAACAGAGAATAAAAGTGTGTCAGCTTGTAAAACAAAATTACTTTTACCTGGAAGTTCATTCAGTGTTCCTTGAAGGGGAAGGAGAAGGAGAACGTCCCTTCTTATTTGAGTTCTGAAGGTTGGGATCTGCATGAAAAAAATATTTGATTTTGCAGACTTTAAGTAAAAGTTTAGGTGTACTGGATTTGGCAAACGAACATGCCTTGAGATTTTGGCCAGAGTTCAAGGGAAAGTTATTCCAGACTAAAAAAGTGTTTTAAAATTTCTGAGGGAAGAAAAAAAAAGAAAACAATATTTCAGAAGCATGTAAAGGCAAGTGCTTAGATCTCCTTTTGCCTATTTCTTAAAGAAGTACTGTCCTGATAACACAGAGATTATAATAAAATTAACATAGTAAATGGCATATTTAGTGAGATAAAGTTTATCAAACTGGTTCAGATATAATTTCCACTTTTTCCTTGTTTATTTTAAATTACTTCTAAGCAAGCATTTAATACGATCCCATACAGTGTCCAGGCATCAGTTTTTGGAACATTGCCTAAATTCAGGTCTGATCCTTGGACTGAACTACTGATGTGAAATAAGAAGGGGATGTCCCACCACTTCCCTTATCCTGTTTGTCTTTGCTCAGCAGTTTCTTGTTAACATTGCTTAGTGTCTTTCCATGGTTAGCTGATACACACAGAGACCAACTAAGGCACCAGAATCCAGTTTCCTTTTTCACAAATATTCTCTCACAGGCTTGTAAAAGCTTCACTACTTTGTGATCTTACAGCCAAACCATTGCCAAGCACAGTCCATTGACATAAAGACCACCAATTTAAGTCCTTCTATTTGCCCGCTATGAAAATGTCACCATAATCATATTGTGATAGCAGAGATATTTACAGAATATCTACACTAAGCCTGCAACAGAATGTAAATTTTTCCCTCAAGTTTGGAGAACACTGAGCAGAAAATACAGAAATCTGTGGGCTTATAGCATTACAGTTAGTATGCTTGCTCTGTAGAAAAAAAATGATGCTGTTCCTGTCTACAATTATCCAGGTATTACAAATGCTTCCTTGAAGCACAGCAGAAAGCACATAGGAACTCGCTGGACTTTTGGCTAAAAAAAAGCCCTCCACAAGATTTATATTCCCCTGAAGCACAACAGCACATCTCTCCAGTTCAGTTACAAAATATATAAATTCCAGATAATAGAAAGGGATTAGAAGATGCTGGGATTACCCACGTTATGAACCTACCGAAAATTACATTAACATAGATACATTTGTGGTGAGGAATACTAATGGATTTACAAAAGGAAAATACTACATATTTCCTCCAATAGTTATCCCTCAGTTTAACAGCTCTGAAAAGAGTGAGAGAAAACATAGATGTAATCCATTAAAAACTGATTATAAATATAAAAGAATATTTAACTACGAACTTCCATCTTCCACAAAAGTTTACTGAAAACAAGTCTAATTAACACTGGAAAAGTTTTCTTCCCTAGAGGTCACTTGCGTTAATGGAAAAAGAAACAGAGATGTGTGCTTATTGTATATGAATATGCTCCAAAAATGCTGCTCTTATCAGAAGAGCAACAAAATCAAATTATGTTGTGGTTCAGTGACTGTAGAAACTCTTAACCAATCTTTAACAACTGTTTTATCCCTGTCTTTTCCAAGGCAGTTTTGAACGCCTGTTGTGCTCATTCTGAAAGCTCCTCTGAAAGCAACATGAAAGACTCAGTCTCAAATTTATCAGATGGATTCTCGTCTCTTACCAGTTTTACGTCACTGTAACTCTTGTGATTATATTGGGGTTGGTAATGAATTCAAAAACATGTAGACTGAACCCACCCTGTTAGATTTGCTGGTTTTGTTTCCTTTCTTCCTCGTATTTGTTACATTACCCCAGGTGAGAAGGGAGATTCCCTTCTCCTATATGTACAGATGGGGAAGAGACAAACAGTCCTCTGAAGATTTCACTGTCTGAGCATATGCAAGGTGCTGGAAAATGAGCTACCAACATTTAACAGTTTTCTATCCAAAGCAAAGATATGAAGTCAGGTAATTTTTAGTGGTTATTTAGTTACTTACTTTTCACTGACATTTCAATATTGAAATAATTTGAAATTTGAAATTAAAACTGAACTCAGATTGCCTAAGGTCCAGAGCAGTTTCCTCTCTCAATATTTTAGGCACCAGAAGTTTTTATTAACTAGAATAATGACAGAGCATATAAAAATATCTTTCATGGTGGAAATAATTAAGGAAGGAAATAGAAATATTCCAGCTTCTTCATAAACATAAGCTTTTGAAAAATTATGTCTAGGCAGCTAAATTAATTTTTAGAATAGAAAGATAACAAATAGATATAGAGAAGCATTTGAGACTGTCTTTAAAACATTTTTTTTCTGCACTAGATTCACCCCATAAATAGTATCTCCATATCTTACATGTTTTAGAAACGCCAATAAATCTTAGGCTTAGTTGAGTCACGTTTGAGATCTGTGGTTCTACATCTGTAATATACTTCCTTTCAGTACTGAGCACTAACCAATACTTTAAGCCTAAAAAATTGCTGCTGATGATATCACCATTAATCAGGAATGATACAGTAATACTGGCACCTTCACTCACACAACATCGTCGATCAAACCAGAAATGTTAGACACGCAGCAGATGAAAAGAAGTATGTTTCCATTGCATTAGACAGACACATTATCTACAGTAGCAGTAGGCAATATCGTTGCCATCTTCACAAAGAAACATACTGTGTTCTCACAAAAGCCTGGGAGTTTAGTGGTGCCAGTAGTCATTGTTTCCAAGGAGAACGGACATCCAGTTACTACAAGGTGGTGTGACCCCAGCTTGTGAGACCCTATGCTGCTTATTGTCTGGGAGGATGATGTATGTCACCACTACACATTCAATTTCTCATTCACAAAGGAAGGATCTTACAGTGTATTCACATACTAGAAGATCACATGTTAAAAACCTGGCTGGCAGCACCTACCTTTTTGATCATTAATTAATTGTAGTGGCTTTCTTTAATGAAGGCCTCCCACCTGCTTTTTGTTTGTTTCTTTGCTTTCTTGTTTTTTAGCAGAGCAAGAAATTCAGGTCTTTTCTTTCACTTTCAGGAAACAAAGACTAATCTGCAAGCTAATGTTAAAACAGGCCTCTATATCTGTACTTGTACAGTGAATGAGAGGGAAGCAACTTTTATCTGCCAGACAGTTTAAGCAGTTCATGCAGCTTAATGCTTGATTATGCCATCATTTACACGAGTAAAATCTTAAATTCTGTGTAAGTGGTGACACACAGGTGGGCTGCTACCTTCGTGTGAAATCAGTGGGGCTGTGTAGGAGGATCACTACTGTGCAGGCAAAGAACAGATGCATCTTGAAGTTTCAATTGTATCAGGGAAGGGGATAGAAAATAGAAGCCGGAGTTTGAAAATACAACCCCTGAAGTGAAAAGTCAGTGGGTGTGTATACATATATGTATTCGCATGCATGCAGAGATTGCTATCAGTGACAGAATACTGTCAGCATCCCATTTAAAATATGTTATGCAGACCTCTTACTCCTAAGGATCTCCAGTTAGGGTCTGGTGTGATAGAGTGATTGGTGCAGCTTGGGGCACAGTGCAAAGGCAAGCACATTTCTCTTCAGGGTTTTCCAGACATAGGTCTGTATACGTGTGCTCCTTACAGGGTAAGTTTATGCCTTTCAACCCAGGGTGAAAATGTAAGCTGACAAAAGACAAGGGTCTTCCCTTTCGTGAGCACTCCTAGCATTGACCTCCAACACCAGTGTCAGAGAACTTGAGGCAGGATCCTGGCCAGCCCAGTGACTTCCCTGGAATAACAAGGAAGCAGAAGACAGTCGCAGTACGGTTTAGTCAATCACAGTAGGTCCCTGCAAATCCCATTCTGGCTCAGTCAGCCTCTTCTGTATCTTGGCATGTTTATGTGGCCTTGGTGTGATGTCACCCTGCCCTCTTCTCTTCATTATCTGTACAGAAATCCAGCAGAGCTCAGATTTCCCACTTCTAGCAGGCAGGATCTAGTGTATGGATAGCTACCCTCTGGCTATGTTCCTTCCCCTACGACAAAGGGCTCTACACATTCCAGCACAGCACCGTGCATGAACAGGGTGCTGGTAAAGGGGCAATAAACATGATGTAGAGCTGTTTCACCATGTAAACCTACTGCTTCTTGAGTACATCAGCCACAGGGTGAACAGTTGTGTCCCTTGACTCTACATACGGTAACCATGTAGCATGTGATGAATAGCAGATCTGCTGAAGACAGACTATTAAACACACAGAGGTGCTGAATGCCTTTACATCCTCCCCAGAATCCAGTTATGCAAAATCCTGGAGTGGAGAAAGAAAAGGCTGTGTACAAGACATTTTTGGTAGCCTACAGAATGGGATCACGTAGCTTTCTTGCTCAATCCTCAAGTATTGCCAAATCCTTCACCAGCTTTGTGATTTTCTTCTAATTTTAATTAATGCTTTGTCACTCAACACACTTTGGCATGCTCTATTAGCCAATGTTACTCATTACTGCTCATTACTGTTCAATGGGCAGCATTTTATTAGATGCGATGGACCCAATCCTGCAATTACTATGGCCACGAAAACGCAAAAAAGGTTTAAGAAACATGCTCGCAATAACAGAGGTTATTGCAGGTAACTGTTCCACCTCATCACTTGTGGTTTCTTCATGCTCATGTAGGCGGAGAAGGTATAACCATGCCATGCTGCACTCCAGCCATCCTAGACAGTACAATAGATATTAGGGTATGTTTAAAATGCTGTTAAACTTGGAGGTTAATGCAGCTGATATGAATTGTACTGACGGTCAAACCCTGAAAATTTAGAGGCTCAGTGGTATGCGGGCAAAAAGGGGTTTGTGATCCCATACTTAGAAATTGCACGTATGTAAATGATAATAATTTAAATTTGAAAAGCAGACTTAATTCTGAAATTTCCTAACTGATATCTTTTACAACCATAGTGTTCATTTACCGTTCTTATCTTTCTGGTAAATTCTCAACATAGGAACAAATGTTCTAGCCACATATAAAACAGCATTCCAGCACTAAACCATATTCTGCTCTGCTTTGCAGTATACAGCCTACTGGGAGAAAGCAGTATGTGCTCGTTAACAAGTTCTTAGTTATTTGTAATAGTATGTTAAAAATGAGAAGAAAAATAACTACAAATTAACTATCTGCCATGATATTAATAATAGCCTATTCATTAAAAATAAAGACACTCTCCTGCTCTTTGTTTCTGTGAAGTCATCTGAAAAAATGAAAGGAGATATCATGTATAACAACTTACAAGGGATTCTGTTACACTTGCCACAGAGGCACTCCCCAGACAGTCTGGCACCTTCGTAAAATGGTGACAGAAACATCTGAATGGCACCGTTAACATAAAAGCACTATACCATGTGAACTGGGGCACAGTGGACACAAACAGACACATAGACCTGTGTTCAAAGAAAATGGTATCTGGAAAATGCTTTGAGAGTCACCGGGAAGTCAGTCCAGTCTGACACTTTGGCCACTCATTGTGCCCAATTTTTGGAACTGGAACTATCCTTTTGCTGTTCCTTTTGAAGTCTTTGTTCCACAGTCCAAACACCTAAGGATTAAAGAGATCACGAAAATGGGTAATTTCTTTGCAAGTGATTGATGATTTTCTGGCATTTAGGTCTGTGATACACAGTGCTATCCTTTCTCTTTCACCAATACTGGTAAATGAAAATACAATATTATTTAAAAATTTCATTGTTGTCTTTTTGTCATATATCCATTTTTTGTTTTAAAAGATTGCTTAAAATTTTTAAAAGGTTAATCTTAATTTCTAAGTGTATATTAAATTATTGGAAGCATTGCAGTAAGTAAGTAGAATTTTCAGATGCTTGCAAGACATGCTGCATCAAATTTTGATGCCACCAGGCACATATCAGTCTGACATTTCCCAGGAAATGGAAAAAAAAATGTTTCCCACTTATAAGTCAGTTTGGGTTTGGGTTTTGTTTTGGAAGGAGGATTAGTTATGTTTCCATGATGTGGAGAAAAGGAGAAGAGACAGCTGAGTGGAGAAATGTATGCAACACTTAGAATCCCATATGGGCTTCTTTCTTACTGTAGATGATAAATCTGTAAGATCTGTAAATATTGTGATGTAATTTTCTTTCTTTCTTTCTTTTTTTTCCCCCTCAATGGGATAGCTAAATCTTTAATGTATCAGGAATACGTGCACTTTCCCACAGGGAGAGAGGCATTAGGCTTTGAGTACATTTACAGCCAAAGATTTCAAAAGCCATGACACAAAAGAAGAACGATTATTATGTTAATGATAATGGAGTAGAAAGTTTATCATGTGTCTGTGAGTGGTGGAATTTTAGGACTGACAAACACCAACTTATCTGCACGAGACTAGCCTCTAAGCCAAGCAAATTCCTTTGTATGACTCTGCTATTATTACTGGAGTTCTATCAGCAGTGAATGTGATTCTCTTTATTTAGGTGCCTCAGGGTCAAGAGAAGTATCCTTACCATGCAGCAGACACAAACATACTGTACTTCCCTTGCTTGTGAAATTTGCAGTTCACTTCTTCTCTGTATTTTAATTCCCATGCAATCTCTGGATACAGATTCTCATATCTGAGATCCAGCTTTCACAGGAGCTATACTAAATTTTCTCAAGCTAAGTCATATGGAGCAGTGGAAATTCAGGCTGAAGTGTAGTAGAACAAGCAAGGGAAAATCCAGTAAAAATAATTTTGTAATTACTAGTAGAAGGCCACAGGCTTTTACTAACACTGCAGAGTGTTAGCACTTGTTGGGCTTATCTGGGCTTGAAGTCTTTTTAGCTTGTTTTAGCTGTGACAACTGCGTAGTGGTAAGACGACTACTGCCTTCACTTGGTTTAGCTTTGGGCAGTTATGTGGTGTAATGTCTTGTTAATTACTGGACAGGAATAACAAGTAGTCTGTGTGGAGTGAGCTGTCTGTGAACCTAGAACAAAAAACATAGTGCAGGAAAGCAAAGATGCTGCATAATACCTGGGACCCCAAACTGTAAACGCAAAGCACAGTGGTCAGTTACTGATCACTAAAGCCTTGTAGGCCAGTGACCGTACATGGACCCAAGTGTGAGGGAGAAGAAACCCCTGTCATATTTCTCCCAGAAAAGAACTCAGGATGTTGATAACTCACCATAGCCCCCATCCTACCCCTTGAAGCTGTTGACTTTGAGACCTAGAGAGACATTTAGAGGATAAATTTACACTGAAGCAAAAGATTAGATACTAGAAAGCTTGTGCATAGAACTCTTCAGTGTATTATTAGCTGTGAGCGTTTGTATCATTGTAATTGTGCTAATAATAACTGGTAGGCAATTTTGTTGGACTCTTCAGACTTTATCAGACTAGTAATAAATTCCTGGATCTGTTCCCTTTTCCCAGCACAAGATTAGTAACAACTTCTAAACTCTAATATGCAATAACTATCGTAAAAGAAGAACTGTGAATCATATCAGAGCATACAGAGGAAGGCAGAGATAATTCAGTGCATCAGAGGTCTTTATTTTGTATAGCAATGATGACAGTAAGAATGAAAATTTAGGTATACTTCCACACTCTATTTCCATCTGGTCCTCCTACTCCTTTCTCAGTTACTATAGTGTTTTTCTGTTTAAGGGTTATTCACCCATTTTGCGAGTTTTAGTTTCAGTTTAAACAAAATTTCATCAGCTCTTCTCTGGATTATTTTATGTAATGTCAGAAGCACGCACAGTGCTGAAGATTATTAGGTTTTGTACTTTCTGTGTTGCAAGCAAATGCTTTTTCACCTGTGCAACTATGTTTAACACTTTGGGATTGAGAAAAAGCACAAAAACTTAAAAAGCTAGAGAGAGAGACACACATTTTTATATTTACACTCCCCTTGAGACAAAGAGGGATTGGAGGAGTTAGGCATATATGAACTATGGTTGTACCTCCACAAGGAATCTGTATCAAATTTGGAACTCCTTAAGCTCCACTCCTAATGGCCTTACCAAGACAGCGTGGCAAGCAAAGATATCAAGGTGGCAGGAGAATGAAGAAGAGAGCTTTTAACAATAAAGGTTTTTATTTTAAGAAACAATGCTTACAGCAAAAATGTCTGCCAGAGTTTACCAGTGGTGATGGTTATTGCTGCTGCCTGTTATGGATACAAGTTGGCTGCTTCTCTCCCAGATCTCACACAGTGAAAATAACATCACTTACTTTTATGCAGTGTGCACTGCAACTACAAAGGGAATATGGGCATAAATGCATGTTCCTTAAAACTCTGTGTCTACAATGCTCACAGAAAAGCTAGATGGTGGTTATTTGAGTAATTTGCAAGTATTGCTGTTATCAGGTTGATCAGTATTCCTATAATACTTTCTTTTGCTCCAGCAATCTGTATTTTATCTATCCATTGTCAGCCATTTTTGGCTGAAAGCTTTTAGAGGAGGAACTGTCTTTTGATCATTTATTATCATTGGATCTTGCACAATGAAGGTACTATTACCAATTCAAATAAATTATACCACATCCACTATCACTGAAATAGTTGTTACCCATCCAAATGGACTGCAAACAAGTCTTAATGTACCTCAACTACATATTAATCTACAATTCAGCAGCCTGAAGAATTCTTAGTTTCTTTCTGCTCACTGCAATAGTACCAGGTCTGTATTAGTTTACTTCATTTCTACCTGGTATTACATGAGAGAAGAAACACATCCTGATGTTGTTTATTATGCTTCCTAGCTTAAAGAGGCTCCTGTACAGAAATGCTAGGTTCTGCTATGGCCACAAATATTAATAAACAGTAATGCCAGCTTTCCTTTTCCCTCATCACATGGGCTTATCCCCATGGTTAGCAACCACTGTGTCACTGGCAGTTGGTATCACTGAGGCTGAGGCTAGTCAGCTCTTGTCTTCCTTTTGCAGAAGACCAGGCTGACAGCATCAGTGGAAGATTCCACTGACTCCAAAAGAACTCCTCATGTGAACACAGGGCTGAAATAATCACCTAATCTGAGTTTTCCTTAGCTTTACTTTACATCGTGTATTTTTGTTCTTCCATA
The DNA here is from genome assembly GCA_013398815.1 of Ibidorhyncha struthersii. Classification (NCBI taxonomy): domain Eukaryota; kingdom Metazoa; phylum Chordata; class Aves; order Charadriiformes; family Charadriidae; genus Ibidorhyncha; species Ibidorhyncha struthersii. The sequence goes on along the minus strand of VZSZ01007855.1, from coordinate 250,812 downwards.
GAGATGTCACTCACTCAAATAGATTTCTCTTTAAATGTCAAAATTCAAATGTGTTATATGTTTTAAAGAAATTAACCAGAGCACTCTCTGATTTCTGCAACTGTGTCTCAAGGCTAAAAAAACCTCCCAAATTGTTCCTCTTTTTTGGTCAAAATTATATTTGTCACTGTTCCCAATAGTTTCCTAACCCAAGCATCATCAACAATCAGTCAAGATTTGACCAGTAGAGTTTACATGCTGACATACAAAAATAAAACAAATGAACAGTATCGATGAAGACTTTTATCAAGGTAAGCAAATAATGCTGAGCTTTGAAAGTGAGAAACTAACCCCAAGCCCAAACATTTACATGTCTGATTTTCCTTTTTTTTTAATTGTACTACAGATAAATAGCTATCTTGTATCCTGACATTTTTATATCCTACCCATAACAACAAAATATTCTTCTCTAAGTAGGTTTTTCAGATGAAAGTGAATGATGGGATTTTTTAAGAGCACTTAGTTTTGAATTTAAAGAATTCCTGGAAAATAAGTGACTATTCCCTCAAAATGCATCTTGCCAAGCTCTATGCACACAATCATTTTGTCAGTCAGAATTCTACTATTTTCAGTATCCATTATTTAATTGTGGACAAGACCCTGTTACCAATGAAAGTTTATTTGGCAATAGCCATGTTACCCACATCTATTATTGTATTATATTGTCAAATAAGTACATCATGACACAAACCCATTTTCAAATTGCAGACAAATTGCTATCTTTTGGACAGCATTATAAGCTCTGTGGCCTGCAGAGACTGCAATTGCAGAAGCAGCTGAATATATGGCTGCATTACAGTCTGCTCTGCTTTTTTTTAGTGGGTTTTATTTTTGATTCTGTGAGCTCTGATGACATTGAGGTTGAAGTCAAGCAAGCTGCGAATGCCATCATTGAAGTTTAACCAGTGCTTTCTCTGCCTATTACACATGGCATATAAAACAAACATACAATATTAGCTCTTTCAAGCTTTTCAAAGGATTGTAAGAAGCCAAAAAAATCATTGCTGAACAGATTCCAAATATATACAACAAAAGTAAATGGAAATAGAGCTGGGATGAGAATGATTAACAATTTATTCCATTGAGAAAAATGATGTTGAGATAATGCTAAGACCTCTTAGAATACAAAAGAAGCATACCTGCAATAAAGTTTGATATGCTTGTCTGAACTGCTACAAGGTTAGAAATCATAAAAAGAATGTAGTGTAGTCCAGTGCTCTCTGATTCTTCATATTCTTTGTTAAGAACAAAATATTACGCACCTTATGAGATGTTTTTGAAAGTCTTCATACTGGAGAAAACTTCCTCCTCAATAAGAGGTTCACAGTGTCTTGTGGTTTCCCTTTCTAAATAGATTCAGGTCCGTTAGTAACTCTTGTTTTTTACAGCTACACTACTACCAAGTTGCAGTATAGAAATACTGTAGTCAAGTTTTCTCTAGATAGTTTGGATACAGTATGCAAGGTGGAATCACAGCAAAGAGATGAGTTCATGCTACTTTAACGTAAATATTTGTAGTTTTGAGTCAAGTCTGTCTTTTGCTCTTCTAGGCTTCATCAGTGCTGAGAGGAGTCATTGGATACTACAGTAATACAAAAAAAAGGAGTTCCATACTTAGCTTTTACTTTTGTGAGGGCATTAATAACAGTTTTTGGTCTCCTCTAACCTGCCTTTTATATTTCTGAAACTTACAGAAACTCAGCATCTTTGAGACTATTAATCTGCTGTGAAATGTGGTTAAAATTAGTAATTTGATTTAAAATTATGAAATGTAATGAACAGAATGGCAAATACATGAGAAGTTAAAGAGCATGTCTCTTAGACTTGGTTAGAGCTCCTCAGAATCTGAGGAAGGCAGCTAGTTAAAACCAGCAAAGGGAGGAATGTGCTGTGATAACAGAACCTTCAACCAAAAACACTTGATCTGATGAGCTGAACACATAACTAATAAGCTGTCAGACAGAGCAGTAGCAGGAACAGGACATGTAATTTAACCTTCCCCTGTGTGTTCTGTGATTTTTAGGAATTTGCCTTTCTGGTGTATCAGCAGTGATACACGCTTGTATTTGCATTGTAGAAGAAGAGAATGAGGGTATGATAAGAAATCTGGATTTCTGAATGGCAAGCAGTCATCTAAAAAGGGGTCTCACATGCACTGCTTTTGAAATACTTAATTATCTAGACTTATAAACTGTAATATCCACAAAGGGTTTTGAACATGAACCCTGCTTGGCAAGTGAAGTTCTCTGTATATGTTATAGCACTGAGACAAAAATAGCAATTCCATTTCACAGAGGACTTCAGAATTCCAGAAACTGAGCTTCACGCCAAATCTGAACAAAACCTCTCGAAGATTCTGGAAAGGAATGTCTATTCAGATTTATTTAAACCTTACTTTAGGAAAACCAAACTAAACCAAACAACAAACACACACACACACACACACGCACACATCCCTCACACATTTTGATAGCAATTTCATAATCAAGCACTATACAGGGAGGGAAGCTTCAAAAACATTTCCCATTGCAAACTTCTAAACCCTTTCATTCTGAATATGTCACAAAGGATACTTATCTATGGGGTTTTGGCAAGTCTGGCATGCTTTTACAGAACTTTTTACCCTTGATGACGTGTTCCATCAACCTAGTCACAAGCAGTTCTAACAACATGGACCTTTCCTAAAAAATTACGACAGAATTTACACTTACAACAGAGAGAGATAACCAAACTCAATAATTTTGACTCAGAATTTTATTCTTATGTTCACCTCAGTAGGTGAGTACTGAAGTAAATGGTACTACTCTGGTAAAAAAATCATGACCTAAAAGAAACTAAGAACTAAGCTCACTTCCTCTCTTAACTATGTCAGCAAGACTGAAGCTGAAAAGGAATGAAGATTGAAGAGCTTTGCTTGTTAAGGCAACGTGTCTTGAAGCACATGTAAGAAACAAGGCATGATTCATACGATGACTTTTTTGTTCCAACGTCTCACAATAAAAGTGTATTTTAGAATGGAAATACAAGTCTATCTGCAAAGAAGCCTATCATCCATATTGTCGTTTTACATGCTGGTATGGTCTCTGTAGGCTTGTAGTGAAATCCTTGGAGTGTCATCGTATCACTTTGGAACCAGTAATGGAACCATCACACTGTCTCTATGGATTTGCTGTGAAAGTATTTTGCTATTGCAGCTTCATATTGTAATGGCTTCCTAATGGAATCCTCTTAGAGTGATATTGAAATCATCTTGCCATCATTAGCTCACGTTGTAAATGGCACCATAATAGGGTCTCCATTAGAGACTTGCATTAAAACCTTATTGAAATTGTTACTATGTTATTGTCCCACCAAACTGACTGGGAATGTAGCTTGGAAAACTACTGGTAATGTTCACTAGTTACTTTTCAAAATGACCTTTAATATTTTTAATACAACATATTTTGTTTACTCTTTTTACTGTTTGTTTTCACTATAATTTTCATTGTTCTGTAGTATACTTTAAATAGTTTATCTTTTGTTAAAATAGTAGCAGCTGCTTTTTTTAAAAAATATGTGTACTTTCTAAGTCTTCTAACTAGAAGGTGTTTCTTTTAAGAAGTATTGATAACAGTATTTAAGAAGTATAAAGGCAGTTTTAAGAGTACTGTCAGAAAAGCAAAGCTCTGTATAATTCTTTCTTCTCATTCATGTGACTGAAAATCTGACAGTTCAAATCCAGTTCTGCTGAAAGAGAAAAAAACCCAAAGCAATTCAACAAAGACAATCTCCTGAATCCCAAAATGTTTGGTTTTATATTATGTCAGTTGCAATCCTACTGTCATGTTCAAGAGACAGACACCAAATCTTTCTGATCTTTGGAATATTTGAAACACACTCTGAAGAGTGTTGCAGCCTTGTTTTCTTTAACAGTGTAACTGGCTGAGTAGTAGAGGAGAGTGAGAAGGAACCGTCATTATAGGTATGGCTAGTTAAGATACAGCTATGGAGAGAGACAACCTCAGTTGCACTACCTATGCTACTGCTACATAAATATAGATTTACTAAAGGTTGAAGTGAGGCATTTACCCATACAGTTGACATACAGTGTCTGGGTAGACACGCTAGCAATTTCAGGCCTGGGAACGAAGGGTGCAAGTTTTATTTCCAGTCCGTGTTCAAGCACATTCAAAACGCTGCTGCTGCCAGGCTGGATGGGCTGGGGTCAGGGCATTCCCCCAGCTGTGTCACAGGGCTTCACGTGTTGGACGAACCTGATGCAGCTCCATTGGTCCTGAAAAACAGATGTTCTGGCTTTCAGTGTCGAGTAAGCCTAATAGCACTGGTGTATTTTTCAAGATGTGCATTCACGGTTAATATTAAACAGAATTGAGGAATGTCCCAAGGGATCCAGCATTAGACCTGCTTGTGAGGATTAGTTGTGGCAAATTACTCAAGGGATAAATAATGCATTTAAATTACTTTAGGTCTGAGTGGTAGTAGGGAAATCTTAGTTCTGTGTATTGCTGTCTGGAAATATGTAGAATAACCTTCTGACTATTAGAGGTAAAAGGAGGAAGACACCAGAAAAAATCAGAGATGCTAGTAAGAAAGGCAATAAGCACTACATTATTCAAGTTTCAGTAACACTTTACTGTAGGTGGAAATTAATTAATGTTAAATTACAACAGAACTCCTAAGGGGTTACATATTGCAACCCCAAGAATATGAAGAGAATTTATCGTGATTAATGGTATTCCTGTAAATACCAGAGGAAGGAAGAGATATTTGTTGCCTGTTACATAGCTTTGCAAAATTTCTTTAATTCCATTAGGGCCTTTATTTACAAAAACATACACAGACATCACACATGAAAATATGTGTGTGTATATGTACATATACACACGTAGATATGTACGTATGTATTTATGTGTGTGCATAAATATATACATGTATGTATGAAGGAGGGGTCTATTTTTATTTATATTTAGCTTTCACATTTTTCTAAATGACAACTGTATCTCCAAAAGGAACACATCTTGCTATACACACACTTCCTCCTCCTATCAACTAGTCCAAAAGTGATTCTAGCAAAAGTAAGTGTTACTAACACTTCTAGTTCTGTGTTAGAAAAGGGCCTGCTGGTAGTGTGAAATGACTGATCTTGAATATGACAGGGTGAGAGAGCTTCTGAAACTTTTTGTCACACAGCCAGGCCCAGAGATTTGGGGATGTGGAGAAGAAAATTCTTGCAGCTCAGAAGGAAATGACTGGAATCTCCATCTCGACAACCTGGAGATCTGAAGGAAGAAAACAGGATTCATATTTGGACCTGTACAGCTTTAAGCTCTTTGCAAACCCGTCTGTCTAGAAACATGAGTTTTAGTTCTGCTTTCAACAGTGTCTTGAGAGCTGGACTCTCAAGGACTGTCAACTTGTTCACCTTAACAACTGAAACTACATATGTAATCTGTTTTTTTCTCAGAGCTGCTTTCTGAAATTTATTTTTCTAGACACTATTTTTCAATTGCCTTAAAAAAAAAATCAGAAAATTCACAATTTTATTTATTAAACTACCACCTCTCTTTAATTTTTTCCTCCTTTGTCCCCACTTTGTTAAAGTACTGTATAGGCTAGGCTTTGTGGAACTCCTCAGCCAGTTCCTGTTTCCTGTCCTTTTTTTCTGTTTTATTTTTTTTTCTTTTTACTGCTTGGTGATAATAAGGTTCATCTGAAGCAAATTGAGTGATTTAAATATTGATTATTAAAATTATTTCAACAGTGAAAAATGAGTTGCAAGAATTTATCAGATTTGTAACGTGAAATAAATTATTTCACCTGAGCCTATAGCTGAATTAAAACCAAATTATATAATTTTGATATGCTTATCAGGCAGAACATTAATTCTGGTTTTAGCTTCTGTATTCATTTTTCGTTTGTGTTCTTCACAGAGCACTGGGCTCAACAGATACTTTTCAAGAAGGAGACTCAGTTGTGGGATACTTGGGCACAATGCAAGGAGTCAAAATGATGAGGGTACTGGCTGAGGCTCTCTTGAGGTACTTAGCTCATCAGCTAATAAAGAGGTAAAGGAGATTAAAAAGCTCACTTGTTACTTTTGTAGGCTAATTAACATTTAGAAAAAAATTATTCCCAAAGGCAGATACAGCAATGATTAATTATCATATTTTGATTAAGTCAGTGATATGATGTATTTTCTCATTATATGTGGTAATATTCAGCCAGGCTTCACAGTTAGACCTGGGCTAAGGTCAGAGACCAGTTATCGCAACATGGATAATACTTGTAATATGTAGTCAGTCTGATACTTCCAGATTAACATCCTCCAGCTTTGTTTGAAAATTTTTGTTTCAGGAAATTGTTAATTTTTGTCTTTAGATTTTGATTTTAAGTCATTTGAGCTTTGCTTGCAGTGTGAATGTGTTTTTTTATTGAGCACCGACAAGATTACAAGACTATACTATGATTTTTTGCTTTGTTTTATTTTGATGAAATGAGACATGGCTCTGTAATTTTTGCAATGTCTGTGATCATTTGGACTCTCTCTTTCTTAGCTATCAGAGTTGAAAAGTGCACTGTTACAGAAGATCCTTGGCCTTTTGATTCTTCTTGCTTTAGAGCCCCAGGCTGGTCACAACTGCCATTATCTCATCAACCATGAGATTATTTTCAATATTTTAGCTGGTAGGACTACCAGTGGATTTTCTCAGCCTGTAGAAAGATTTTAATTCAGCTGAACATAGTGGCAGCTGCTACTACTGCCTCCAGCTACAATTTCTTTAGCCCTAAGAAAGTCTTTTTTGCATGTTAAATATGCAACATAAGTGCCAAGTTATCTTCAGCCGTTAACAAGGTTTTGTTTTTTTCCCTGTTTATTGCAGTGCAATATAACTCTCCATACAAAGCAATTTAAGCAAAGCAGAGCTATGAATGGTATCTAGCCAAAATCATGATCTTCCATCATGCAAATGAGAATACCTAATTAAGAGCCAATGGTCAAAATTTCCATAATGATGCAGTCAGATGAAATGTGTTCCAGGTTCCCACAGGAATCTGAATAGTTTGTCTTGCATTAATGTCTATTACAGAAAAGCACCTTGCATGAAGATATTTCTTTAGAACACTAGGGCTAGGAAGACTTCTTTCTGTTTTCTTGGATTTTACTAAGTAAAATCTTGAAAAGCTAGTTGAATTGTCTCCCTGAGATCTGCAGCAATCTTGAAATTAATGAAATGTCAACATCATTATACAATAGGAATGACTAAATGGATTCATCAAAGCTGTTTATGCATTATGTAACATTTTAAAATTGTGTAATTTGGCAACTGGAACAGAGTATTTTTATGCCTTTTTAAATTATAGATTATTCCTCAGAGTGAACTATTTTGGATATTGTATCCAACAAAGGTTATCAAAGCAAAGTCTAAAAGAGGCGGCTTTAAATTAATATGTTAAAATTGAAAGATTCATGCCAGTGAGATAACATAATGATTTAGTGAACAGAACAAATGACTATGACCATATCCAATATGAAATCTTTTCCAGATCTACCACCCTTCATTAATTGTAATGAACTGAATCATTTGAAGCTGTGATGTAGACCATTAAGTGATTTTATGGAGCTCCTCCAGGTCAGTGTAGCTGTGAGCATTTTATATTATCCTACACTTAAAAGCATGTGCCTGGAATCATACACATAAAAATAATTTTAAATAGCTATTAGAGTTTTGTGTTGCAGTGATTCATTCATATAAACACAAATTTTATACACCACCACCCACCTACTCATTCAAACACCCAGCAAAATTATAGAATTATAGAACAGTTTGAGTTGGAATGAACCTTTAAAGATCATCTAGTTCTAAATTCTCTGCCATGGGCAGGGATCTCTTTCATTAGATGAGATTACTCACAGCCCCATCCAACCTGATCTTGAACACTTGCAGTGATGGAACATCCTCAACTTCTCTGGGCAACCTGCTCCAGTGTCTCACCATACTTATCACAGAAAAATTTCTTCCTTATGTCCAATCTAAATCTACCTTCTTTCAGTTTAAAACCATTGTCCTTTGTCCTGTCACTACAGGCATTGATAAAAAGTCTCTCTCCATCTTTCTTACAAGCCTCCTTCATATATTGAAAAACCTCAATAAGCTCTCCCTGGAGCCTTCTCTTCTCCGGGCTGAACAGCCCCAACTCTCTCAGTCTTTCTTTATAGGAGAGGTGCTCCAGCTCTCTGATAATTTTTGTGGTCATCCTCTGGACTTGCTCCAACAGGTCCATGTTTTTCCTGTACTGGGAAACCCAGAGCTGGATGCAGTACTGCAGGCAGGGTCTCACAAGAGCAGAGTAGAGGGGCAGAATCACCTCCCTTGACCTGCTGGCCAGGCTTCCTTTGATGCAGTCCAGGATACAGTTGGCTTTCTGGGCTGTGAGAGCACATAGTTGGCCTATGTCCAGCTTTTCATCCACCAGTACCCCCAAGTCTTTCTCTTCAGGGTTGCTGCTAATCCTTCCATTCCCCATCCTATACTCATACTGGTGAGCATCCTGACACAGGTTCAGGACCTTGCACTTGGCCTTGTTGAACTTCATAAATTTCGCACTACAAACTTTTCAGGTTTTCCTTTTCAGCATATCTACTGTGTGTGTTTACATGAAAGGTCACTGAATTCTGTTCATCTGCTATCCCCAGTCTGTTAAGATAAATTTTGGAAATACAGGCGATAAATTAATGAGATGTCTACTCCACAGCATAGAATACAGATCTTGCTTTCAAAGCCTACAAAACTTCTACTTATTTTCCTCATGACCAGAGTCCACATGATTCAATAGAGTTATATCTGCATATAATTTGTCCTCTATTCTAGTTATTAATTAAGTAAAGGATTTATAAGAACTAGCAATCACATTATTTGGAATCATAGTAATTTCATAATTACAGAAGGTAGTAAAACTTTCCTTTCCCTCTCTTATATGTATGTCAATTTATCATTACATATTAACCGTATTGCTACTGATGTTGTTTATACAATCATAGTCACAGACCACAGCTTCTCTAAGCCAGAGAACACAAAACAAACCTGGAAAAAACTGTCATGAAGAACTTACAGTCGGTAAGTATTCGTGGAGCTAATATGGTTACGTGGATAAAGTAGCCCATGATGTTCCCCATTTACTCTCAGCCAGGTCGCTTCTTGTTCTTAAGATGGTTGTGCTTTGCAGGCAAATTTGAAACATGAACAAGAGAAAATGTGATGCAGAGAAAAGCAATACCACAATGCCAATACCCTGCCAATACCACAGTGTATGCTGAATTCTGTTTGGAGCATCTCTGCAAAAGTGTCCTGCAGGAGAATTGAAGGTGAACAGTTAAGTATCTTTGCTGATGTTTATGATGCTGATATTCAGGGAAAATGTGTATAGATATGTATTTGATAACCTTGCTGGACTGAAGCTGGTGGAATGGCTTCAACATTGGTCTCTCAACATTTTATGAGAAATGGGTAAATAAGGTAGTACTAGGTCATAAAATACTTAGAAAATGAAGATAATAAGCTATATTTTACACTGAAAATATTTACATAGCTTCACTGGCACTAACAGTTTCTAGAGAGGAAAAAATAATTTAGCTGTTCAGCACATTAAGCATGGAAAATACAGAGATCAGACCAGTTAAAAATGTATTCACAGTGGAACGTTAGAGGAACTGTTTAAAATGTTCCAGATTTCACTTTCCCTCCTAATTATGTGGTTACATATAAGGAAAAGAAAAACTAATGATAAATACAGAAGAGCTGTTCTATATAGCAGGAAGGCAGAAGAACATTAACTCTGGGAAAAATAAAACAAGACCAAACCCATAGACATATCTAGTAGGGAAGATCCACTTCAACTTACATGGATAACAATAGTGCAAAAGTTCCTTTTTTTGGCCGACATCCTTTTTGATTTAAAATATACTTGTATGCAATATACCAATGATTGACCTGTAAAGTTTCTGCCCATAAAGGCTGCACATGAAATGGATGTTTTCAGCATACAAAAGCATGGGTAAGAAATATATTTCTATGTATTTATGCTGAAACTTTAGATCTCTAACAATATGCATCTTAATTTTATCACAGTGCTTGCCAAGGTTTTCTCTGTCATTGGCTGCATCACTAATATAGTGTTTACTAATAGCTCTATAGAGGAATGGTATTTCCATAGCAACAAATGAACAATACCAGAGATATTAATCGTTTCTACATTATCTCTGTACAGTTTGCTGTAAAGCAACATTTTGTAGTTTGATAATTGCTAGACTGGAGTGATTGTACATTATGAGATGATTAGCATAAACACTTAAGAAGATGAAGAATGCTTGTTGAAAAGGAGAGAAAACTGAAGAAAAAGTGGTACTGTATTGCAAATATTACCATAAGAACCAGCAGGAAGAACTAACTTTAACATTAGTTACTTTCTCTAGTATTAGCCATCTGCTGTGGATTCATCCATGGAAGAAGATCTCTCTAAATGTTATCAACATGGAGAGATGCATCTCGTTCAGCCACCCAGTTTCTCACAGAAAATATTTCTTTCAGTGGAAAATGAATGGGGAGGGGAAAATAAATAAAAGAAAAAGAAAAGGGAGGAGGGGAGGAAGGGGAGGAAGGGGAGGAAGGGGAGGGAG
>VZSZ01007855.1:228283-240066 GCA_013398815.1 Ibidorhyncha struthersii | reverse complement strand
GAAGGAAGGAAGGAAGGAAGGAAGGAAGGAAGGAAGGAAGGAAGGAAGGAAAAGGAAGCCATGATGAGAAGAAGGAGGGAAATAAATAACTCCATAAATGTTCAGTGTTTACAAATTTGGTGAAACAACAGTAAGCAACATTAACAAATGGCCTCTGGATGCACAGAGTCTTAGGAGCAGATGCTGCAGGTTTGTAAGACAGCTCTGATCTCCTTTATAGTGGTGCAAAGCCATAGCTACTCTGCCATGATCAAGAATATGGTATGATTCGAAAGGAAGCAGAATCTGGACCATGTATTTTATTTTTATTCTAATCAACATTGTTTATTAAAAATAGGGTATCGGGGTATAATACAGAAGAACCGAATATTGTTCAAATGCAGCTGCTAAGTAATCAGAGCCTCATTGTCTGAACCACGCTTGAAGATTTCATATATATGTAGGCAACAAGTGTGACATGTTCAACATTTAACAGTTTTGCAGTAAATACCCTGCCTGTGTTTTTAAGTTCATTAAAAACCAGCCCAGGACTGATTTAATGATGAGTTTTTAATAATGAGACCAGTTTAAATTTATAGGAACTTCAGTGATTGTAATGAGTCCTGCCAATGACCAGAATAAATCTCATACAGCAAAGTTAGAGCAGTTTTCCTGCTGCAAGTTAACCCTGCTAAACCCTTCTGCTCAACAAATCACCCTTTTCTTTTATCATTATTATTTACCACTTTCTAACACATCTTTTTAAAGACAAATGCACAAAATCAACTGTATTCTTTCAAAATTAATTCACATATTTTGTATTTACTGTCTTCTGGGTTTTTTTCTGGGTTGCTTCTATTCTGCCTTCCCCTGCTCTCACTGTGATTTGGATAAAAGAGCTGCAACTATTCCCATCCCTGATACATTCTTCCATCCACATTTTTTGATCCCTATGAGTAAAAATTTTCTGGGAAAATGCATCAGTAGAATACCTCTCATATGGTACCAATGCTTTGAGGAATATACAATTTCTAAAGTCCCTAAAACATTTCCCACTCCTTAAGCAGAAAAGGGATAGATTAGGGTCATTGCTTATTCGTGTTCTCTGTTTTGGTGACAAAATACAGAAAAAAAAATCAGTTTCTATTTATTTTCAAAAGATACAAAAAATAATGCTATATGACAAGGGTTAATTCTGTCTAGTTTAAACAACCAAGCAACAACCAAAAAAAAAAGCAACAAAAGCAAAATACAATTTTAGAAAACACTTGTTTATCTCCTTTCATAACTGGGGAACTAAAGTACATAACAGTGAAATTACTTGTTCATGGCCGTTTCAAAGTATAGAGGAACCACAAAATGAAAACTGGCTTCCCATATCATAAACCTGAGATAATATTTTTGTTTTCACAGTGTCTTAAAGCTGTTCCTTTCCGCCTTCAGAACATCTCTGGCATAAACTATGTTTTTCAAACATTACCCAGGAGCTCCATATAACAAAACAAACAAAACAAACAAATAAGAAAAAAAAAAAAAAAGCATGCAACAAAGCATGTCCTTTTCAGGACTAACATATAGAAAAGAAAAATTAGAGGTTAAACATCTGGCCAACAATATTTAACATCTTTACCTGATGCTAGTACCATTTAAGTGAGTTGGTAACTGAGGCTTTGAAAGGTTAAGAAAAGGTCATGAGAATCATACAGTGTTATTTCATTAACTTTTGTTCAAATGGAACCATAGTTCAATGAAAGAAGTGTCATGAAGGTGTAAGTTTTGTGATTAATTCATTGTTCCTTGCATCTAGTCTTTTGCAGACAATATTTATATGAAAGGTTTATAGGGTTGCTTTTCTGAACTTTGACATCTGCCTACCATGTGACTTTTTTTTAAGGAGCTCATGTGGCCAGAAGTCTGTTATTACTTACTGCACACTGCAAGCACCTTTATTTAACCAGGCAAAAAGATGTTCCACAAGGAGCTAGTCGATTAGGGACACAATGTGCATTGACTACAATGCTACAGGTTTTCTGGTGCTACTTTCAGCCTTACATTACAAAGTCACATTAAAGGGTTATGGGGAACATACTCAAGTGGATTTTCCAAGAATAGTTTGATCACTGCTCTAGCTGGCTGCATGGATGAATGTATTTATGCTTGCTGCATTTTTAGTTGAGTTCCCCTGTCTTTCACAGAACTGCTAAGCTTGGAATTTTTTGGGGCTGTGTTATCAGTTTCATGTACGTCTTTAGTACCATAGCTGGATACCATTTTAAGGGCTACCATAGCAGATAATTAGAAACTTATCAGCTGCCAACCTGTAAATAACCCCTTTCAATTACTTAATAAAAGAGTATATGAGGGTACATAAGAATCATGCGATGTAATTTCATTATCTTTTGTTCAAATGGCACAAAATTTAACTGTCAATGTATACATACAGTACTGATTCAAAGCTGCTGTATCAGAGAACCATAAATTCATTTATCTTCTTTTCAGAAGGTTCACATCTCATCTTTAGTATGTATTTTAGAGGTCATTTCTCCATTTCTTCATGGTGCAATGTTGCCAATATCAAAACAAAATGAAATTGATTTGCAGTATTATCCCATTAATTGATGTCAATTTCTCCTTTCACTTGTAAGCATTTCACCAGTTCCTTGAGGTTTTAGCAATTCCCAAAGCTATATTACAGAATGCTTCCCGTATCTTCGTACCTGATGTCATTACAAGACATCATTGACTTTTAGCTTTGCATCAAATCACCGATCACTTTTTTTAATATACTTGTTTTTAAAGCATCCAAGCTTTCTAGTAACATAGTTATGCAAAGATTTCATTGAGAAATTTGTTAGCATTTCACAGCACATGATGCACTAAGGCATTGATTTGCTTTTCTCACTGCTGTACGCTAAATGAAAGGATAACTAGTTGGGACTGTGTTTTCTTTTAACCATTGTTGCTAGCAGCTGGAGCTGTTCCTATGGCATTCAGAATCTAACCCCTTCTTCTTCATGGAATTTGAGACTCCCCAGTGGCACCTCATCAAAGGCTTGTTCTTCTATCTTTGTAAATTCTCTTTAAAGCTACTTATCTGCACTAACACAGTTTTAAACTGTCTTCTAGTATTTAATAGCAAATCCCAATATCATTGGGAGAAACAGCATTACACGTTTGGAGTTTAATGCACATTTGTCAATGTTTAACTTGGCAAGAAAATAAAAAAAAAATTAAAGCAAAAAGAATATTTATCATGATTTAGCAAAATCTCTCTTGTACTGGGTCATACCAAGCCCCCATACTCCTTATTTCTTCCTCTTTCACCTTCTTACTATACATCCTAACCTATTCCTCACCAAATAAAGGCATGGACTGTTGTCCTAATTTAAACCTCCCATCTCCCCACACAAAGACTCCAGTCCTAAACCCTTACTCACATACAGTTTATTCCTCTGTTAAATCAAAAAAAAATTATCCTCAGGACTCAAATCTTAAGACCTTATCCCAAAACACCTCAATAACTAGCAAGTAATATGGAGGACAGTTGATCCATACACTTGCAGTCTATGTATATTCACAACAACAAAATCATGACTGCTGTAAACAAATTCTACATTGCCAGCATGGTAATCCCATTTCAGTAAAATCATGAGTTTTCCATCAAAAGAGGTGGTTTTCATAAAACTTATTTTAAAGAATGCACTGGAAGACAGCTTTCAAATTCACAGATATAGTCTGATTAGAAACATTCATATGAACTAGTCCAGCTCAGAAATATGCATCACTTCAAAATCAAAATCACTTCAAAAATGTTAATTTTTTTTAAATATAAACCCCTAAAAATAGAAATTTTGAAAAGTTAAAAATATTGAAATGGTCAATTTTAAAAAGCTTCAAAAAGCTTTTTCTTTCATGTTGCTTCCTTATTCAGTATTGAGTTTGCGGGTTTTTTTTTATTTGGACTGAAAAGCTTTCTGAACCATCCATAGCTGTCTTTGATATATTTTTCTATGTACACACTGTCTATCTGTGCAAAAACCTTCAGAAGGGTTTCATTCTTTCTTTCTCTGTCACTTTAGAAAAACAATATTTAAATAAATATGAACAGGCATCAAACAGCTGTAGACACACCTGAAGCCTGTATTTCATGTGCATTTCCATGGCTTTTCAAAGAAAAGTTTATTTTAATTTACTGGGTGATAGGGTGATAGACCTGTGCTCTAGAGTCTCAACATCAGTGGAAACATTTTGAAGGACTTTGAAAGTATGCACAATACCACTAAGATTAATTGACAAGAAGGGATTAAACAATCTTGATAATGTTGTTTCTGTAATTGAATCATCTAGAAGTTGTTTACTGTCTATTGGCAGAATACATGTTATTACAAACCCACAGGAGTTTAATTCTGTCTACAAATATTGCACTGAACGTTAGACCATATTGTTCTCCAAGATAAATTAAAAAAATTGTATCTCCAGTCCATTTCTTACACCACCACCACCACCCACCTCCACTCCCCCCACCCCCCTGTATGTGTCTTTTCTACCCACAGCTCCCTGATTCAATGGTTGTCCATGGAAAAAGTACTTAAATGTCCATCAGCAGCCTTCACGGATATCTTTTCTACTTACAGTATATCAACACTGTGTAGTTCCTTATTTCCACACAGTTATAAAGATTCTTACTGTTATAAGCATTCACAGCAGAGTAAGTGCCATTGCTGACTCAGTCTATCAGGCATTTTACTTGAGCATCTCTGTGAAAACACAAATAAGTTCAATAATCACTCATTGCTTTGTTAGTGCACAGAATAATCTAAATTCCCATCTATTAGAAGTCCTGTTGAGCTGACAGTGCTTCATGATGTGTTTTTTCCCCTCCTGAATCTAAATATTTTTATTATACTCTTTAGAGAAATTGCTGCTGGGTTTTGTTGTTGTTGTTGTTTCTGTTTTATAGTGATGCTGAATTTAAATTGAAAATAGATTTCATTATTTATTCATAGGATTTGATTCACCCTGATTGTTACATTATTTTCAATGTTGACAGTTGTTGGTGAATAGTGTGGAAAGCTAGAGGGCATTTATTTGACCATGAAATGCCATAAATAATAAACTGATGTTGTCTTGTCTTCAGTTGGGGCTTTTTCATCTTCAAAACAAAAAATTGTAGTAAAAAGAATTAAATGAATCTTTGAGTTTTATACCCTCCATGTGAACTTCATGTCTTGCTATGCTACCCATAGTGTACAAATACTAAGTCTTACTAGAAGAATTTGGATAGTCCCTGTCAAAATGCAAAAAAAAAAAAAAATCGATATCAAGATTTATCACTTGATTAAAGAAAAAAAAGTCACTTTTGTCTTTTTTTTTTTTAAATGGTGCATCGATAGCAAGCTTGGGTAGTGAATGCAGAGAATTAATAAAAATATGCAATAAAAATAAAAATGTAAAAAGTCAGGAAAAATAACAGAGTATGTGTGTATATTAAATTTTACTCTTAAGCAAAAAGAAAAGTTGATTTCTGTCAGAATCCATTATAAGCAAATTGTGACTTTAAACTGTATTTTGATGATTTAAATGGGTAGGGAAACATTACTTGTATGCTCCAGAATGTAACTCTTGGACTTTGGTCAAGGAATAAGTTGTTCAGCAACACAGCCACACAGTAATATAGTTAAGTAGATGAGCTGCATTGATGATTGGTGGTTTCAAGGATGAATGAAACTACAGGAAATTTTAAATTGTGTCTCTAAACCACTGCCTAGATTTGAACTATTCAGTTTATATCTGTCACAGAGAAAAACTGCTCATGTAATTTAAACCAAAGCAGTTTTTTGAATTATTAATAGCACGTGCTTAATGGGCAATCAGTAAACTGTACATTCAGGATCAATGTAATACAGCAGATAAACCACAATGCTAGACAGATACAAACCATTAATAAACACAAATTTCTAAACACCCTTCTTTAGCTAATCCCAGGCAGTACTGGTCGCACACACACACATGCACCCATGCACACGCAGGTGTGCAGACCCACACGTACCCTCTGATGGGCAGCCTGCACCACAGACACCCATGTCAGGCGGTGTGGGTTCCCAGACTTGCAGACCCGCAAGGGGCCATACCCAGGACACCATCATCTCACCCTGCACTGCCCCTCTGCCAGCCGGGTGTGTGTCCCATCCCAGCAGCCACCCTGGTGCCCCAGGGTGATGGACAGCAGTGCCAGACCATGTCCAGGCTGGGGCTTCTCCGGCTGCTACGGTTGGTCATCTTTAACATGGGCAGTTTTGGCCAAACACCCTCTCACAGGGGTTTGTGTATTTGATCCAGACACACTCTTTATGCTTGCATTCATAGCTTAACAGAGTGAGTTTTGCCAGGGTTAGGCCATAAAAACATCCCCGCAATGCCTTTCATATTTTAGGGAGTTCGTATTCTGAAAAGGTATCCTTTTGTGTTATAATACAAACTACGTGCCCACAATAAGAGCCACCATCAGTGATCATCAATATTATGAAATTACATTGGTAATACAATCATGAAACAGAGGCCTTTCATGTTTTGTTTTACCACTTAAATGTTCTAGTAAAACTGTTAAGAAATGCCATAACTCCCAAATTCTCCATGTGGATGGTACACTCAGGCACATCTGATGCACAAATAATTCCTGGAAGAAAAATTCCCAATCCTGCTATCATTCTGTGTGAAGGCATGTTTGTGCCAGTTCTGTGTGGGAGTCTCGTTAGTGGAGAGCACATATCAAAATATTTCATGCTGTGGTTTGACCCTGTCTTGTCACAGTGTGACTCTGGCTTCAAATGGAATTGCATAATTCATGAACAGTTTCTGTAGTGAATGGTGGATTTAACATGCCTGGTATCCTTCATCTCACTGAAAGGTAAGTTTACAAGTGCAGACACCCACAGGTAAGCTCCACCTACAGCTGCTCAAAACCATTTCAGCAGAACAATGTTCAACTCCAAAAATGCGGTTTTGTTGAAATTGAGTTGTTCTTCAGCAACATTTTAGTTTTGAAGAAATTTTCCACAGGAAAGTGTCAAAATGAATCATTTCATCTTTCTTGTTTCATTCTGATAATGCCAAAACATTTCATTTCAAAAGTATCACCCTGTTTTATTTCATTTGACACTTAGATTATATGCTAGTATTAATTTTAAGACAGTGTTTTTATACACTAATGTATGTATACACACATTGCATATTTTTAAATATGACTGTATGTGAATTGTTGACATGATAGCATTTCTATGTTATCAAAACAAAAAGATGGGATGTTGTCAACTGGAATTTATGTGCAGGAGACAAAAAAATTAAAAAAAAAAAAAGAAAAAAAAGTTCCAATTTGGAGTGGTAGAATTTCCTAAAAGCTGTAAATTGATGTTTCTGGTGAGTGGCACTGAGAAGACCTTTTTTTCATGCAGTGGATGCTGGCAAAACCCTTGCAGAGAGGTAAACAGCAAGGTAGTTATATCTGCAAAACATAGCACAAAGATATAACACTGCAGGTCAGTATGTCTCAGTTTAAAATAATCTGCCCACAGTTGCCAGTCATTTTTAAGTCATGGGGAAAAAACTCAATGTTTCATCAAATCTCAGAGCTTTGTAGATATAGAGAAAGGGTGAATTCATGGACATCATGTTTGTTTACCTTTCTCATTCACCTAGCTAATCATGTTCAGGTGTTAGCATACATTAAATCATCCTTTTTCTTTTGAATGGCTGTGAAGAACACTCAAGAGACAGGATTAGAGTATGAAAGCCTTTATGCACAAAATGTCTGCGGTCATGACCACAGCAATTCAAGCTCACACATATCAGCCATCTGGGGAATCTCACCATTGCCTAACAGGGATCAGGCAAGAGGATATATTTGGGAATAAAATCTCAGAAGCATATTCAGTCTTTGGCTCCTCTCCATCTGCCAACAAGTGTGGAAATGAGTACCGATTCTACTGTGATATATATCTGCCCACTGGTTTCATAAACTGCTTGGAGCCTGTTAGTCCCCCCTTACACACCGCAGCCGTCAAGATCATAATTAGGCTTTTTGTAGTAAAGATTTTACAGTTAATGAAACAATTTGGAAACTGCCTGATTGATTGTTTAAGTAGTTGTCGGAGTGCTCTGATGTCTCAGGCAAGACATGAGGTGTTTACACTCAAACCCAATGTTAGAGCTGAGGAAAGTTCACACCACCCTGGATGTATGTCCTTCAGTCTGCCTGTAGACAGAAGAGGGATGACTTGCACACAGATGTAAGCTGCCACCAATCCCTTAAACTCTTGCTAATATTTTCAGAGGCCGTAAGAAAACACTTCCCCTTTATTTCCATGGCTCTTAAACTATTGACTATTTCTTCAGGTACTGTGGCAATGTCCAGCCAGTTGCATTTCTTAAGCACTGCATTCTAGTTGGGGTTACAAATCAAATACATTAATTTTAAAGTTTGGTCAATCAACTGTGCTTATGTAATAACTAAAATGCATCTCAAAATAGCCATGAGGCTGACTCACGGACCGGGTTAACCTCAGCAGCAATTCACGTTTAATTTCTTTCACTACCACTCCTAACGTTGTTATGAAAGCTATTAAATTAACAGATTCCTGTGACAGTGTTTCATTTCTTATTATAACAAAAAGGCAAGCAGCTAACACTGCAGAATTTTCATCAGCTAATGCCTTGTAGTAAATCCATTAGAAAGCCATTGGTATCTAATTGTCTAATCA
Organism: Ibidorhyncha struthersii; assembly: GCA_013398815.1. Classification (NCBI taxonomy): domain Eukaryota; kingdom Metazoa; phylum Chordata; class Aves; order Charadriiformes; family Charadriidae; genus Ibidorhyncha; species Ibidorhyncha struthersii. The sequence goes on along the minus strand of VZSZ01007855.1, from coordinate 231,331 downwards.
GAGTGAAGGCCTGGGACTGACACGGCTGTAATGGGATTAAAGTAGATTGTAGTGCGCTGCCTACATCCTCTGATCCAGTCTGGAGATAGCAACGACCTTGCAGGTCATTTCAGTTAATTTAACGAGACTCAGAAGAAAAGAAGAAAAACTGCTTTGATTAAATAGGTAAAAGAGCAGAGACTAGTTTGTTTACCCCTGAAAGAGATAAAGTGTGGCTGGAAAAATATACCATTAACTTGAAAGTAATCTAACGTATCAGTGAAGAGCTGCTGGCAGGATCAAAGCTGAATGTGTATGAGGAATGGTAGCACGTTGTGTGATGAAGCAAGTAAAATTCTAGGTGTGTAGAAGGTGCTGAATTATCAAGCGTGCACACCTTCAGTCCAGAGTAATTTGGCCTCATTGTCTGCAGCTCCAAGGCCAGAAGCAACCTTCTGCCTGATGAATGCCATCCTCTAAAGCTATGCAAACTGGCAACTTAATGGAATGGACTTGCAAATGTAGATTCAGTGACTGTTAACTATTAGGCTCCCTTGCAGTGGATGCCGTGGAAAAAGAGGAGCTGTTGCTTTGCTAAAACCAGTGCAGGCAACTTGGAACACTGCTTCAAAACCTGTCATGCCAAACATGGAAAGATGCGCTACTCTAGCCTTCATTTTAACAAGATAAATAATATCTACAGACTCGCTGAAGAATCCAAGGAAATCAATTTGTCCCTTTCCATCAGAAATCCCTTTTGGAATTTCCCTGTAGCTGCTGATATAAGGTAATTGTGTCATGGTCACCAAAAAGGAGGAGGGCACATGTGAGCAAGGGTTAAGTGTGCAGCTGAAAAATCACAACGAATGTGCATATATTTAATTGTTGTAACTACAGACTCTTGGTACAGCTTCCTAGTGTGGACATATCCAAAGTGATCTGTCAATGAGGCATTATTATTTTAAGAACTGGGAACAGGTCCAATCTAAAAATAAAGCATTGTGGTATCACATGGTGATTATTCAAAATATTTCAATTTATCTAAGTGCGGCTGCAGTGTTTAGGATAATTACTGAAATGTATTATAGTTCTTTCTGAAGAGAACAGACTACAAATCTGGCTTGCAGTCTGAGCAACATTCTTTAGAATTTGCTTCTTATTCCTTTTGCACCCTAATGGCAGCTGTGCCTTGATCACTGCTATTTTGAAAGCTTGCAAAATAATATTTATAAAAATGCTATTTTGCAGAATGGGAAAAAAAGAAATTAAACACTGGCCTTCACCAACATAGAACATGTTCAGATCTTTTAGGAAAATGTCACCATTGTTTCCAGCACTTGTTGTACTAACACACAAACTGAATGTTTCACTGAGTATATTTTTCCCTTTTCATATTGTACTCATCTTGGAAATTCAGAAAATCACGAAATAGTTCAACCAGGTCATTTCAATTTGATGGAACACATTTCAAATTTTCAAAAGGTTTTTAAAAGTTCAAAAATCAATGTTTTCTGAATTTTTGGCAGGCCATTTTACTTAGATCTATCAGATAGTGCCTTTAACTATGAGTTAAAGATTCAGTGCAAGACTGGTGATTCTCCACTAAAGGGTATGAGTAGCAAGTACTTTTTTAAGAAAATCAAACACTGAATATATTTTATCAGCAATGCTACTCTACAGTGAAAGGAGTAGACATACATAGTGGTTTAAAACAAGGAATCGAAGGCAAACAGTGGGACAGAGAGAGACATACACAGAATATTGGCTTTGACAGGCTGTCTCAAACTGGGCGTGTCACTCCTGCAGCTACTGGAACCTTGTGAGAAGGTGTCTGCAGCAGTACTTCTAAAGGCTGTGTGACCTTTTGGACGTATTCTGATTCCACTTTGGTGTAAGTCACTTCAAGGATTTACTCCTCATGTAAACAACAGTCAAAACAAAATTACATCTTAATGAATAAGAACTGGCCAGGTTGCACCTGCTGGAAATCTGCTTCTGTAGTTTTAAGTTACTTCTTTGTTTACTTCAGCAACTTGATAATCTAAAACAGGCAGTCTGGAAAGAAACATGAAAGATTTAACTGTACATTTATGTGTTCATCTCCAGTCTTCAAAAGCTTGAAACTGGAAATCTGTGTGCAAGACAGTGCACTTCTTCAGAGTAATTGGTTGTACTAGATCTAAAGAATCCAGGTGTCACACAGTGTAATTTGTGTCTTTGTGTGATATTATTGACTATGGTTATGCTCTACATACAAACTGAAGTGCTGTCTAATGTTATTAGCATGACATCTCTCTTCATAAATGGCCTCATTATTTCTTCTCTCTGTTTAGATAAACAGAAGCGATATCCTTAAGTGTACTTGTCCAGTGACAGAGATGATTCCCATGCCATCAAAGGAAGAGACTTTTTTCCACAATTTATATTATTTGATTGAATAAACAATAAGAAAAGGATTTGCTGGGGGTTCAGTAATTTTTAGGTTGTAGCATGTATTAAGATAATAAACAACAGTGATAAAGCTGTCTCTAAAACTTTTCTACCCTTCAGAATAAAAAAAATCGAACACCTTTAAACTTTTCTCCCTATAATAACAATTTGACAGTGTGGCAGTGCCTCTGCATTGTTAGAGAGGTAGTTAGTTGCTCTGTACATTGGCAAAAATGTACCTCAGAGTTAATCTATGAGTTCTTTATATCTCAGAGGTATCAACAAACTGAGAGTGATCCTCCAGCCCTACAGGTCACAGCAAAGACCTCCTCACCGAGCAGAGAGTAGTGGCATCCAATGTAGGAAAGGATAAAACAGGAGCTGGGCTCAGCTTTTCTCCCAGAAGAACACAGAAAAAGTTTCCAAAGCTGCAAGAACAGAGAAAAAGCATGAGCAATTTTTTGTCTCAAAGTCATTTGGGTCAGAAAATAATAATAATTAAGAACATCCTATTGGCAAGCAAATAAATGGACTGATTTCATCCTTGGAAAAGAGATCTGTGGAGTTGCTATTTCAGAAAGGTAGAGTTAGAGAAAGATGCAGGCTGGTAGCACAGCCTGAGGAGAGGAGAGGAGAGGA
>VZSZ01007855.1:154907-228256 GCA_013398815.1 Ibidorhyncha struthersii | reverse complement strand
AGAGGAGAGGAGAGGAGAGGAGAGGATCTAGCCATTACCTATGTCCATGCTTTGCCAAGTAAATTGACTCCAAAAAATTATGCATGCAGGATGAACCCACTGAAAAGTTTATCATCATGAAGAAAGATATTTAATCCTTTGCCAGGCTTTGAACACAATGAAAAAGTTCCTTACCAGTAGAAAATAGATATCTTTGATATAATTATGTTTATTTACAAAAGATTTGTAATTACTTCTTAATATAGGAGGAATCATACAAAAAGGCACCCCCCCTGTACTGTGAAACGCAGAGGACTTTTATCCTGAAACATCAAGTACTTACTCTCGATCTCAGCGTAGCAAATTCTGATTGCCTGTGCAACACCTTCACAGTTTCTGTGTGCTCCTTCTTACTCGCAGCTTTGGAAACTGCACTCCATCCAGGCTGTTCAAATTTCAGACTGGATTCACAAGTTCCCTTGTTTTAGTTAGTGACGTGCATCTGCATTTTGCACCTACATTTAACATCAACAGTGACTGTGACCATATCCGCCAATGTGTTGTAACTTCCACAAAGGACTTCTTCCCTTCTACCCACTTTTTCCAAAATCCTGGCAGAAAAGACATGTTTTTCGGCATGCTGGGGAGGTCAGTAGTTCCAGTCACAATTACCCTGGAGTGGAAGTAAAAATTAAGAGACTCCAGTGCCTTGCTGAGAGTCCTTATTGTTAGTATTGTCATTAGTGTTGAGAGTTGCAGGGGAGATCATATCCTTCTGTGTTGTCATACAACCGACAAAGCCCTCAGCCTCCCCATACTGTCTTTATTATATCACTGTGCTATTCATTCAGGAGATCACAGCTGGCCTCTGCCTAATATCAGTTAGGAACTAGCCAAATAACGCATGAAGAAATCCCTGTTCCATATCCCAAAGTTTTAAAGGTTAAGCAACATTATGTAACAAAGAGAAACAACACGAAGCCAGTATACTGGAAGTGTGCTCTCCAGCTGGTGGGCTACTATATTTTTCACTAGCTGGACTTTTAAAAGGTCATCCAAGCAGAATGCCAGACGGAAGTACAAAAAAATGTGAAAGCAAGAAAATTACAGAGGGCAACCATAAGAACAGAGGTAGTGAAGGTAAAGATTAAGTGTGTGTCAGTCAGATGGAATTTTCCAACTGGCCTTTGGGAGGTTCTTCCATGTCAAGTCTGTATCGGAGCTTTTAGTGATGATGTCTCTTCAATATGACAACAGATAAATTAAAAGATACTGTGGGAAATAGTTTTTAAAGAAGAGAGGGAGAGGATTTTCTTTCCCTCACGCACCATGGTAAATAAATATTACACAAATGTTTCTCTCACTGGCATTACCTACTGTTTTTTCTTTTTTTTTTTTGGTGTGTAGGGGTTACTTTACAGTCTGTTGTCTGATGCATTTCTCTGCCAACCACCACAAACACTTGTCCAAGCACAACTGAGGGACAACACAAGGGTGGGAGACTCACAGGTTGAAGGAAGAAGGCAGCACTGATTAAGCTGGTATAGCTACAAATGTCCATGTCCCCATGGAGGCTACTAGTAGATAACTAAATCACTAGAGTTCTTGGACAAGGCTGAAACATGAGATATATTTACTCTTTTTTATCTTAACTGTATATTTAGAACAAGGTAAGCAAAACAAGATGCATATGATCCAGCTAAGGGATCGTGCAAGCATTGTTGGTAATGGGACTGCTCAATCTTGTTTAGCAAGGAGTTTATATTCCACAAGCAAAGAATCAAGAGAAATTTCTCCAACACATAGCTTGCAGGAAGCCAACGTTAGTCCAAAACGCAATCAACTGGCAGTTTGTTAGCCGCTGTCGAGTGCCTGAAGTCAAGCTAACCTAGACATGTTATGCCTCAACACTTCCATTTAACACCAGTTTCTCAGAAGTTATATTCATCTGAAAGGCAGAGACAAAACATTTACATATAATGCAATTCATCCACATATGCGAGCCTTAAATTGCATATAAGCCTAGGAGGACTGTTAAGTAGGAGGTGGATTCAAAGTGACATAATTTGTTCTTTTTTATTTTGTGATGGACAGCTGGACAACAGTTAAAATACTCTACAGAACAGAATTCAAGATTTCACTTGTGGTCCCACTTCATATTAAGCAGCTGTAGAAACAGATTTTATAACTGGCTAAGAGTAATATATAATTCAGCAACTAGCTTATCAAATAACAGATTTTATATAGATTACTACTACTTAACAATTCTATGGTTCTATGATTCTTTGATAATCTTAAAGAAACTCTGAAATGTGTTATTCATGTCTGGAAGATAACATTGATTTATTAACTCTGGAACCTTAACAGAACTGGTGATCTTTCTTGCTAAACGTAAATAGCAATATTTTAAAATGAGTTTAGAATTAGAAAAATATAGTCATTATCAAGTAAACTACAATTAAACGTCTCCAAGACAAGCTTGTCAATGGTCTTTGTTATGAAATGAGGGGAAAATTGTAAATATATTCTTAAAAGCCTAATCTTTCAGCAATTTTTCCCCATCAGAAGACTCAGAAGCAAAACAATTCCTCCCACTCAAATCCCACCCTCCTTGCTTCTCAAAAAAAAAAAAAAAAAACTATGAAAAACAACCCTTTTTATGTCTCATGAAAGAAAAAAAAGATCTAAAAAAAGTTAGTAGCCGAAAGATAGTTGGAACTGATTCAAGTTAGTTTTTTTTAAGTAAACAATTATTATTTTCTGACTGAATAGATTCATTTGCATCTTTTGAGGAGGAAAAAAAAAAAGAAAAAAAAAAGAAGACACAAAAAATACATACATTCCTATTCCCAATACCAGCAGACTTTCACAGTAATGCTCTTTGGTCTTGAGAGTTTCTCCCTCCTTTAAGACACTTTTTTTTCATGCTTCTTGAAACCTTCTCTACCTCCTTGCCTCATTTTAATGGAATGAGCTAATATATTACACTGAAACAGTGCAGTTTATCATAATGAGAATAGGGTGGGATGTAATTTCTATTTCTTTGGTGTGTTTTCAAATAAAAAACAGTAAGGACAGATTTGTTGAAAGAAATTTTTCACTAGGTTATGCATTCAGACATCTCGAGGAACATAAAATTAATGACGAGGACGCAATGAGAAGACAATAATTAAAAAAAAAATACTGATTTTTTATAGTTTTCTTTTAACTGAAAAAGCATATTCCTCTGAATAAGAGTCGAAGAATTAAGGGCTGTGGGAAACACGGAAAGTACCACATGAAACTCTTTCATAAACATACATGTCAGTAAAAGTAAGAATGCTACTGAAATAAGAATATTGAATCTGCATCTACAGTGATTGTGACATTGTTACCTATAGTTCTTTTGTCTCAGAAATTACAAACGAAAGGTGCTAAAAAGGAAAAAAAAAATCCCTTTTAGCACTGAAGAAGCCTTATTCTGACTTTGGAGGGAAAGGAAGACTGGAGCTACAACTTCACAAAAATGGGAAATGCTAAGACTGAAAAAAAATTTCCCACACCCTGTTGTAGCTTCATTAATTTCTGGTTCATTACCTTAGTTATGATTCAAATAACCTGAATGGACATTTTCTTCAAGCAATCTCTGTATTATGATTTGAAACAAATTAAAATATACAGACATGATTTCTGAAAAACTGTTGTTCCACAGTTATGAATACGTTCAGCCTGGAGAAGAGAAGGCTCCGGGGAGACCTTATAGCAGCTTTCCAGTATCTGAAGTGTGCCTACAAGAAAGCTGAAGAGGGACTTTTTACAAGGGCATGTAGTGACAGGATGAGGGGTAATGACTTCAAATTGGAAGAGGGTAGATTTAGAATAGAGATTAGGAAGAAATTTTTCACCATGAGGGTGGTGAGACACTGGAACAGGTTGCCCAGGGAAGTTGTGGGTGCCCCATCCCTGGAAGAGTTCAAGACCAGGCTGGATGGGGTTTTAAGCAGCCTGGTCTAGTGGGAGGTGTTCCTGCCTATGGCAGGGGGGATGGAACTAGATGATCTTTAAGGTTCCTTCCAACCTGAACCATTCTATGATTCTGTCATTCATTTTTTGATATTAACTAATTGCAGAAACATTGTAGGATTTCCCACAGTTCTGCTGACCTGTTTGAATTAAGAAAGTGTTCACATTTTCCTTCAGAACTTAAACATTTTTATATTAGACCTCAGGAGAGTACCATGTGAGGAGGAGTTCAGTAATGTAATGTTTGACTCTACACTACATTACAGAAATATCGTAACAATTTCTTTTACCTTTGATACTTACTCCATGAGAAAATTTACCAAATAAGCAGTGCCTCAGAGGTCATGATGTCTACAGCTGAATATGAGCTTTTTCCTGGATTTCTTTCCACAATAACACACTTTTAAACTGAAAACTATTGATATTAGAGATATCAAGTATGAATGTGATCCAGGGAAATCTGCTTATACAGTGCACTCTGCTTGTGATGTCACTTTTCAGTGCCACTGCAGCACTGCAGCTTTATAAAATTTGAATTTTTTCTGCTCAGACACTGTCCCATCAGTGGCAATCACACATATTCTTCTTCTCTATCCACAAAAGGCAATAGTCATAGATTTATACCACTCTGACAAAACACACAAGTGCACTGGTCAGAAGTAGATATAAAAGAATTAGGTTGTTTACTAGAAAACACTGAGATCACCTAAGCAAAGTGAAAGATGACTCTTTCAGAAATTAGTCGACTAGGGACTTGAACAGGATCACAAAGCCAAAAAGACCAAAAAAGCCTTTCTTTTAACAGGGCACTTGTGTTCTAATACACAGAAGGAAATTGCCGAAGCGTAAAATATAACCCCTGCACCAGTAGTTACTCTTCACATGTAACGTCTAGTGAGTTCACAGGCTTTATCCTGCTCACATTATTTGGATCAATCATTTCTTTTTTCCTTTGGGTTCAGTTTGCCTATTTTGTTATTTTTCTTAAGCTTTTGTCTTCAAGTCTAGTGTCACTACATGAAGTCAGAGAGCAGCAATTTTCAAACTCAACAGTAATCCTTTCTCTCTTGAGGATTAAAAATTTCTGCTAATGGAAGTAGAATAATTTCTGAGGGAATATTTTGAACTGTTTAACAAGAGTAAAGGATGAGCTGATATTCATTAACTTCCAGATTTTTCATTTGAAAATGAAGAATACAAATCACTTAAGGAAGACAGATGTAAGAAAAGTACTACACAGGAAGGTACTTAAACTCAGAAAATTATTTCTAAATGACTATGCAAATTATTTTTTTAAAAAAGCAAGAGCCACCTCTCTTACAGCTCACCAAAAGGGAGTATATTAGATAATATAAATTAAACAAAATATTATTTATTTGCCTTGACATAGGTTAGACACATCAAATACAGATATTATAAAGCATATGTAATGTTCAGCAAAATAGACAATCCAATACATGTTTCAGCATCAAGGACTGCAAATGCCCAGATAAATGCATGAAAGCCAAAAGGTCTTTTGTCTTTTGATTCCATAGCCTAGAGAATTTGTTGAAGGTACAAGTTATATATCAAATTGGATGAATATTTACACAGAATAAGAGAAAACTGAAGAAAGGGAAAACAAGAATTCATATGGCATGGTTTTTATAAATCACAGATCTCTTTAAATAAATGTTTAGAAGACAAGTGAGATTGTAGTGTTTTGTTTCAGCAATTACAGTCAATGCATTTAAGACAGCTAAATGTATTTTTGTGGTGTTTATGATCATACCGGTTTGTTTAAATGGCATTTGTTCATGAGATTTGTTCATTTGTTCATGAAAAAAGGCTGTTTTACTGGGATGTGGTGATATAAAAGACTCATCAGCCTACACTCACTATCTGCAGAATGATGGAAGTGCTCTGCCCCTATATATAAGCTTCCGCTCTGTCACACAATAAAATTATCTGTTTCTTCTGATTGATTTTTAGATTCAAAATGTGAAGTTTTTGTAAAAGGACATCACAGACTCACACATATCAAAAAGGCTGTTTTGAAAAAGCTATGCAGGAAACGCTTTAAAAGTGAATGAGATCGAGGGGCATATATGGGTAAGAAAAAAGATAATGACCTTTGGAGACTTTCACGTTCTATCCAGCAGATCTGAATTCAATGAAGTTCAATGAAGCACCAAAAATGAATGGTTGTTTACCAAATCAAATAGAAAACAGAATGGTACTTGGATTTCTCACACTTCTGGTGTTGGACCAGCATGCGTGTTTTCATACTTTTTTAGCTATATAGAATCATAAAATTGTCTAGGTTGGAAGGGACCTTGAAGATCATCCAGTCCAACCATCAACCTAATACTGCCAAAAACACCACTAAACCATGTCCCTAAGCACTATGTCCACCTGTCTTTTAAATACCTTCAGGGATGGCGACTCCACCACTTTCTTGGGCAGCCTGTTCCAATGCTTAACAACCATTTCTGTGAAGAACTGTTTCCTAATATCCGTCCTAAACCTACCCTGGCATAACGATGCTCAGATCTCAAAGGAACCAAAGACTGATTATTCATAGAATCATAGAATGGTTTAGGTTGGAAGGGACCTTGAAGATCATCAAGTTCCAACCCCCCTGCCATGGGCAGGGACACCTCCCACTAGACCAGGTTGCTTAATGCCCCATCCAGCCTGGCCTTAAACACTTCCAGGGATGGAGCTGCCACAGCTTCTCTGGGCAACCTGTTCCAGTGCCTTACCACCCTCATAGTGAAAAATTTCTTCCTAATCTCTATTCTAAATCTACCCTCTTCCAATTTGAAGCCATTATCCCTCCTCCTATCACTACATGCCCTTGTAAAAAGTCCTTCCCCATCTCTCCTGTAGGTCCCCTTCAAGTACTGAAAGGCCACAATAAGGTCTTCCCGGAGCCTTCTCTTCTCCAGGCTGAACAACCCCAACTCTCTCATCCTGTCCGTCCTTGTAGGAGAGGTGTTCCATCCCTCTGATCATCTTCATGGCCCTCCTCTGCACCTGCTCCAACAGGTCCATGTCTTTCCTATGTTGGGGGCCCCAGAGCTGGATGCAGTACTCCAGGTAGGGTCTCATGAGAGCAGAGTAGAGGGGCAGAATCACCTACTTCAACCTGCTGACCACACTTCTTATGCAGCACAGGTTACAGTTGGCTTTCTGGGCTGCGAGTGCACATTGCCAGCTCATGTTGAGCTTCTTATCAACCAATACCCCCAGGTCCTTCTCCTCAGGGCTGCTCTTGATCCATTCTCCACCCAGACTGTATTTCTGCTTGGGATTGCCCACCCAGATGTAGGACCTTGCACTTAGCCTCCATTTACCTTGTTACTCCCTTCCTGTGACAATTAAGTTGCAAGCTCAACAAGTCTGACAAATGTTCTGAGGTGATAGTGTTCTGACTGAGACAGTGTAGAAAAATTTAGAAGCTTGTTTGTCTTGGTTTACCTTTTCTAATTTTATGGGGACTGCAATTTTAAAGAGATGCACAGGGACAAGACTCATCAGCCGACCTAAATGTCAGCCAGAATATGCATTCAGGGGCTTAAAGGCCCCTGAAAACACAACCCCAACTTTTGGGATACATTTAGAACAGAAAGCATAAAACACTAAACCCACATATTGACAGGTTTTCTGCCCACTCTTGTGGATTCATAAAACAATGTTCGACTAATGAAGTTTAAAATTTCTTGAAAATTCTAAAAACAAAAGTAATTGAACACAAAATCATGCAATTACATCCATTCAACAGTACAGAAGAAAAAAGTTGTTCAGACCTTCCTTGTGTTTTTAACACATCAACAATGGGGTTTTTTGCTCCCATGAAATCTGTTCGCTTACTAATAAAAGCAGAAACAATGGTCTTCAGTAAACCTGAACACTGCTTTTTAAATATTGCAAACCAATGACCTATAGACAGGTGAGCTCATCCTGCTAATCTATAACCTTTTATGAACCTTTATAAACTCCTCTGAATATACAAACTGAGTATTCTGCTGCACATTGATTCTGCAACATAAATTTTTACTTTTTAAGGGAAAGCGTTCTCATACATTTACTTGGACTAATTCATTGCTTAAACTGGGTTAATACAGTAAGGCTTCCTTTGACTATATATTTAGTGAGGACATATTGCCACACACAGCATGAGCCCTGAGAGAAATGTATTTATAGAATAAAAGCCTCCTCTACCCTATTTGCTCTACCAAATACATCCAGACACATACAAAAGCCTTGAAATGCAGAGATGTGTGAACACTGTATATTTTAAAAGGTTTTTCCATTGTAGTTGCTCTAATTGCCTATGGACTTAACCTTTATGGTTCAAATATTGTTCCTGTGCTATGATCTGGACAGTTTTAAAAGCCTGCAGAAGTCTGATGCTAGATTTATTTATTCTTCATGTAACTTCTGATAATCAACACAAACTTGCATTATAGATAAATAGCACTTTACACCTTTAATCAGGAAAATCATAAATTCAGAGTAATGTGTGCCTCCCAGTCTACCAACTGAAATCATCAACAGCCATGCTCTAGTTTCCAAAAGAAAAAAATGATTTAGTCGTTGCTAAGTTACACTGAATACCCATTGAATTACACATGAAACCTATGTTAATTCCAAATACAGTCATTATGAGTGGCAGTATTACAAAGAATACTGAATAGATTCGAAATAATAGAAAACCAAATTAAAGAACTGCCATCACCTTTCGCTACTTCTTCCTCAGCCTTTATGGACTTATTTTTAAAGGTAGCTCAGCTGTCAGGTGAAAAAAAATATTAAGTCGTCTCATTGGTTCTTTTACAGTACAAACCAGTTCTCTGCCTCTGTGGTACAAGAAGAAACTAAAATTTCAAAGTACAAATCAGAGAATGAAAACAAGGAAGAACAGCTGGGCTATGCTGATATATACACTAAATTCAACCACAAAACAGCTATATTTTTATGTGCGTTTAAAACATGTTCTAGCTTGTCACTGTTTCTTCTGCCACTGCTGGAATTATGCCCTGGACTGAGCTCAGGGAAGTTTTAAAGTAGGACACCTCTTACCAAGCAGGTGATGGTAATTACTCTTCACTGCCATAGTTCTGACACTCCCGTCTGTGGTTCTGTGATTTGGAGCAGCACTGACACTGCTGCAGCAGGCCAGAGCTGCACTCACTACCGGTACTTTCCTGTGCAGTAGAAATACTGTATTTCAAGAACTCTAGGAAAAAAAAATCTAAACTATGTTCACAATGAAGCTGTATAAATTTGTCAGTGGGATTACACACCAGCGTTGCTTCAGTAATAGGGGCTGAACATGATGACCAAGAAGAGATCTCATGCAGGCATTTGCCTTGTGCTTTGGTGGCCTGCCTAGTTATACCTGCTTGGACTGCCTACAAGGCCAAGGAAATGACACGGGACATTTATCAATCCCCAAATACATATTCTTAGAGACTTAGGACACTCCCACTGGGAGCCAGAAGTGGAAAGACCTCCTGTGCTTCTCATTAAGGAATGATGAACATTGTTATCCAGCTGTGTATAAGGCATGTCCTCCATAAGTACAAGAGCTTTGGAGATAATACCACTAACGATCTTAATAACTGCATCAGTGCATATTACATTCTGTCTTCCTCTTCAGCTAAAACTCTGTTGTAGCTGAAATGAATGTTGCTATTTGCCCTCGTAGGTGACACAGCAGTATCTGTGATCATTCTATGTGTGCCGCTGGCAGCAAAACTGTAGTCTTTATAGTCTGCCCACTCCTTGCATGATATTTCAGACCACAGATTCTACTTCCATGGACTACACATAGCTGCACGAATAAGAGTGCTGTCCAGAGTTTAACAGGTGTGAGGGAAAAGACCACTCTCTCATAGTGTCCATAAGATATGTCATGCTCTACCAGTATAATTACAACACAAGATTGCCACTGATCACTCACACTTTAGAACAGATTAGACTATTTCAGTACAATGTTCATCTAGTCCAACTGCCCGACCAATTCAGGGCTGACCAAATGTTAAACCATCTTATTAACGGTATTGTCCAAATGACTCTTAAACAATGACAGGCTTGGGGCATCGATCACCTCTTTAGGAAGCCTGTGCCAGTGTTCGACCACCCTCCCAGTAGATAAATGCTTTCTAATGTCCAGTTTAAACCTTCTCTGGTGCAGCTTTGGACCATTCCCATGTGTCCTAACATTGGACACCAGGAAGAAAAGATCAGCACCTCCTTATCCTCTTCTTCTCCTCAGGAAGCTGTAGAGAGCAATGACTTTGCCCCTCAGCCTCCTTTTCTCCAAACTAGACAAACCGAAAGTCCTTAGCTGCTCCTCATAGGACATGCCTTCCAGGCCTTTGCTAAAATTTTTACACAAGCCACTCTTCTGAAAAGTGTGAGTCTGATTTTTCTTTCTCGTTCTATACACCACCCAGCTCCATTGTATTATGTAATGATTTACAGGTCTTGGTTCTTAAAAGACTTGCAAAAGAAAATCACTGATTAGACCCCTCTCACTCACAGCGGTGAAGATAAGTCTCTGTGCTTAAGGAGTTTAGCAAACAGAGGTTAAGGCTTAACTATTTGAATATAATAGTCAATTAGGCCATCGATAGCACAGTCGATAGCACAGACTGCAGAGGGCAGATGTGCAAATCCAGTCACTCCCACATTTTTCAAAATGTATACCAAAGCATGGTGTAGCCCATGATCCGAAATGCAAATATCATGTCTGTGGAAATTGTCATAATTTGACTCACTGCAGCGCTGACAAACACACTGCTTTGTTCAGGTATTTAAAAGCATGACTGTAACAAGCTATCAGCAAATAGCAGCTTCTGCCGCGCTCAAGTAGAGCAGCTGCCAGTTCTTGTCAGAATTCTCTGAAGTGCAGCACTGACTGCCACAAGATCTTCACAATCCTGCCATGGCTAGTTTGCGTAACTGCAATGTTTCCACTTGCATGTCCATATTAAGTTAATAAAATATGTCTCTTGACCATTTTTAGCATTGTACCATACATTCATAAATACTTTTCAGACTGATTCCACTGAAAATGCTGTTAAAAGTCATACCCAATCATGCTCTTTAGCATGCTCTCAAGCTCATGCTCAAATCTGCTTTTTTTCATTCCAAAAATCTCTAAGACCTTGTCTTGGGGCAAGGTATCCTGACCTTATTTTTGCCTTTGAAAGGCATAACTTCATTGCTTTGTCACTCCTTTTTCTGTTATCCTATGTCCTGACTTATTGGCAGTCACTGATAAACACTATAGTATTTTATACATATTTGCTCCACCTCTTTTGTATCACCTCCTTCTGCAAAAGTGTGCAAGTGAAGATCTGCAATCGAGGTTTATCCTTCACTCCTGTAATTCAGTTTGGCGTTATGCTGCTGAGGTTTAAAGATGAAAATCTGAGGGCTTTGTGTTCCAAATACTGAGCATTTGCTAAGAAAACTAACCTTTTCTGCTGTTCATATGCATCCGGACCTGTACAAATGCTTACTACTAGTAGCTTACGATACTTACTAGTAGTAGCAACATGTGTCTTTGCTGCTGCATTGACATCTTTTGAACTCTTCCTGCTGTTATGCTTCTCTTATAGATGCATAGGAAATGTCTATCAGTACTTTATTATTATAGTCTGTTTTCACTGAATTTCATATGGGAAGTGTCCTTCAGACTTGGTGCAGATCGTTATACTGAAACAACTTATTTCTTGCTTTCCCTTCACTCCTTCAGCACCTGTCTTTCAGTTTCTCAGAGATGCTCTTTGAACTTCATTAGTCTTAGTGCGGATTTTAACTGGTCATCATCTCAGATAAAATTTCTAGCTCTTTTGGATGGTGCGAGGACTGTTAAATGCTATGTTGGTTTCACTATTTTGGATCAGATCTAATGCTTCTTTTTTCTAAGGAATGATCAAAGTAATTCATATGCACTACTCTGATTTGCATTTTGTTGTGATTCAGTTTTAGGTGACATTTCCTGCATTTGTAAATACTGTGATTAAGTTTTTGTTGTGCACTTCTCTTGTGCTGCAATGTACTAAAATGTCATAAAAGTTACTTTGACTTCCATCAGACCTTCTCGCATGTCATTCTTCTGGAATATCTCTTGTACAGTTGAGTACTGTATGCTGAATACTCTTTTGAAGTGCCATCTTTAGAGTGGTGAAAGTGGTTACCTTGCTACTTTCTTCTTCCTGATTTATCTTTACACTTTGGGTCTGATTAACTTGTTCATTTGGCAGTGATATTGCAATGTAACAAAGGAGGATGGTCAAGTTTTCTTAGTATTATTTTGTTGCAAAGGTTTGCCCTATCTAGCACTTACTTATATTTTGCAGTCATCAGGCTTGGCTGCCTAGATAGTTCTCCCATTTTCCTAGTAATAAATAGCCAGATATATTTAACACCAGAATTCCCTGTCCTCTTTGGCCACAGCTTTTTGTGGCGATTCGTATATTACAGGCAACACTGGCACTAGAGGTGTAGAAAGTTTGACTTGTAATTGTTCTGGTAGATATCCCATGCAACCTAATGCCTTGTCAAAGTATTACTTTGTTTATTTTCATTTACTTATGTTTATGGATACCCTGTGTAGACTTTATGGTTTCTAGTTTACTGATTTCATTTCAGGGTTTTTTTCACTAGGTGCTTATTATATAGATATCTAGTTATTGACATTTTACTTCAATGTACTATTAATGCTCTATGTGGACTGAATATTCAATGAATGTGTCAAATCATGTGAATACAAATGCTAGCAGTTGTGTGTTGTGATCTACCTTTTTTCTTAATTCAGTTTCAGGGATGCAATTACCTTGATGTTTTGAAAATTCTGAGGTTATCCTTTAGACCTATTTTAAGATGGTATTAAGATGGTTACACAGAACTTCATCATTCTGTTTCTTAATCTGCCTTGCAACCAAGAAGAACATAACATTACTGATGCCCCATTTCTCTTCTACAGTGCTTCCTACAGTTACATCACACTGCACACCTTGTACTAGTCTGCTGATGCATGCAGCACATTCATGCCAGGAGGTTTGCGCTGTGACATATCATGACCACCTTCCCGAGTTTTGCACTTGGGCAGTACAATGAAAGTGATACTCACTACAAGCCTGTCATGTCACTGCCTTTGCTGTATTTTTTTTTTAATAATGCACATAGCATATTATACTGAACCTTTCACTCCCTTCTATCTTATGTGCTTCTTTCCTCATAACACTACATGCATGTCATTATTGGCATTAGCAGAAAATCTCATCTGTTCTTCAGATGTTTGATGTACGCTTCTATTTAGGAAACAAATTTTGTCCACAGTATATTTTCTTTAACACCTTTTGAGTTTGATCTCCTTAAGTTTGATCTCCTTTATTATTTTATACTAATCTATGAAATCTATGTAGCCAGCTGTTCCCTGATTAAAAGTCACAGTAGGCCTTGGTTCCCTGCACAGAAAACTTTTCTTACTAAGGACTGTATTTCTGCTCCAGTGAGCTTAACTTTAGACATTAATTTCTGCAGAGATTGCTGTCTATTTGTCCACAAGGAACTAAGCCTCAAATGCTAACTCAATTGCCTTCTTCCATTTGGATCATTTCTCTTTAGGGGCTTCTGATTTCCATTTTCATAAGAGCCGTCTTTGGTGGTTTTCCACATTAATTGTATGTTTGGTTGGTTTGTCTTTTCCTGACTCTTTCTCTTTCCATTTTTTTTTTTTTTTTTAGCTTTTGCACAGAAGTATTGACTTCCACAGGATGAGGGAAAGTATATATTTTTTTTTCTTAAAATTATTCAAATCAATTTCTTTGTTAACATCACAGAGGTATTTCACTCTAGAAGATGTTGTGTTAGGAACAATTATAGAACCAACAGTACATTTTGCTATGCAGTTTAGTTTGTTTTGGGATTGCAATGTGTCAATGAAGTCTGAAAGTATCTAGAGGACCCTTCCATTTTCACTGTTACTTTCAGAACAATAGAAACGTTTTCAGGCAGATACAATAAAACGGGACAGTTCAACATACTTCATATTTAATCTAGGGTTATCAAATTAAAATATTAGTTTTATAATATCAGTCCTACTGTGCACTACCTTTTCTTTCAGCAGATGAGATCCTTGAAGGGAAGGTTGGTTCCTTACATAGGCCAAATAATTACTTGTTCTCTGTCTTGAATGCTATGTCAGATCATGATCTTTGTTCATTATTCCTCAGATTTTACCATTGTGATTAATTTTTAATCCACCATTGTCCAAACGGGACTAAAGACCAATGGTTTTTCTACTTCATAAGTGACAGAAATGTCTAAGTGCTTTAGACTAGTGCATTTATTGTGTCTATTTGCTTTCTACGATCCTGTGAGAAATATCTTTCTTGTTCACACAGATGGGCATTTCAGGAACTGCTGTATCAATGAATAAATCAGAATCATAGAATCATAGAATGGTTTAGGTTGGAAAAGAACTTTAAAATCATCAAGTCCAACCATTATCCTAGCACTGCCAAGTACACCACTTAACCACGTCTCTAAGCGCCACATCTACACGTATTTTAAATACCTCCAGGGATGCTGACTCAACCACTTCCCTGGGCAGACTGTTGCAATGCTTGACAACATTTTGGTGAAAATATTTTTCCTAATATCCTACCTAAACCTCCCCTGGCGCAACTTGAAACCATTTCCTCTTGCCCTGTTCTTCTTACCTGGGAGAAGAGACCACCACCCACCTCACTACAACCTCCTTTCAAGTATTTGTAGAGAGTGATAAGGTCTCCTCTCAGGCTCCTTTTCTCCAGGCTAAACAACCCCGGTTCCCCCAGCCACTCCTCATAAGACTTGTTCTCTAGACCGTTCACCAGCTTCATTGCCTTTCTCTGAACATGCTTTGGCATCTCAATGTCTTTTTTCTAGTGAGAGGCCCAAAACTGAACACAGTATTCAAGGTGTGGCCTCACCAGTGCAGAGTACAGAGGGACAATCACTTCCCAGTCCTGTTGGCTACACTATTTCTGATACAAGCCAGGATGCTATTGGCCTTCTCAGCCACCTGGGCGCACTGCCGGCTCATACTCAGTCAGCTGTCAACCAACACCTGGAGGTTCTCTTCTGCCAGGCAGGTTTCCAGCCACTCTTCCCCAAGCCTGTAGCGTTGCATGGGGTTGTTGTGACCCAAATGCAGGACCTGTCAGTTGGCCTCATTGAACCTCATACCATTGTCCTTGGCCCATTGATCCATCCTGTCCAGATCCCTCTGTAGAGCTTTCCTGCGCTCAAGCAGATCAACACTCCCATCCAGCTTGGTGTTGTCTGCAAACATACTGAGGGTGCACTCGATCCCCTTGTCCAGATCATTGATAAAGATATTAAACAGAAGTGGCCCCAATACTGAGCTCTAGGGAACACACTTGTGACCAGCTGCCAATTGAAGTCCATTCACCACAACTCTTTGGGCTTGGCCATCCAGCCAGTTTTTTACCCAGCAAAGAGTACACCCATCCAAGCCAGGAGGTGCCAGTTTCTCCAAGAGAATGCTGTAGCAAATGGTGTCAAAGGCTTTACTAAAGTCTAGGTAGACAACATCCACAGCCTTTCCTTCATTCACTAAGCAGGTCACCTTGTCATAGAAAGAGATCAGGTTAGTCAGGCAGGATCTGCCTTTCACAAACCCATGCTGACTGGGCCTGATCACCTGGTTGTTCTGTATGTGCCATGTGATGGCACTGAAGATGATCTGGTCCATAACGTTCCCTGGCACCGAGGTTAGGCTGACAGTACTGTAGAACCCTAGATCCTCCTTCCAGCTCTTCTTGTAGATGGGTGTCACATTTGCTAACCTCCAGTCAACTGAGACCTCCCCAGTTAGCCAGGGCTACTGATAAATGATGGACAGTGGGTGGTTGAGCACTTGCGCCAGCTCCCTCAGTACCTTTGGGTGGACTCCATCCAGCCCCATAGACTTGGGTGGGTTTAAGTGGTGTAGCAGGTCACTAACCATTTCCCCTTGGATTATAAGGGCTTCATTCTGCTCCCCGTCCCTGTCTTCCAGCTCAGGGGGCTGGGTACAGTGAGAACAACTGGTCTTACTATTAAAGGCTGAGGTAAAGAAGACATTAAGTACCTCAGCCTTTTCCTCATCCTTTCTCAGTGTTTCCCTCTGCATCCAGTAAAGGATGGAGATTCTGTTTAGCACTCTTTTTGTTCCTAATATACTTACAGAAACATTTTTTATTGTTTTCTACAGCAGTGGACAGATTAAGTTCTATAAAAAGCTCTCTGCTCAGCCAGGCCAGTCTTCTTCCTGTCTGTCAGCACATGGGGATGGCCCAGTCCTGCACCTTTAATATTTCTTTCGTGAAGAATGTCCAGCCTTCCTGGACTCCTTTGCTCTTCAGGACTGCCTCCCAAGAGGCTCTGTCAACTAGTCTCCTAAACTGACCCTCCAGAAGTCAAACATGGCAGTTGTGCTGAACCCCTCCTTACTAGTCCAAGAATCGAAAACTCTATCATATTGTGATAGCTATGCCCAAGATGGCCTCCAGCTGTCACATCACCCACAAGTCTTTCTCTGTTTACAAACAGCACTCCAATTGCGCAAGTCATCCCACCATGTTTCCGTGATGGCAACTATGTCATAGTTTTCCTGTTACACTATGGCTTCCAGCTCTTCCTGTTTGTTGTCCATGTTGTGTGCATTGGTATAGATGCACTTCAGTTGGGCTATTGATCCCACCACCTTTTTGGGGGAAGAAGCCCTAATTCCTATGTGACCATTCTCAGGCACTCCCATGGTTTCTAACGAATCAATAACCCTTGTGTCTTTCTGCCGCATGGATCTCCATCCCCTGCCTCCACGGAGATGGCAGACTAAAGGACCTCACTAGCACACCGCCCCTCAAACATCGTCATGCTGCCCCAAGGCTCTAGTGAGCCTGGGTTTATCCCTTTCTTCCTTCAATCAAGTTTAAGCTCTTTCAATAATTCCTGCGTACTTCTGTGCAAAGATCCTTTTCCCCCTTTGAGACAAGCGTATCCCATATGTTGCCAGCAGGCCTGATGTCATGTAAACCAATCCACGATCAAATAAACCAAAATTCTGCCAGTGGCACCGGGCTCAGAGGCAGGTATTGATCTGCTGGACTCTTTCTGTTCCTTCCCTCATCATTTCCTCCAACTGGAAGGACAGAGGAGAACACTACTTGTGGTCCTTATCCCTTAACCTGTTGTCCCAAGGCCTCGAAGTCTCTCTTGATTGCCCTTGGACTTCTTGTTCCAACTTTATCACTGCCTACCTGAAAAATCAATAATGGATAATAATCTGAGGGCTGTACCAGTGTAGAAAGCTTTCTCTTCACATCTTTAATATGGGGCCCAGGGAGGCAGCAACCTTCTCAAGGAGGTGGGTCCGGGCTGCATGTTAGGCCTTCTATTCCCTTCAGAAGGGAGTCTCCTATGACAATGACCCATGTTTTTTTCTTTATAGAAGCATCAATTTAACCTTGGAAACACCTCCAAGCTAGATGAACCATTGTCCTCATTTAGTCTCACTTGCAGAGCCTCACACCTATTATGCAAAGGCACCTGGGAAGGTGGGGTAGTCACAGAGGAGGTGCGCCAGCTGCACTGGAAGGAACTTGTCACCATTGCCCCTTATCCCTCAAGTCACTGTGATCAGCCAGGTGGAGAGAGGATGGGGAATCCTCCTCATCATGCATCCTGTCTACCTGTTGGTCCTGTCTCAGGAAAGCCAGGGTGCAATTCCAGTAGTGTCTCTCTCTCTCTCGTGCTCCCTAGTACTCCTCAATCTAGTAACTTCCTCCCAGAGCTCTGTCACCAAGCAGAAGAGTTCCTTTACCAGGGTGTACCTCCTGTAGGTGTGCTTTCTGCTGCCATCCGATATTGGCATAAGAGCAGGGCACACCCTGCAGCCTGACACCTGGGTTGCTGTGTTCCCACTGGAGCTCCGCCTGGGAAGCTGCGTCAGTGGTGGTGGGTGCAGAGCATAGAGGGGCCATGGATTTCTGCCAGGTGGATGCCATTGATCCCTGGTCGAGCTAGCAGATCTTCAGCGCCCTTCTACGCAAATTGCCATGCAAACTGTTGTGCCATGCCCGTGCTGCCACATCACACCATGTCCTCTAGTGCTCCCTAAGGGCTCCTTTTATACGGGGGGGAAGGGGGAGCCTTGGCCATTTTGGCCATTGTTGTTCCTGCCCTGCCCAGGTCTCATCAGCTGCTGTCAGCTGAGCTGTGGGGTCCTGACAGCTCTCTTGCTCCGCCCGTGGTTCCCCTGGTTTGGGGAAACTCCCTGTACATCGTGCTGGAACACCCTGCTGCGGATCATGCCAACACTGGAGTTGCTCGCCTCAGCAGCATAGTCACACCTCCCACCCTCTACCACCAGCCAGTCGCTCTGGGCTTGAAGAGTTGCATATAACCTCCCTGTAATAACTGAATTTCAAAACATTGCTATTATAAACCCTGTTTGCTTTTTCTCCTTAGGACATTGACACATGCAATTTCCCCTTCTTGATTGTAGTCATTGTGTTGGGGTGAGAGCCAGAACACAAGCAAGAGACTGCCCAATAAAATATCATCCTTCCTCTATCATTCTCACTGTCAAAAATATCTGGGATGAGTGCCTTGGCTTTGTCTTGCAGAATAAATAACAACTTGATTCTTTTTTTAAGGGCATATTTTCAATTACTTTTCCCAGGTGTTATTAGAGAAAGATTTCCAGCTCTTCTCAGCAAGGCAGAGCCAGAAGAAAGAGAAAACCCTCAGAATTATGAACATGAAACTGTAAGTTATTGAGCAAACAAACACAAGGCATTGCAGCTTTATTGCATGAGAGTCAGCCACAGAATGAAGCCTTAAGAGGGATGATTTGTGGAAATGCCAAGTAGTAACACTCTCTACATTCATGACCTTATCCAAATTTTAGCCCTGGCAGCCACTTCTGTGAATGATTCAAACCCCAGCTCAGATTCATCAAGTTTTAAATCAGTGTATCAGTGGGAACAAATCAGCATCCCTTCTTCTGTCACCAGTCTTTGCAGGCTCCTTGCTTAATTATCCTGATTGTTGCACAGGATTAAAACTATTTTTGTGTCAAGATCGAGGTTTAATAACAGTAATTTGACCATTCTTTGAATACCATCAAATAAGATGCTTTTTTTCCCAAGGCCAATTGACTGTCTTACTATCCTACTGTATCATGTCCAATTACTTACACAGCAGACAGCTCTACATGACTCCAGCTAGGATTAAAACATATTAAACAGTGTCTAACCATTTCTGGTACTTCCCAGTTTGCCAGGTGTTACATAAAAATGCAGACATATTGATGCAGTGTAAGAAGTGGTGGACAAATGATGACTCCGCAGCCTTGTTCGATGTTTTCTCAGACATTTGTGTTAAACATGACCCTACTGCTGATTGTCATAAAGGATATAGGAATGACAGATGTCTTTTTTTCTGAAACATGTATATTCTCTTTTGGGTTTTGTGCCTCCGGCATCAGTTTAGTGCATAACGAACAGTAAGCTGAAAACCAAACGTGGGCAAGAAGAGGAACACAAGAAAAATAGGAGAATGAAAATGTTGAAGAACCTAGAGGGAAAAAAATGGCAAAATAAGAGTCCAATTTAAAGAAAATAATTCAATGAAGTATAAGAAATTAGAATAGAGGAAAGGGAAAATTTGACAACTGTGAGGAGCATTTCTTGAGGAAACAGTAAATAAATTTGGCTCACCCTGAGTAAATTTCCCACTGTGGTGAGACAACTTCACTGGATTTTGCAAGAACTGCAGGCACACAGAGATATCACAGGGATGCTATATCACAGCCAAAAGCTCTTCTTTATTTAGACGTCATGTGTCATGTCCCCATTGGCAATAACAAATTAATTTTCCCTAATAATAATCAATTTCTAGTAATAGCCATTTTTCTGTTGGCACTGGGATGCAGAGGTTCTTTGCATGTGTGTCCACATGCCACACCCTTTACTGAGGACACTCATTAATTTTCAATAAAATTAATGAAAGCCCATGTCTTGAAAAAAAAGTATGAAAGTACTATAAAAGATAAAGATACATGTCTTCATGTATGTATGTACAGATATCTGTACTCAAGAACAGCAAACGTAACTGTTTTCCTCATTCCTCTTGCCAAAGTTTCCTTCTCTTCCTTCTCTTCTTTCAACATTCTTTCTGGTCATTCTGCCTCTTTAACATACCTCTTTCAGATACCTTTAGTTCTTTGCAGAATATTGCAAACACTTTGGGGTGATTTTTTTTTCACCGAAAATACGCAGTCTCAAAGTCATGATGCAGTATCAGCGTGGGCACACTCCAGCCTGTCTTCTTACAACCTGGATTTTTTTATTCCAAAACTTTTGAGTTCTACACCCTCATACTTACTTAACTTATGAATTCTTATGTCATGATTAGGTTCCATTCATCAGGAATGACCCTCGTTGGAGGTGCAAGTTGTGACAACCTTATGAGTCAGTAGGATTAGGAAGCAGACTGGATGAAGAAAGATTTTTAGTCTATGTTGTGAAGAGTTCTCCATGTATGGGAACACTATCATCCAGGAAAAACAGAAAGAAAAAAGGACTGAGATACAAACATGGAAATGCAGTGGAATTGTGACCAGCTAATGAGGTGATTAGTCTGCACAAAAATGGGCTGAAACTACATTTACATTTACCTGAGGATATGAGAATGCACATTTGTTAGGGAGGGTAAGCTGCCTGTTCTGTTTGCAATGAGCAATTTATGCATCTGCAACTAATAGAGAAGTATGAAAAACTCCACACATTTGTATTGGTAAGGTAAAATCCTGTCATCTCTCAGTGGAACAACTTTTACTCTTTCAATATGGTAAACAACAGAATTTCTTGGCCAATTAAGAAAAGGACATGTCTTACGTCAGAGTCTGTTTCTCAATTAGAATCTTACTCAGAGAAAAACCTTTCAGCAGAAGGTACTACAGGAAAAAAAAAGCCTAAATGCATATGGCATTTCTTTATTTTCCAAGAAACGAGTATCTCAATGAGCAATGTCACTAAATTTGAATTTTGATCAGCATTAGGCACAGCATTGCAGACAGAATGTATTGAATGAAGATTTTGTTTGGGTTGCATTCAAGTAAACTGATAACATGCTGCTATCAGAAATTATGCACAAAATAGCTTGCTCCATTAATTCAATATTTATCACAATAAGGTAATTATGAACTTATTAGACTTCATTTATTCATGGAAACAGATTTACCCAGAATTTTATTTTCTTTGATGGAGGCCCTACTCAGATATTTATTTTTATTATTATTCATATTCTTCTCTGGAGGTAAATTGTGTTCTGCATTGTAATTTAATACTGCATCTGTGATAATCACATTTTGAGAGGATCTACACTTCAGACTGAGATAGATTATTACAGGAAAAGCAATGACCCACTTCCTGTAGCAAGTCCTTTTTATATATAGCTCATCAATTTTTTAAGAAAAGTATTGACCTTAAAATTGGGTTATCATCATCATTTACCTAGTGCTTTTCATTCTTAAACTCTTTTAAACTGCTAACTAGTTACATATGAATGATGACAAGTTATCTGTGGCAGAATACGTTGAAGTTGCTCAGCACGACCTTCAGTGGAACAACAACAAAAAAAAGAATAATAATTCAGAAGAGACATCTACCAGTATTACCTCATAAAATGAACTTTGTTCAAGCAAGAGTGCCTAATTCTAAATTAGATCCTGAGCATAAACCAATAATATTAGCATAATTATTCTCTTCATCATGAAACAGAATAGTCTTGATTAAGGTAATATTATTGGGGAAACCAGTATAACTTCTAAACAGAATACCATGAAGTCTTTGACTACATCTTGGCTATTTTAAGAGAAAGAAGAGAAAAAAATATAATTTCAGTGAAGGAAACAAAAAAAATGTAAACCAGTTTTCTAGAAAGGCTGATTTGAAAACACATGGGCTTCATTTTTCGCTATCATTTGGTGAGCTGGTGATTTTTGAGACTAACACAAAGAATTCCTTATAGCATAAATGACATCTTGATGTACTCTTGACTATATGCATCTGCTTCCTGACCACCTGTGAGGGAGGAGCTGTGTGAATTAGTGAGCAACATGGAATTGTCTGATACTGTGCAGGAAGCCTGAGGCAGGTCTGGGGTGTATTTATTCAGCTAATTGTGTTACTTACGAGGCACTTATTCCACAGGTTTTCTTCAGGAAACAAGAAGAACCTTTTCACCCCGTGTTGTGCCTACTGTGCTTGTTCAGTGTTTAGGTCTAAAACCCTGAGATAAAGACCAATGCAAACAGATACCTTGACAATAATAGATTATTTGAGGGCCCGGAAGAAATCGTTTGCTCACACTTTGCAGAGGCTGGTGATGTTTCTCTCCTGAAATCAATCTGTGTTCTGTAAATAAATTGTTAATAAACACGCCTGCTTATTGGCATCAGCCAGAGAAACAGATAAAATCCCCAGCCAATTACTCCACTCTTCTAGGAATCAGGTAGTTGGCTGATTTGCAGTCAGATACACAGGTTGTCTGTCCTTCGGGGGTTCTCTGTGGGAATGCTTTCTGAACTGCATACATATCACCCTATCAGAAGAAAAAGGGGAAAAAATAAAAGCACCTCAGCAAGCTGCAAGGATCTAGCTTGCAGAGTGTCAAAGGGAAAGGCTCAAGGTGCCAAACTTTCATGCTCACTTTCCTGAGAGACACAGAATTTGCTGCTACTAAACCAGGTCTGTCGAAAAAGGACAGCTCATGAAAGTGGCATGAGGGAAAAACAGGTCTCTGATGGCTCTCCCCAAACAATTGAGGCAAAGTGTTTGATTCCACCATTTATACTGACAGCAGTTTACATGACACTTTGTAGATGGGATTTCCTGCTGAACCATTTGTATGCGAGGTCAGCAGATTAGAAGGAGAAAGCTTTTATTATTCCTGCCATGGTTTTGCTAATGGAGAAACAAATGTGTGGTGAAATTACATTGCAAAAGCTGGACTCCAGCTTGCTGGATGTCTTTATAGATAGTTTTGTTAGAAAGCCAAACTTTCTACCTAAAGAATTTTTCCCAGGTCTACAAGTTCCCATGGAAGTCATTTAAAAAATACATTTTATTTTGCTACCATACTGAGAGAATGATTCACTATGAATCATTTATTAAATGAGTTTAGCCTCTTTTTCTCTCTGCAGAATGTCTATAAACATATCACAACTTTCTTGCATATATTTGTTATTCTAAATTACTTGACAGGTCTTTTTTTGCAAGTGAATTTGTTTACTCTGTATGTTACAATGTAGATTCTGAAATTATAACTTACCTTCCAATTTGTGACTGGTTATCTAAATCAGGCAGCTTTGTTTTGTTTCCCTGGTTGTCAAAGTGCTCAGCCTATGTAGGACAAGTCTCTTGGTATGGACACTGCTCCATCTGAAATTAAGGATGCAGCTCTGTGCATACACAATCAGTTCTCTGGAATAGAAGCAGAAATCTGCTATGAAAGCATGGGCAGAAGTTTAATGTGTTGCATTTTTTTTCTTTAATAAATTTTTTCTAAAAGCCAATTACATCTTAATTTACTACAGGTAAGAGGATCAGAAACCCTCTTACACAAAAATCTGAATACTATTATTTATTTCATTATGAACTTAAAGTCTTTGTTGTTACAAAACTCTGTAAAATTACCTATGCAAATAATCTGGTAACCAGTGAATTCTAAGTGTTGGCTATGAATGCTTGGGGTAAAAAAAATAGAATAAATGTAATAAATTTCCACCTAGATGTGAAGCTTCTTCTGAGCATAGTTCAAGCAAGTGCTAAGGTAAGTTGATTCATGTCATTTCTTAGATCAATGGGAGCAAATGGGATCCCCAATGTCTGCTGAGTTCCTTTTTTTTCTAGCATTGTTATTTAGTTATTAGTTACAGAAATAATAAATTTTTCATTAATCTAAGGAAAATAAAAGTATACCTAGTAAATTGGAATTCTGGATTCGTGATTTAAAATATGGCTTTAAAAGAGTATTTTATACATAATAATCCTGCATCATCTTGCTGGGTGCATCTGGAGCATTTGACATATATAGATCCCCAATTCCCCCTTGCAATCTCTGTGGAACTGTTCATGGAGACTGCTAAGAGCTTTATCCAAAAGCCAGTGAAACTAAAAGTTTAAGAATTGAATCCCATTCTGGTCTTAACATTTTCAAACTGATATACCACTACTGATTTTAGTGGATGAAAATCAAATGAGAACCTCACTTATTTTGCCAGTGCAAGCTCTAACTTGACGTACATGTGCAAAAGGATGTTCTCATTTACCCCAGAGGTGTAAAAGACCTTGTGGTAAAAGAAAGGGAAGAAAAAATTCTCTTATCGCTGTGAGCCATTTATTGATTGTCCTTAGAGAGACTAAGCTAAAATGGCCATCACAAGCTGAGCATTCATGTGTTAAAACTAGCAAACAGTTAATTTTAAAAGCTAACCTAAAACGAAGGGAAAACACTTCTGTTGAAATACTGAGTGGATTAACAATGAACATGAAAGGAACGGGAGCAATGAGTTGTTTTCTAGCAGGGGATTTAAAGTTTAAACACACAATTAGGCTGTAGAGGTTTCCAGATCTCATTCGCACCTTCACCTCAGGAGAAGGAGGTCTGGCAGGAAAACAGGCCTAGGAGTATTATCCACAGTGATAATAAGCATAGGTTGCCCCAAAGAGAAAGAAAGGCAAATTAGAAATATAGCATACGTTAGAGCTGGTATATACTGCTGAGAATTAGGCACTAACAGGCAGCAACTCCGGGGGAGCTGTCAGTGACTCCACTAAGCTTTTCTAGCAGGTGTCAGTGTAAGATAGTGGCATCAAATACACTGGAGATGTGTTGGAGGAAAAACTGCAAAAGCTGCATAAGGGAAGGGATGTATTCCTGTGTGCATGTGTGTCCATGTGTATGTAATATCTTTGTTGTCTGTGCTATCTGATTTAATAACTAACCTTTCTTTCTATGTAACATCTTCTTCCAATCAGGAAATAACTTGAGGCACATTTCCAAGATCTGTGTTTTTTTTTAATCCATGCTGGAAGACGCAGAATTAAACCCAAAAAATTGCCTGTTTACAGACACCTTCTATGGTAGATAGAAGCATCTTAATGACACAGAGTGGACTAGGGGAACACAACAAGTGTTTCGGTGTGCAAATGCGTAGTTGTGCACATGCACAGGCATGTTCTTTCAACACAACCTCAATATACCACTACCTTTGAGTCTAAAGTAAAGGCAAACGAGCATAGTCCCGTTTCAGTAGCAACCGTTCCTCCTGTATATGGCCTCAAGGGACAGGTTTGTTCTATTTTTAGGCTCTACTTCTCATTTTCTAATTTTCTTTCATTGCAATATAATTTTATTGTGTAGGTTTTATACTTCTCATTCCTCCATTACCTTGCCCTTTAGACACTATTTCAATTTGTGTTCTGCCTGACTGGATCCACAGTATCAGACTCCTCCTTGTCAGACAGTCAGGAGAGACTTTAGTTTTATAGCCCATAACAAATAAAAGTTATCTTCCCTCTTTAAAGCCTATCTGTGACTTGGAGAGTCTACAAGTTCAACAGCCCACTGTTGATGGAAGGCTATAATACCAATGAGCAGATGAGACAATTAGACTGTAACCATTTGTTTAAAGGATTTAGGGTCTCTTTACAGCCTCTGTGAGCCATTATTAGTATTTTATTACTCTGCCTTGTGATGGAAGGACACATACGACAAAAGACAGTTTTTCGGGGATTGTTTTGTTGGAAGATCTGATAGGAAAATCCACACAAACTTACAAACTACCTGTGGTATGCCTGTGAAGCCGCCCCTTTCTTGGAAAATATTATCTTAGGAAAATAGTCCTTTCTTTTCTCTTGTTTTCTCAGTAGTAAAAAATTTTATAATCCAGAAATCTGTGTTGCAATCGTTCCCTTAGGAATTGTACTCATAGGCCTCCTTTCAGCTTTGCTGAGAAATGACATGTATATATGATCAATTAGAAGTAATTTTATTATCTTCATTTTGTGTCAATTAAATGAAAAAAAAAAATATTCTCAACCCTGGGAAAAAGGGCAGAGTTCGAGAGAGAAGGAGGTCTGGGGTGAGAGGGCTAAATACCAAGACCAAAAAGAAATGGACTTTTCAAAGGGCAGAAAATCAAGCACACAGGTTTTTTTACTACAAGCAGCTAAATCTTGGCTGTAGCTCCCAGCATCTCAAAGAGCTGGAGGGCCCTAGTCAAAGGTGACAGATACAGAGGTCAGGGACAAAGGTGTTTTGAGTCACCACTGCACTCTGTTTCCACTGGCATGTTTCAGTATCTATGGACAGCAAATTGTTCAGATAGCCAGCTGTTTATTGCTACATCACAGCGAAGTCACTTTCTTTTTATGCCTCATATAAGGATATTTCCAAATAAAGCAACAACATTCCATGGGATACATGGGGGTTTTTAGCTCACAGGCTGCTCCAAGAAAAATTGTACCTTTGAGGGCTTTGAGATGCTCAGACACTTAAAGAAGGCAGCCTCACAAGCTACAGTACCATTTAATGTTATTTTTCCCTTTAATTTATAGGCATCACAAACTCCGGAGTTCAAAGCTTGTTCAAGCCTTTCAGCTTGAAATGTTAAGAGCTTTACAAAGCAAACATGTTTTCATCCTCAGAGAATGACATTTGAAAAAAAGTGTTTTAAAGGCTAATAGTACATTTAGATTCTTGCTTATATTTCTAGGCCAAATAACATAATGTCTTTTTTTTGTAGCGCAGTGACAGAATGCCAGTGCTTTAATTTATTTATTTTTGGCGAAGATGGAATGAAGGTTAGAGTTTTACAGTAAAATATGCAATCACAGAATGACTGAAAATGTGATGTTGAGAAAAAAAACACCCTATAATTGCCTAATATCTTACAATGAAAATTGTTATTTGCTTCTACTTCTAATTACTACAAGTAAAACTATTCAGCTATTTCAAATAGCCGTGTTAGAGCATTGTAGTGTAATATCTCAGTAATTAACATAATGCAAATTAGAAGACAGACAATTAGGATACTGCAAATAGTATGACAGGCCCAAAATTCTTATTTTAGGGCATGGCAGAAAAACTTGCCTTGTTTGCATTAGTCACTTGTCTGTCCAGAGGTGGATGGCACTATCAAAAAGAAGAAAACAGATAAAAAGTAATCTTATAGTACTCATTACTAACAGTTAAAAAGTCACCAAGAAAGCAAAGTAAAACCAGATTGAAACTAAAGGGGTAAAGTAGCCTATTAACATCATTAATAGATTCAAAATATCCTTAAAGTTTAGAATATTTTGATCAAATTCCTGTTTCCAGTACAATAAGGAAGCATCACCTTGTGGGAATTGTGATCCATCTGCAATTCTTGTCTGCTAAAAGGAAAAACTGACTGGAAAAAGGGGTCGGTTCTCTAACCTGATGAAATATCTGAGCTGAAATAAAAGGATGATCTTAAGGGCCCCCCACCGCTGCTCACTCTGTGCCAGGTAGATGACAGCTGGGACAAACTCCAATGCATTTTCAGCATCTCCTTAGGCAGACATCCCTGCAGACACCTTCAACCCTTTTAGAAAAACCCTTGCTCAGCAAACTACATAACCAAATTTTGTCCTCATCTGGCACTCAGGGAGAGCTCTAGTACGCCTACTGATATCAGCATGAGCACAAGAGATCATAATCTTTCAGTTGTGCCAAAAGACAGGAGCACGATGCTACTTTGCAGATCCACTCATAATATATGTAGTTGACCATAAAGTAAGTCTCTAAAAAGGTTGTCATAATTTCACATCAGCTGATGACCTGTTTCTGATGTTTTTAGAACAAGAGGAAATTAATGGAAAAGCAAATGAGTGAGTGTGGATTTAAGAGATGAATTCTCAAGAAGTATAATAATTTATGGAGTGCTTGGAAAAGATGAACAGCAGTGAGTGCTTATTTTGAGTGTTTTCAAGGAAAAAAAAAATGAAAAAAATCCAAAACTAATGTTGCTCACAATGGTATCTTGTGATGGTGAATATTCTAACCCACGTGACATGGATTGAAATGGCAAGGTAAACCTGGGATGTGTTTTGCTATGATATTTGTTTTCAAAAGAAACAGAATCAATGTTGGATGACAGGTGAACATTATTTAGACGATTTACTGAAAGATAGAGTGCATAGAAAGAGACTAGAGAAAACTGTCCCTGTGGAGATCAGGGATGTCTGATAAGAAAGACAGGAGATGGAATCTTTTTTTAAAGCATGCATTCACAGTAAGATTTATAGTATGTTCGGAAAGAGAGGAGTGATGCCATATAGACCATTTCTGTGCCTCATAGAAGGGTCAGCTATAGCTATGTAATTCCAGAGAATTGGTTAAGTTGTGTAATGGATATTCTTCATTACTCCTAGCCTTTCTGTCTCTGTAATTGCTTATTTTTATCTTTTTTATTTTTTCCTAGTCTGCAACTGGAGTCCTTCTTGTGCTGGAAGACTGTATCTTATTATCCTGTACATAGTAGACCTGGAAAATAATTTATCCCCTTTATCTTTACATATCTGAGTACCTTTTTCATATAACCTT
Organism: Ibidorhyncha struthersii; assembly: GCA_013398815.1. Classification (NCBI taxonomy): domain Eukaryota; kingdom Metazoa; phylum Chordata; class Aves; order Charadriiformes; family Charadriidae; genus Ibidorhyncha; species Ibidorhyncha struthersii. Next base: position 199,582 of record VZSZ01007855.1, on the reverse strand, counting down.
CGCAAGTAAATAATCCCATTTCTTTCACTTTTTCCTTACAAGTAATTTTCTTGACTTCTGATAATTATTTTCTTCCTGAAATGCAGCGTGCTAAAAAGCTCACACTGCTCTAGCACAAACCACTAAAATCAGAGGTGAAAAATTATTTCACAAATTTTACAAATGATACTCACATTTATGTGCTCAAGGCTGACACCTCCACCACTGTATGTCATTGCTAGTTCCCATCCAGTCTATGGTCTGCTGTAATGGACAAATCCTCCTCTGGAGACCTGCTGCATAGCCCACTCTCTCTTCACCACTCTGTACTCCTGCAGTTCTTTAGTTTTACAGCTTCCCTGAATAACAAACTTTTTAGTTAATTTTTGCAAATCCTCATGGTCATGTATAAATGTATTCTTTTCCTCTGGATTGCTTGGCAGCCCACTCGCCTTGGTATCAATAGTAAACCTAGCAAGTACCACATCTATTAGAAATTTTAATGAAGATAATGATGAGTTCCACTACCTTCAGAGCATGACTGGGACACGACATATTATTGATCATACAATACTGATAACTAAATGACTTTGCATTCTATGACTACGCAGAACACGTACTGATAACTACATGTCCATACTCTGTATATAATTTTACAACTGCTTCTGTATCTATATTATAGAAGTGTTATCTAAATCACATTTCCTTGTTTATAATATTTTCAGAAAAAAACAGTGGGAAACCTCTGCAAAGGCAAAAAAATGTCACATCTATTATTCATTCACTCCAAAAGATCTCTTAACCTGGGATAAAAAGAAATTAGGGTGGTTTGAAGTGTTTTGTTCTTCACAAACGTATGTTGTCTTTTATTCTTCCCCTTGTTATACTCTAGTTGTTTACAAATTCATTACCCAGTCAAGATTTTTAGGGGATGGGATCACTTTGTTTTGTTTTCCTTTGCTTTGTTTTCACAGAAATTAAGGTCAGGCTGACTGTTATGCAAATCCATGGTTCCTTTGTTACCCTCCAACTCTTTCAAAGAAGAATATCATGGGCCAGATTCTGATAGCTTATCTTGAACTTCAGCTGCTATTACTGGTACTCCATACTAACTGGGTGTATCTCAAGGTCCAAGCCTTAAAAAGAAATACGACACATAAACACTTGCATGTTTACTTGTATGTTCATATGTATGATTATGATCCTGTATTTTCTTTTTTCCAGCCTTCTGGAATGTCTTGACATAAAAGGAATAAAGTCCAGTGGTTTTGAATTGTTATTCCATAAGCATATGCATTAATGTTAATGATGTTTTAACATTTCTTGTCCTTCCCAGGGAAGAGCCATTAGAACCAAATAGTTTTGCTATTGACTAAAAACTAGGACAGATTTTAGCTCTAAAAACAGAAGGCTAAATTTTCAATATTGGCTTTTAGATTTGATAAATGCAATTTTGTACTCAGACATATAGATCTGTCACTTTGAAAATGTGACTTTTGAGAGCTCTTTTGATATATAATCAAATACGATTTGTAAGTAAAATGGCATCAAGAAGGCAGAGAGTAAAGGAACTTCCATATTTCTGAAATTCACATAAGCATGCACTTAGTATGAAAATATGGTTTTGCCCTAAAAGGTAATATATGAAAGTACATGTCTTTCTCTGGAAAGACATATCTGGAGTGGGGAAAATAATGGAAATCTCGTACTACACAGAATTTAGAGAGTCAACTTATTTTGTTAATTCTGATTTACAATGGAAGTAAAAACTCCGAAAAAGATGCTTCCATTCCTTTCCTCCCTATATGTCCTTTTTTAATCAAATAATTTTTAATTTACTTTTATATGTAGTATGAGTAAAAGCAGATGAAAAGTCATTCTACAAAAAAAATCAGATAGTTTTATTTTTGAAATTCTGAAAAAAGAAGTTTAATGTCCTTGTAATGTATTTCTTTTTATTTGTCTTTAAAACTTACTTATTTGGTTAAACTGACCTTGTTTTTTTGAACGATTTTTAGGCACTGAAGAGTGGGCTGAAGATCAAATCAAAGAATCTGCACTAGAATTTTTTTGTTTTAGTGTCTAAATTGCTGGAACTAAAATCAACCTTCTTTTACGTGGTGGTCTAAGAAGTCAAAGTAGAATTTCAAACTCTTGTCTGGGAATTATAACACTACTATCCACCCTGTTTGGAGTAAATATGATAAAGAAGTCATTTAAAAGTAATTGTGAAGATGGCAAAACCATTTTTCTACATTCACAGACCATGCTAGAAATGAGGAGAAAATTAATTTATATGAAAATCAGAGAAACTCATACTTAGCATAAGCAAGAAATTAAAAGTAAAGATCAGCTAAATCAGAATATAATCGTCAAGCATTTATTGTTTAGAGTTTTTAAGTAACAGGAAAGGATAAGCAAAGAACTCATTTGAGGAAGACACTATCAGTAAATTAAAGAAAAATTGATTGTGTCAATGGCATCCACTAAACAATCACAGCAGAGTCTCTCTTGAAAAACAAAAGAAGGGGGGAGAAAAAAGGAAACATTTCTAAGTTAAAGTCTGGGGTAAACTGGATTTAAGGTACACAAAGTGAGACAGAATTTATCTTAACTGACACTGTATATGTATGTTTGGCATTTGAGAGGCAAATGGTGCTGTATTCATCGAGTAGGCTTAACTACCTGTCACACTTTTCAACAGCTTGATATTGTTCTGAGAGTCAGAGGTATCAGACGCGCCTATGACATTGGACTCCAAAATGTATCCTCTTATGTTTAATTTCCACATCGCCACCAGATTAGATCTCTGAATAGGAAAGGATTTTGAATTAGACTTACTGTTTCTTTCTACCTTTAAAAAACTATTGCAAAAGGCCTTTTAGTTTTGCACACCAGTGTACAGTAGTTATTCTATCTGCACTATTAAACTGGCAAGCTTTGACAACGGTGTAAGAAAAAATGTATATTAAAAGCCATTGTTTACTTTTCTCATCACTTCTATTTTATCAGTATATTGGAATTTCAGAAAATAATATACTACAGCCACAGCTTGAGATAGATCTTTCTGATATATACCCAAATTGGATTCAAAATTCACGACTGGAGCAGGTCAAGTGATCTCTCTGCAGGATGCTGATGCCATCGAAGCTATTTCTCGTTATATCCTATGAGGTTGTCTTCAAGTGAGTTCATATTCAATTTTAACCGTAGTCCTCATATTCTAGCTTTTTACCGGTTCAAAAAAGGCAGGAAAGAAGGAGTCATTCTTAATCAAAGTCACTTTGCCTGTTTTTCCCATAAGACAGAAGAAATTTTTTCTTTATTTTTTCCCTTTTGGCTGGAAACACAACTTTGTGCTTGATAAGAAAACATTTCTTGACTGTAAGAAAATACAATTTGTGTTGAAAGGTAAAAGATGAACTCCACTTGCTGAAACAGTCTGGAACTTGCCAAATCTCAGTCTGGAGCGGGAGTCCAGAGAAAGCAGTTCAGTGTAATCATTTAATTCTGGAGATGAAAGCCTATACACTGCATAAGGAATTACATCTGTGATCTAAAAATTGCCTTGGTTTTAATATTTCAGTCCATTTTATTGGTCTGAAAACAAATGAAAAAAAAAAGGCACAATCATTCATCCTCAAAATGTGCGATGCAACACACATTCGGACTGGGATAGTGTTGGTGATCTGTCTCCACAACAATATTTAGCTGAAGTCATCCAGGTCTTTTTTCAGTCAGCAATGCTTTTGAGAAGACATTTCATCGGGAGATTTTCATTATGACTTTGGATAGACCAAAGGGATGAAACAAAAGGCTTCTTCATAACATAGCCTTGAATTATCTTCCTACACTGCAGGAAGTTGAAAGCCGAGTTACACAGAACTTAAAGTATTGTGTCAGGGGGGTTATGTAAATATTTGCTTAATAGCTATGTGTCATGCAGTTTTTGTAAATATATGTTGGATTTCTATGTGACTTGGAGTGTACCCTCTCAGCTGTAACAACTTGTTTTGAGAAAATATTTATGTGAACTTTGCAAACCAAAAGCCTGTTGTGCAGCTCAACTTCACACTTTTTTCTTGGCCAGCCCCATGAATAAGAAATATGGTGCTGCCTGGAACAAGGCTTGTCTTGCATTTCTTAGAGTATTTCTGAAAAAAAAATCCGTGCTAGAAATGTTACAGACACAGAGGTAGGTAGACTTTTAAAAATAAACATGAGAAAAAATGTGAAATCTCAGACAATTTCTTTTACATGGCATTGACCCTAACTGGCATTATGCAAACTAGAATTACAGATGCTTTTACTTAAATTATGTAGACTATAAATTGTAAGAGGTTGGGACTTTCTTTTGTCTGGTATTAATAAATCACCTATACAATACAGACTCTGCTTTGTTCATCAACCCTTAAACACCCACAAATGAGTATTACATGGCAATGTAAACATTCAAAACACTTCTGATTCATTTGGGGTTTACGTAATAAATTCAAAACACATCTAGTTTCTCGGGAAACTGTTTTCTGTCAATGCCATGTATTTGGGGTTAACAAAGGCAGCTGTTTGAGATAACTGACTAGATTCAGAGCACCAACAAGACTGAACTGATTTGAGATAGCCAAGATGCATCAATTGCCTGAGCTAGCTCAGAGAGGTCTTACTATTTCTTTTGTGGTTTGTAAGAAACTACTGAATGGAGGGGGGGGGAAAAGTCTATTTTCCACAGGTAGAGCCAATCAGCTGAATGGCCATGTATATAAGCTGTTCATATGTTCAAAATAATGGAATCTGTACAATTTAAATTTCTTCACTTTGCAAATTATCTGGGTTCAGGTTATGAATTTTACAAATACATTTTTCTATTTACAGTTCTTCAGTAAATAGCTTGTGTCAATAAATTTTAGCTTATGATTCGTTCATAAGCTGATCATTGAGAATATTCATTATTTATACTATATAATTTGTCCTCTAAATTACATTACATTATTTATGTTCCCTGAATAGGTGATTTGTAAATAGGTTTACAAATAAAATGAATTGTATTTTCCTTTATCAGATTAACTGCGAACTTTCCTAGTTGTTCAAATCCAAATAATAAAAACAACCTGCGAATTGCACAGCTGATCCCCACAATGCCAATAAAATTGATGGTGCCTTTGTTGTTGATTTTTTATTTAGAAATGCTGAAAATAAGCATTTATGTGTTGGAATATAGGTAAATTACTGAATGGGAGATATTACAAACAAAATAGTCTGAGGTATTACGATTTCTATTTTTATAGAAGAAATAACATGGTTCTTGTACTCAGGTATGTGAAAATATTATAGGGGAGAAATATAGGGTAATTTGCATCAAGCTTAAGATTTTCAGAACAGTTATTGTGTTCACAAGAGCAGACATATTTCTCCTCTTGGTTTATCCGAGAAAGAAGACACTTCTTTTTTAGAGCATGAAACATTTCACAAACAAAGAGAAGCGAAGAGAAGGGGGCCAAAATAATTGAGGGGGGAAGTTAAAAATCACATAGCAACAAAACTTATAAATTACAGTTTTCTTTTCAGTGCTGCCTACCCCGTGAGCAGTAACAAGCAGTGCACAGAGCAGCAGGGTGCAATCCAAAAGCCACTGGTCCTGGGGATAGCAATGTCCCTGAAACAATGAGAGGAGGGAGCACAGCTGTAGCATTTCCCTCAGACTTGCATTTTACAGAGGTATTTAGAGCAGCAGTGGCATCTGGGCCCTCCAGCTCAACTGCACAGCACGGTAGGGGTTGGATAAAAAAAAGAAATGTGAAGCAATGTACTTGGTTGGAGTCCCACATCTGCCTGGCACTTAAATACCCTTGGAAGCACCAAGACCCTATTTCTTTGGGATTTCTTTAAATAACAAAAACAACAAACCCCCTCACTATGAACAAAAAAGATAAAGTTTTGATTTAACTTTTTTTTCTAACAAAAAGAGACAATGAAACAACAGGGAAGGAAATGCAACCTGTTTGTCGCAGGGATGTGCGTTACTGAAATCACCTTGGGTGCAAGGTAAGGCAGCAGCATGAGCAGGCTGCTCTACCACGGGAAGCAAGCTGGGAGCTAGCAAGGACAGCAGGGCAGTGCCCTCAGTGACAAGGGGTGCAGTCCCACAGTGCCCAAGCAAGAGGAGTGGAGCAGGTTTGGTGACAGTAATCAGTAACCTACAACACGTGGCAGACTCAGGACCAGAGCTTAAATGTGATGCCCAAGCCGAAGAGCAGAGGATGCATGGGCAGAGGTCCCAGATGAGCTCCTCACAGCTTTTTTCCACAACTTAGCTGTTTTCTCAGAGGTCTCATCCAAGGTTACGCAGATACTCTGTGTCTTAGTTCACCGTGACAGCGATGGTTACAGGCAGGTCGGGGCATTTAGAGCCTGATGGTGAACTCAGGACTCTGACAGGCACAACCATCCAGGCTTTTCCTTAGATCCCATTGTGTATTTAATTATTTATTTTTGAAACCAGGCTTTCAACTAAGTGCTAAAGGAGCTGCGTAAAATGTTTCAATGTTTGATTGCCTTGACAGAGTTGCTTCGAGTTCTTTCAAAGGTGAATGAATCTTTTACTACAGTTTGGGGGCTGCTGAGTAAACTTGATGATCTGCTTTCTGCCCGCCTAGCCCAGACCTCAGCAAAGCAAGTTAACTATGTCAGAAATATGGTGAAAAGGAGAAATTTCCTTGCTAGAGATGGCAGCCAGACAGTAAGAAAAAATTAAGAGGCCAAGCTCTCTCATCAGTCATGATCATGAAGTGTACTCTTTGTGAACATGAGCGGACGCTGGGAGGAAAGATGCATTGACCTCCTCGGACTGTCCATATTCCCCAAGCCACTGGAGTGAACGGCTCCTTCTCAAACACAGGAATTGGCTCTGCCTACTCCTTCCTTTGCTCCCAGCAGTACAGAGATAATTGAATGATGAAGGTTTTAGGAGGATTAATCTTTCCCCTCACCAGTTTAATTCCTGGTTTTGGGAAAGCACCAACATGTAATTACGTGGTCTCTCACAACAACCAAATACTTTGCCATGATTCTCTGTCTGTATCATTGAGTACCGCACTTCGATCCATTACAGAGAAGAATTGCAAATTACTTCTATTAGATCAATAGGTGTGGTTGGGGGAAAAAAATAATCAAAAAAGCATGGGTGATGGAGTAAAACTATCCGTGCTTTCTGCACCTCTCAATATATTTCTTTTGTGTCAGGAGCTATGAAGATAAAACACCTCTGTTAGCCACTAAATATTCTGAATTAATAAGAACACCTCTCATCTTTAAGGAGTATTAAACTTCCCCTAGAAATGTTGTTTTAAGTCATGTTTGGTGATCAGGAAGTTGATAATAAGAACTAACCAAAGCAATGAAAAATTTTTTAAAAAATAAATAAGGCAACCCAGACACCAGTGTTGAGTAAAAAGCTTACAGGATATTTGCATATTTTTCCAGTTACTATCAATTCAAAAGGGGGGAAATTGTATTTGAGGTCAATGTGGTAGAATAACAATGCAAAGGTTACTATTTAAGTAATACACAGAACACTTAAAAAATTATCCAAAGCAACAAAACAGAGGCAAATTAAAGTAATGATTATAGGAGAAAGCAAACACAAAAAGTCAAACTGAAGCAAATATTTCAGCCTAATGTGTCCAGTGGAAGGTCACTGTAATTGGTTTCAAAATTTTGCTTTTAGGGTGTAATTTTTCATTTGCTACTGTAAACCAGTGGTATGCCACAGCCCACTACTGAACCTCTGAAGGGCAGATCCAACTTACCTCTTGGGTTGCAAGAATTAGGGGCTGCAGCACTTACTCATTCTCAACCCCAGCACCTACAAGCCTGGTGATCTAGGCAGTGGTTCCTATAGATAAGCTGAATGCGAACAACACTGCATTGGACTGAGCTTGGGAAAGGACGAGCAAAGGTGTTTCCTCTAAATGTTTAAATGTTTTTCTTCTTTGTTTCCCAATACTCAGGTCAGTAATGAAATTTTTTAAATTAAGTTAAATTCCCCAAATTGAGCCTGTCTTTTCTGCAAGCAAACTTATGAGTGATTTCCTTGTCTTTGTTCTGACCCACAAATTTTCTTGCTCTTGTTATTCTTATTTTCTTCCCTATCCCTCTGTGGGGAGGGAGTGAGCGAGCAGCTGTGTGGGTTCTTGGCTGCTGGCCAGGGCCAACCCATCACAAACACATTTTTTAACGTTCCTGAGCCACTAAATTCAATGTATGGGAATAGTCCAGCGTTCCAGACAGAGAGCTGTTGCTTTTGCACATTCATATTTTCTTTCCATGAAAGCAAAAGGAGGGATGGGGTTACAAGGAAGATAATGTTTATATGCTTTTCCTGGTTATAGAGGCAAATGTGAACAAGGCATATGGATGCAGAAGTCATAGGTTCTGGAGCTTAGTTGTAGCTATAGGCACCTGCAGGGTGAATGATGTAAAGTCATGAGTTTGGAAATTTCTTCCACAGGAGCTGCCTATTTCTCTCCACTGAATATGTAGGATAACTATGACAAATATTTGGTTAGCTTGCACACCTCAAGTGCTTAAGCTTAGGCACAAGTAGGTTATTGAGAAGTAGTGACCTACAGGGAAAAAACAGTGATCAATCCAACCCCTTGAGTGCTCCCTGGAGTTGTGAGGAAATTCACTTGGGATCCTTAGGCCAGAAATCCTGAACTGAGGGCAGGTAGTATGAGCTTTTCTTAGGTGAGCACAGTAGAAATAATTTCTGCCTCTGAAAACACAACTAGTACTTTTTTACATAATACCCTACTTACTGCAATATTCTGCTAGAGCATGAGATAAAACAGTTCAATTCCTTCCCTTGCTGTCTTGCAACTTGCCGATTTTACTTGAGAAATGCCTTGGATAAAACATTGGTACTATCCTGGAAACGAGGACCACAACAAAAACCTTCCCCACAAGCTGGTGAATATCCTGCAAACGGCTGTCTCTGCAACAGTTTTGGTAAGATGAACAGAAATTTGTTTTTCCTTCTAAAAACTCTATGTCTGTCCTTCCCATATGTCCGACCTCTCTTAATGAGCACTGAGCTGTGTCCTTATAACTTACTGGATAAAGAAGAGATGCTTTTTGGGTCTCTGTGCACACCTACAGGAATGAATCCCAGAGTGCTCCTTGCAGCTGCAGCGTGGTGCTGCATTGTGATGATAAGACCTTCGCTTTGTTCTCCCCTGGAAGCAAGCCCAGGAGTGCAGGATGGGGATGTACTCGTAAGGGATCCCTGGTACAGGCAACTGCAGCTTGGAGACCGGGGGGGTATGCTGCAGAATGCCCTTATGTTGTCATACCGGCACAGCCTTTTAGGCTTAAGCACTAGCTACACCTGCATTGCCTAATTGAGGTAAAACTGCCAGATAATAAAATGATTTGAAGACTACATGTCCTGGTTTGAGGTAAAACAGGACCAATTTTGTTCAGCATCGTTACTTTTTAGCTGGACCTCTTCTAGCTACTGAAATTAACAGCATATTGTGCAGACAGTGTTCGCTCTCAGAGTGGTAAGACCTATGTCTATAGCTGATGCCAAAGAATGATATGCAGCGAGGCTCTTGCTTATATTTATTGCTATAACACCCAAGGGCAGCTAATTTTGTTATGTTGGAGGGTCAGCAGCAGAAAAGTGTAGAGGTGTCCCACCTGTGGGGAGGAGTGGACAGGACAGGTGACCTAAAACTGACCAGCAGGGTATTCCATCCCTTCTGCCTCATGCTCAGTATAAAAACTGAGGGATGAAAAAGTCAGTCTCTCTTTCTACAGCGGCTGACGTCCAAGGAGGTCTCTGTCTGTTCATCTGCCTTTGATCCAGATTTGTGCATTTCTGAATCCAGATCCAGAATACAGTTCCCATCCATCACTGAGTCCAGTCTGGGACTTTCCCAGTGCCAGCGAGTGACATGGTTGTCATCCTGGGAGCTTGATATGGTTTTGTATATATTTCATTATTTTCTTTTTATTTTATTATTAATATTTCATTAAAGTAGTTCCTTCTAAACTCTTAAGTCTCTTTTTCCCTTCTCTGCCTCCCTCTTTGAAGAGGGATAGAGGAGGATATCTGTCACTCGCCCGGTGGCTGGTTCGGCCTAAATCACAACATTACAGGATCTGAAAACTGAGACCCAAATTTGATTTGAGCTCAATTTTTTAGCCTGTAAAAACTTTTTAAAAGTGTGCTTACGTGTTGTGGTGGTTTTTGGTTGTTTTTTTTTTTTTAATATGATCTTCTTCTTCACTCTACCACAGGTGATGTAAGCCAGCACTAAGTTCGATTTAACATCTGCTTAACTGTATAGGCTGATGAGGCCCAAAATATCAGAGACTGAAAATAATAGACTGATAAGTATTTCAGGCTAAACAGCTGTACAATATCTGGCTAGATACAAGATTCTATGAGCTTAGAAGTCAAAGTAAAGCATTTGATTCCAAAAGTTGAAATATATTGAAAAGATTCCAAGTTGAAATATATTTATTTTCTTCAGTAAATGGTAACAGTGAAGTTTTTCTACCATATTGTTTTGAGTTTTAGGTTAAGAGGTTTTCCTTATCTTAGAGTACCTGTTATAAGCAATTGGAATGAAATGAGATTTTCAGACTATTTTAATAATTTTTTTAAAAAAAATGAAGACAAATGGGAAACTCCTGAGATCATCTAAATGATAACTAGAATTCTGAGAGGGGAATGATAGCAAAGGTGGGACAAAATGTCCACAGTATGAATGATTCAAACTTTAGAGACAAAAATTTAAATGCAAGATATAGCACACAAAGAGTTCAAGCAGAGAATTTCACTTAGTGCAGTTGCCAAGTAAAGCCATCAAAGCAAATAGCTCAAATGAGTTTAAGAGAGAACTCTGCATGTCTGAGCAGGGAGGGAATCAAAGGATATAGTTACTAAGCAAGAAAATGGGTATGAGATAAACTTAAAGGGAATGGCTTATTGGGTCAGGTGTCCTTTACTCTCTCTGGCAGTGCCTTGTGTCCTTGAGTCCTAATCTTTCATAAAAGGAGGATTGAAAATAGTCATAAGGTAAAGCCCTACAAAGACTATAATTAAAATGTACCGCAAGTGTTTTAATCTGACTGACTTGTGTTTTGATTTGGGGTTTTTACATTAATTAGAGAGACTATAAAGGCTGCGACAACCATTTCATTAAAGACAAAGGCTTAAAGAACAGCCCAAGACTGAGAGATTCCTTCTTAATGAAAACATCTTCAATATGTGAACTAAGAAAATATTGAAACTGAGGGTCTCAAGAAGGAAAACTACACAGAATTGAAAGGTGGAACATAAAAGCTATACTTTGGAGAAAGCAGCCTAAACCACATAAATCAGAGAGTGTAGTCTCTGTCAGAATTCAGTGTACCTGAAGAAATATTAAGTAGAGGTTGCAATACTAGATATTGACATCAGTATATAATTTTTAATTTGCATCCCAGTTGAAACTAATTTGCATGTTATAATTACCTTTCCAACTGTCTTTGGGGAGATAAAAACACAGCTATTAACAAAACTTCAATGTATCAGTTTCTAGACTAAATAAATTTGCTCTATGATATTGCCTAGCAATCTTTCCTGAAAATGGGAGAAAGCATAAATATGCTTCATTAAACAAAAAGAACTGGAAATATTTAAAGTTTAAAAAATATTAGTGCTTAAAGAATATTTTGTACCAACAATCACTTTAATGATTTGCTTTCAAAAATAAAACTGCAGTTTTATTTAATAACTTCATTACATACTTCCTTACAATGTTTGAGATGCTATAAATTACACTGCTTGGTGCTTACCCACAAAGTGCATTGAAAACAACTTATTAAACCTTGGAGTGCCTTCACAAAGGATAAGCTGTGGCCATCAGAACAGAAATCACTGGTTCTTATGTAGCCAGGTGGAAGCGGGATATTCTGAGAGTTATAAGAAAGGTGTCTCCTTAGGCTGAAGCTAACTGGGAGCCAGGACCTATATTTTGGATAATCAGATATTTTACAGTCTTTTACAGCACCTACTTTAGCCATGCAGACCAGACGTACAAGATTGGACATAATGGTATAGCAAGGGCCTACGTGATTTGAGATTAATTTCTGAATTGTAAATAACTCCTGTCTCCTGTGTTGAGTTTTAGCAATTGCCGGGATTTTGCACTGGATCGCATGTCTTCCTTGCTGAACAGCTTGTGTGTGTGTGTGCGCAGAATATAGTTCTTTCCTGCTTTCAAAGTACTGAATTTTAGAATATTGCTCTTTACTATCTCTAACTTGGAAGAGAGAGATAATCTGAATCCCAGATTAATTTTGCAGCCACTCAACTGGGATCAGAAGGCACAGTCAGACTGACAGACCCAGGATTTCTTTTTTTCTTTTTTTCTTTTTTTCCTTTTGCTTTTCCCTTTGCCTTCCTTTTCCCCTTCCCCTTCCTTTTTCCCTTTCCCTTTTTGGAATAGAATAGTATCTGTAGAAGAAATCCACTGTAGAAACTTTTTATCTTAGTGGAGCAAAACTCAAGCTGATTAATAACTAGGATATTTGTAGTTTGGTTTTTTTTTTTTTTCCCAGGAAAGAGAAAAGGTTTCATTTACAGGACCTGCATACAGAAGTTCAAAAAAGGCCACGCAAGAGACTTGAGGTGCTGATGTTAACTGCTCTACAGTGAGACAAGTTTTAAAGTACATTGCTCTTTATTGAGTCTAGTTAATTTTATGGTTCAGGCTTGCTAGAGATGTTCAGAGAAAGGTAATTTTGGTTTATGGGGACTTTTTGCATTTTGCTTTTCCTCATTAGGGTAAAATTCTTCAAGGAAAACAGAGCATCAGATTTTCCCAAATGGAGCCCCAGTCTAGCTGACTGAAATCTCTCAATGTTAATATTGGGAGACTGGTCTGTTATAATGCAGCAGAAGTGAACTGGAAGAAAATAAAGTAGGTATGACTGATACGTTACTAGCTTCCTATAATATCTTTGTCAAAATTAATGTCTGCAGACTGGTTTGATTTTTATGGCATGGTATTCTCTAACATAAAAATACTTTGAGAAAATACAGCCAACTCTAGCATACAGACACACTGTGGTGAATCTTGCTATGGCAATTTAAGACAGCAACTTATGACCCATGCAGGAGTGGAGAAGAAAATACTTGAAGCACTCCAGTCACAGTCTAGTATAATCACTTAAGCTGCCAGCAATGGTAGTTTGTGCTGGTATGCCAGAATGAAGCAGATGAAACATGCTCACAGACTCCCTTTTGCCAGGTCTGCTATGAGGGTTTAACCTCCAGCAAATGCACGAGGCAGGCAGCAGAGCAGTGGTAATATCTTAAGTAGCTACAGCGATTTGCTTTACTGAGCATGAGTGAGTCTTTAGCTCGTAGCCAGGCTGTGCATTTTTGCTGTTGGAAATATGCAATTCTGTGTGCAATAGCCGATGAGTGGAGAGCAGAAATATATTTTTTTTAATTAACTTCTTGGTGGTAGAGTAGAACAAGACCACAGTATTTTGCTTATTTTCCTTTTGGATTTGAGATAGGTTTGAAACTGTGCTTCTACACATACTCTAAATGAGTGATGTACTAATTCCCTGTGCCACCCAGAGGTCCTCCAATCCACATGATCTGATCTTTAGTAAATATAATCTGTATCAAGAGAACCCTTGAAGTTCATAGACTTGCACTAAAAAGTGCAATGTGTTACTTGCTGTTATATCTCAACCAGAGAGAAATACAGGGTAAAATCTAATAAGGCGCTTTACCACAAAGTCAAAGTAAATATATATTTTCATTAGTGAATAGATTAATCTTCACAGATTTATTTTTTTTTCAATATAAGCTCTTTAGTTCAAATCCAAAATGCAAATGTACATGAATGTATTAGAACTTACTTTTCATTCTGTGTGGAAGACTCAAATTTCTTTACATCTTTATGGGTTTACTTGTACATTTAAAATATAGGCCTTTCTCTTTTCATCTGTGTTGTCTCATAATTCTTCTCTAGTGTCTGTCTCAAAGATATGATGTAAATAAACATTTTCACTCAGGTTGCTAAGGGCAATGCTTAGAGATATGCAAGCAGATCTGTGCTGCTAACTGTCATTACAAAGCTTTATGAAGTTACACCTTCAGCCCAAAGAGGCTAGCTGAAGTCATATTGAGTTTCTAATACTGACACCAAAAAATGACAATAACATTAAGGAAAAATACTTTGTCACTTTACACTGTAAATTTATATGATATGTCTAGAGAAAAGGTCAGTTTTCATTTCTTTGTTCTTCCAAACTTGTATTATTTGCTGCTGTTGATAACACTCTAAAGGTATTTTGAATCTCTGTGGCTGCGGATTTCTTTGACAATGCATTCAAAGCTCAGAGAAGCTGATTCAATTAAACAAAGATCTGAAGCTGTCAGTATAGGAAGAATTTGAATATTCTTTTTATATAATTAATTGTACATCTGAAGCACACAATGAACCAGTCTGCAATATAAGAATATTCTTTTTCTTTAATACAATTATTTCGCTGAGAAGAAAGTTCTGCATAGCTTTGTGAGATTCAGTACATTCAAGAAAAAAGTAACAACAAGACATACTCTATTTAGGTTTGGTCTTTTGGTGTTGTTTTATACCCAACAGTAAACAGTAAAGTTCTGTAAAGAATAGTTGTAGAAATTTGTAATAATCGATAACCATAGGGTCTATAAGATTATACCACAAACTACCTTGCCTGTTTTTGTACTACTACTACAGAGCAGATGGAAGAACAAAGAGGACAGAAGGAAACAAAGGAGATCAAAGAACAAAATATATGAAAATATACCTTTCAAAATATATTGAAAACATGCTGTCTTTCTTCTCCCCACTATTATCCAAGATGTGGGATACTACACATCCCACTAGAGTATCTGTGGGAGGAATATCATCGTAGTCAATATGATGAGAAATACATCTGAAAAACATAGGAACATGATACAGCATCCGCAGGCTCCAGGCAGTCCAAAATCCATCAGAACTGCCTTCATCAGCAAGCAGTGTGGCACGTTTGTAGGTTGAAACAGTGTCACTGAGGACCCAAGTCCTGCAGGTTTGGGAGGGTTACCTGAGACAGGCTCTAGCCCAGTCTCATGCGCCGGACACCTGTCAGCAGCTGCAGCATGTTACATGAGCTCCTGGAGCACCACTTCCAGTTAGTTTAAGTGGAAAGAAATACAGCTTGTGTGCTTAAATATCTCCATTGGATGTGAACCAAACCAACTGGGAGACTTTTTCACGAACATAGTGCTGCTCCACGTGAAAAATCTAATGTCTTTTAACAGTGCCCAGTGCTGTAAGGCAAGCTGATGAACCTTGTGTGGTTATGTGCCTATCATTAGGACCAGATACAGGTGTTCAGACCTGATCACATCAAAGTTCAATTAACCTAGCATTATGTCTGTGAAAGTGACAGCAGCAATCATGCTTCTTTGCTACACGTTTCCATAGGTGACAGAGAACCTTGCATTTTACTGCCTGCAATGGACATTTGTACCATAAATGTCTTTAGTTGCTTCCTAGACTGCTGTAAACTCTTGGTATTGACAGTAGCCCGTGGCACCGAATTTCAGAGCTGGAGTGTTGGGTGAAATTTTGACACGTTTTTTATTTTAAACTTCTCATACAGTGATGATATCATCTGAAACATCCTGGATAAGAAACAGTCAACAATCATTTTTACATGCCTTCTCATGGTTGTATAGATCCCTATCTTTTTCCTCCTTAGCTGTCTGTCTTTCAAATTAAAAGATCCTGGTCTGTTCAGCAATCTTTTCTTGTATGGGAGATAACCCATAACACTGATTTACCTTTGACATCCTTCTCTAAACCCTTTCTTTTTGCTCTGTATCCTTCTTGAATTAGGGAGATCAGACCTGCCCTAAATACTGCAGATGTGTGAAGATTTATGTTTTCTAGTTTGTCCTCTACTAGTTCTGTAGGAAATCCTAACATTTGATATGCTTATTTGACTACAACTGCTCATTCAGCCAATGCTTGCATGGAGCTGTTTGTTACAAACCCCATCTTCCTTACTGAATATTAGCAACTCTTTCAGATCTCCTTACTGTATATGTAAGGTTAGAATTGTTTTTCTACATAGTGAGAGGTTTATATTTATTAAGACTGAACTTCAATTTCCAGTTTGCAATGCCCTGAAGAGTTAGTAGCAATAACTTCAGCCCTTGTTTGTGCCACCTTGATCTCGGAAGTCAGAACCTGACTTGAGCCTTACTCAGAGAAGATACTGCATAAATATGGATTTTCAATGATGTCTCAGTGAACCCTGTGTTAACTATTTCCACTGATATTTTACGCTTTTTCTAAAAAAAAAACCCTTTTATTAATGTTAGTTGTACTATCTTTCTAGACGTCCTCTAGTAAGGATGGGATGGGATAGTGAGAACACTACCTTAATATTCTTTCTCTAGAACAGCTTTTTATTTATAATTTACAATCACAGTATCTTCTTTCAAGATAAACAGTTCCAATACTCTTGGCCTTTTCTTCAGAGATTTTTTTTTTTCACACACAATTTCTGGCACAAAAAGAAAATGACAAGCTCAGCCACTTTTACTGCATTTTGTCATTGTTATTGCTTCCAGACCAGCTTCTTCTGAGTGAGAAATTAGAAGGGCAGATTCACAGCAGTAGCTGCACAAATCAGAGACCTTCACTTCTGACAGTTCTAGAGGCTGAACTTAATGCACATCGAACTACATCATTAAATGCTGTAAATGGGCATGTCTCCATTGAAAGCAAAGGAGAGATGTATCTGACACCGTAAGACTGTCTGACTCATATTGATGACATGTCAGATGTCACAGGACTCAGCTAGAAAATAGCTTATCTTGAAAATACTTGAGAGAATATGGTAATTTTAACTAAAAATGTAAATTCATTTAAAAATAGTTTGGGGAAATGTCAGTTTCCAGTTGGTTGTGAGGTAGTTGTCGACTCTGAATCATAAATTAGTATGAGATGGAAATAAACATCATTTAGGTATATTTTTATTTTATATGGACACTAGCTATATGGAATGTCAAAGTGTGTGGATTGTGGTTTGCTACCGAGAAAAGATGTAGCGCTAATAAGTCCAGGGCATCATGACAGCCTGGTTCTCAGGGCTTTCAGAACACTCTTGATGAATCCCTGTATGTATCAATCACTCTACACCACTGGAAGTTAAGTGTGCAGTAACGAAAGAGGTTGCTGTTCAGACTCCATGAAATGATTAGGTATTCGTGTTTAAATCACTCTGACTATAAGCAACACAGAGAGTGGAAGGAGGTTGCATTAATTTAGCAACCAATTAATCTGCTGCCAGCAAAAAAGAGTTTGGGCAAATCTCATTCCTAATTTGGGGAGCTTTTTTTATTTGGTTATTTTTCATGTAATAAACATGACCCTGCAGCAATGCCCTTTGGTGCCATTGGTCTAACATCTTGTAGAGCCTGTGGGAGGATAACATAAAGAATAAACAGATGATGCTGCCAATAATACATTCTAAACGTAGAAGAAAGTAGCTGTAATCACATGTACTTAGCCTGCTTTATAAGTGGTGGTCTCTCCTCTTGGTAGGTAGGTAGGTTCACACTGCTAAAAGGGTAAGGAGGAGCTGTGACTCTGTGGCTAATGACAACTAGCTACTAAGCAAGGCTGCATTTGTTTGTCTGTTTCCAGTGGCTCCTGTGATCGAAATTTATGTATTTATTTATTTTTGTTGTTTCTTACTGCTTGTCTGCATTACTCTGATGCTGATGTACCTGTGTTCTCTTTATGATCATGATGTACTAATTTACATTGCAGTTGACATATGTTTATTTCCATTTGGTGTCTGATACTCTCTCCTGTTTTGCTGTTAATTTGCATTGTTATTTTCTGAGATCTCTTTCTAGCTGTACTACATTGTCCTGGTAGCTTTCTCCCAACGATACAATTTTGTTGGACCTTTAAATACATAAATTCCAATGTTTCTTTTGATATTACTGTGCTTTATTACATGCCTCTGCTTCAGGTAACGCACCCTTGTGCACTGTAGGGAAAAATCCTTTTGGCTTGTTGTATATACCTTTTAAATTCTTATAGAAGGTGACCATGTCCCCCTTCTGATGTTACTTGACTAAGCTATTTAGCTCTTTTAATATTTCCTCATAAGTCGGCCTTCTCATTGCCTTAATAATTTACTCATATCCCAGATCATTCTCACAGTTGGGTGCAGTTTTACCTGCAGTGAAGAGAAATGTTTACCTTCCCACTTTTTATATTATGCAGTTAGATTGCTTTT
The DNA here is from genome assembly GCA_013398815.1 of Ibidorhyncha struthersii. Classification (NCBI taxonomy): domain Eukaryota; kingdom Metazoa; phylum Chordata; class Aves; order Charadriiformes; family Charadriidae; genus Ibidorhyncha; species Ibidorhyncha struthersii. The sequence goes on along the minus strand of VZSZ01007855.1, from coordinate 181,246 downwards.
TTTTTCTCCCACTTTATTACATTGCATCTTCATCCACAGTCTTTTGTAAATTTAGGGGTTAAGTCCTTCCTAATACTTCCCTCTCCATTAGAAGTCTATATTCCTTTTTTTTTTTTTTTTCCCTGTAATGTGTGAAGTCATCTTTTTCAGGCTGAACTTCCTGCTTCTGACCCTTTTTGATTTATCTCTTTGGCCTCCTTGTCGTTTGTAACACCTCACATTAAATGGGGCCTAAGAATTTTAATTAGTGTGCTGTTTACTGCTTCATCCAATTCAGTAATAAAAAATGATGGTTAAGATATTAAGACTATTCTTGACAAAGGGCAAATGTATTTCAACACTAATGTTAAAGACTGAAGCTCAGAAAAATGACTACACAGCAAGAATACATTTTAGCTCAGAAAAGTAAAGTAAGGGGCCTGCCAAGAGAGGCTATAAGCCTTTGTTTCTTTGTGTATAGAGGGAAGAAAACAAACAAAAAATGCAAGACCTATTGGTAATCTAGGTCAGAGTTAGAGCAATGTCATATGCTATCACCTTTTTTGTCTCACAGAAATGTGAGCTGAAGTAATGAAAGTAATGAACAGTGCAAATATGAAATATTTATAGCAGTTTCTTGGAAACCTTGCAGTAGTGTCAGGGTGGTGGTACAAAGTATCAAGCAGCATTACTTGGCAGCTTGGAGAAACCTGGATGTCTCTGCAGCATTACTACTTCGAGACTTCTCCGTAGCTAAATCTCAGTACCCACCATCACAATATCATAAATTATTTCCCTTTTTTGTTTTATCACCGTTACGAATGTTCCTTTCTCTATCATCATCAACCTAAAATATCAGTGTCACAATAAACCATTCTATTTCCCAGCCTTTATCATCTAGGTATCAGTAAAATCATCACTTCTGATCTTCCTTCTGCATTTCTAAACCAATTTTTTTTTTTTTTTAATCCATTAATATAAATCCAACTTCTTTTCCCACTTTATTTTTTTTTCTCTTGGCAATATTGAATTATGAAAAAATACAAGCTTTTTATGTTGTTAGGTTTTTGTAATACTGAACTAAGGACTTAATAGTGGGGAAGGAAAAAGGAGAAAAATATGGTGTTGTTCTAGATTATTCTTGGTTTCAGAAATCTGATTAAAAACTCAGTCACCTTTTTTGCCATGTTTGTTATCCACCTGCTGAGAAATGAAATATAAATGTTGTCCTCATGGATATTAAACTAATAGCAAAGTGTCTTGATTGAGCTTAGGTCAAGTCATGTTCAGAAAACCTGGAGAGTGTTCCAACATTCCCTCAGGTATCATGCTTTCATCATGTACAAATACTTGTATCGTATTAATCCATATAGAGAGATATATGGATTTAGATACAGCAAATGATATATAATATTACAGATGTATAGATATATACATACACACAGACATACTTACATCATGTATGGACCAACATTTTCCTCATCTTGAGGGCAATCTTTTTGTCATTGCGGGCCTTTGGACAGGATACTGAATTGATGTAAATTGCTTTGGCTCCTTCTCTGATCTCATGCCTCGAGAAAAGAGGCAGAGTGGCTGAACAGCACTAGCCAGCAGGTAATGCGTGACACTGATGTATTCCCTGACTGTTCCACATGAAAAGGATTAACCTCCATGAACAACATCAGAGCTACTGGCATCTGCTGGTTTAAAAACAGGTTAGACAGGAAAAATACCTTTAAACTACATGCACATACCAATGGCTTCTGTGTGATTTTTTTATTTCTTTGAAGTTCAGAGCAGACTCAAAGTTCATGAAACCAGTCACACCAATTTTAATTTTTTTTTTTTTTCTGGGGCAGAAAAAAAGAAGCAAACAACAAAAAAAGAAACACCAGAATACAGTTCCCAACTCGTAGACTATAGCACTGAAACAAACACATTTTATAAAATGAAAACCATTCTAAAGAATTCCCTCGAGGAGATAACAGCCACACAAGGCAGCTATTACTTGTACTCACAATTGCATCAATCTTTGATCTTTATTGTTAAGGTATTATTTCTATTCTGGTGCTATAAAAATGTTCCTCGTGGATTTTCCTTAAATAATAAATGTGCCTATCCTGAAACTGCTTGGAAAAAGAGACAGTTGCAGATCAGTGCTGCAAATAAAAGCTAAGGAGCCCCTTTATTTAATTTTATCCAGAAATGACTGTGAGATTGCTATCTTGAGAGAGGACCAAAAATTAAGTTTTCACAATTTCCTTTTTCCACGACAATCTATACCATGCAGAACAGATTTTCTGCCATTTCCTGTTCATACTACAACTTTCATCCTGAGAATTGGGACTGCAATAGAATTTTAATTTCAAAATACATGATATAAAAAATCAGTGCCCTGCACTTTTTGACATTTCCATTAGGATGTATTTTATGTTTTGGTATATTGATAATAAATGTACCTAAAGATTATTGGACACTATAAATGAGGGTAAAATTAGAATGCAGAAGGAAAAGAGGGTTTTCCTACTTAGCTTAAGTAAAAATTAGGGTAAAAACATTCAGAAGATTAACGAAAAGTTGGAGAAGAGGAAATTTTTACTGTCCACCCTGCTTACAGCTTACTGCCAAGTAGACACAGGAATGTTGAAAACAATCTTCTTTATAAGATATTACAGTGAGCTGAAAACTTAATTTCATATTAATTATAGGAAGTAGAAAAACAAAGATCATATGCATGGAAAAAACATATTTTCATAACTTTCTCCTTCTACATACCTTTCATATTGCTCCTATAGATTGCTTTGTATTTAAAAATGCTTTACAAGTCACAAATTATTTTGTGATTTTCTTAATGTACATTAACATAACGATTCTGGAAGAACTGTATATTAACATGCCACTTATCTGTCCATTATTACCTGAATTATGTAATGCACACAAATATAATGGTTAAAAAGAGGAAAAAGTGGTGGCCTTGTGTATTTGGCCTGGGAATTTTCCATGTGAAATGTAGCATGAAAGAAAGTATGATTGTAAAGGCACAAATATAGACCTGATTGTAACTTTCCCCCCACCCCAAGTAAATTTAGAATATAAACTAATATAATGACTTTCAATATTCACCCTACTACTGGATACATGGGTGGCATAGAATGCCAAAGAAAATTTAATGCAAGCCTTGTGGCTTGCTTATGTCACTTATGGAGCTGTTTATCACATGGAAGTTCTTAGCAGCATGCAGTCTGAAACATAAAATACCTTCAACTGCTAAGCAGTTGTCTGGTGTGTCTGGTGTGACCCGACAGCAAGGTTTTGTATTCATTTTCCTCCATTCCACTTCCACTGGAAATTCCAAGAGAAAAAAGATGAGAACAAATTATAGAAATTTCACATTCCTATTACTTCTCCAGAGTCACCTGATTTGGTGATGTTATTTGACTTCATTGGGAGGAACATCAAATAGATGAACATTGATTTTTGGTCCCATGCAGCAATGGATGGCTCTAGGACAATATGGTTAACAATACCTAGCTGAAAAAACAGGAGGAAAAATAACCTTTTAGTGTGAAATGTTCTGTTCTCAGGCTTCTTTTCATGCTATCCAAAAGGACATATTTACCTTGAAAGATCCCTGATATCTCATTTTATATTATAGCAGTCTCTTTTCCATTAATAGGAGGGAATAAGTCTCTGAAGTCTTCAGTATGCCTGGTTTACCACTATATAGCTGTTTCAGTAGAAGGTTCTTCATTTATGAGCGAAAAGTAACCTCTGCCAACATGCAGACAGATAATTTGGGCCTATCTAAGTCTCCAAATGATGATCCAACTCCACAAAACCAGTGTGAACAGTGTGAGATTCTAACTGCTTTAAGAAAGAAGGGAAGTAATTTCTTGCAAAGACCAAAGGGCTGCCAAATGGTGGACAGGCAAAGCTGTAGTGTTTGGCCTACATTATTTTAAACATTGGTTGGGCACACTGTTTTATCTCTTCCCAACACTTATCCCCTCTCTCATTGCACTAAAGTGAATAGACCCCTCTTCTTGAACAGGAGCCTGTTATTAGTTTTGGCTCATAACAGCCCCTCTCTTAGCAGTTCACTTTGATCTGTGTAGCTCAGACTCATTATCTAGTCATTAAAGTAAATAAACCTGAATTCCTCCCATATTCAGAGTGCAAAACTGCAGGATGTTACTGTAACATTAGGCATAATGGTACAGAATTATTGCTGTAATATTTCAGTAATGTGCTACAAAGCTGTCAAAGTCAGAACAAACCACCTAACTGAGATGCAGAAAAAGAAAGCAGCAGATCCAAAAAGTTCAACTGTAAACGTTAAAATGACACCCCCCACACCCCCCCCCCAAAGGAATAAAAGTGGAAAAAGCTGAAGTGGCATTCTGAAAGAAAACGTAAAGCTTCCTCTTACTTTTTGCATTAAACATTTGAAAAGTTGATCGTCTAAAAGCATATAGGAAAAAAATATTTAACCTTAAATTACCATATTTTGTACCTATTAAGAGAGATTACATAAAATTTACAACAATAAGTTTCAGTCACCATATTTCTGGTCTTAGAGCAGGCAAGGAGAGGACCCAATTTTGCTCTTGTGCTTATTGGTAAAGTCTGCAACTGAGCTTGAAAACACGCATAAGAATTGCAAATATTGTCTATAACAGTTACATCTGCAAAAACGGAACTTTAATTAAAGCCAGATGGCAAATCCATCCCCTCAAAAAAAAAAAAAAAATTGTATATATATATAGAGAGAGGTCATAAAAATGTCCCAATTTACCATGTCCTTCCATGACCCTCTAGATATGCAATGATTAAATATATCTAAAAGTATGTTAAAATACTTGGCTAAGTTGATATAACTGCTACCTAAAAATGAGTAACAGTTATGTCTCATTTCAAAATTTTCATTTAGAATTTTTACAGGCTTCTTTTACCAATCTTTTTGCACTACACCAGCTCATGATTTATCTATACTGTGTTTTGCCTCAGAAATTCTACACTTGATATGCAATATAACATAACGTTTCGGTGTTTGTTTTAGAGCTGGATGCATCATCTTTCTGAGCAAACGTCCTTATAGGCTGTGCATCTAATATACACTTAGGAGGTTTGCCTTTAATTTTCCAAAACCTACCACAGGAACAGCAATGGATAGTTATGATAGACAGACATGGAAGATAAAGGCTCAGACACTATGTGAAACTGTATGTGGGGAGACGTTATCTCCCTGTAAGAGATACCTGAGCAGTCCGAGCAGTCCATCTCTTTTACACTTCAGAAGCATTTCTGTGTATTTTGTGATGTTAATAAAGTATCACTGAATGTAATTGACATCACATACAAAGCTGCAAAAGGACAGCAAGAATAAAAACTTACTCATTTACTTAACGTCATAGCTAGCAGCTTGAAAAATTAGTATTTTGAAGGAGTAGGAGCACACTTTCCAGAAAAACAGAGGTGACATTCAGATTCAGAGCAATTTACTGGTAGTCAGACTGCAGTTTTTCTTTGTGTGAGGACACACTCATAGTCACACCCTCTGCCTCCTTGTAATATATCTCTGGTAAAACACTGCAAAGAAACCAGGAGAAATGAACATCCCATCATTCCACACATTGTGTTCTTGCCTGTATACATATGTATATTCACATGCAAGAAGTAGAGTGATGTAAAACAATGCACAAAAAGGAGAATGTGATTTTAAAAAGGTTATGAAAATAACATTTTTAAAGCTTATTATGTAGGAAATTCTGCATGAGAGGACAAATTCCCAAGAGGACTGAAAAGTTCACCTAAAAGTGGACAAATGAGTTGGTTCATGGGAAAGAAAAGCAGTATGTGGTGAGACACAAATGTTTTCTATTTTAACTTATTCTGTGATATAAAACTAGTTTAGAAAGACTTCTCTTTATTCTCACTTTAATTCCCGATATGCTTTCCTGTGCCTCAAGAGGCTTGAAAAAGTGTGATCTGCTTTGACAAAAATAGCAAGCTACTTCTTCATGGGGTTTTCATTTTTTTTTACCTCCATTTTAATACATTTTGCAAGATATGAATACAATAGCTTAATAAAAAAGCAAAAGCCAATAATCTTTTCTATTCAAGAAATGTCACTCATACCTTTAAAAATGAAGAAAATCCTAATGATTGAGTTGGAATTCATAGATTCACATAACAAGAAAAAACATGATAGTATTCACTATTCTTTGGAGATAGCCATTAAAAATTAAAAAAAAAAAGACATTTGCCAAATTATATCAAACAACATGCTTTAAATCTTACCATTATATTAAAAATGATGTTCAGATAAAACATTGGAACTTGATTATTTTGAACAAAATAAATAACACGACTGAGACAATTACATTACACAGGCATGCACTTTTGAGAAGTTGAAAAGATTTTTTTTAAAGAAGTCCTGAAAAAAGCAACTGTCCCCGGGTCTGTTATCTTGCTGCAGAGATCTGTTGCAAAGCACGCTTTGCTCTGCTACTGATGTGGAATCTAACCTTAAGCTTAAATTTTCATTCAGCCAAAAGGAGCAGCTCAGAAAAAAGTAGAGTACATGCCCACAATAATCCTCAAGCATTGCATTGAATGCTGCACCTTCTCTCTTTCCTTCCTCTGAAAGGGAAAAGTTATGGTGGTGATTTACTGTGGTATCTAAATTAGGTGTCTAATGGCTCCACAGTGAGCAAGGTGGAGTGGAAGAAGCCTCTGCAGAAGGAAGCAGTTTCAACTTACTAGTTTGAACACATCTGTTGGGTGTCTGAACCTGATGCTCCACCTTACCTTTGCTGTGCTTGTCAAAGAAGCAGAATCAGAGACAAGAGTTTAGACTGGTGTAAGTCTTCCTTTATTTTGATCCAGGTTTCAGCCTGTAGCCTGCAATGATTTAATAGCTACTGTTTCATCCATGCGTTCATTGACAAGTGCATATGACTTCCTAAATCCACCTCTAAAAGTTCTTAACCAAATACTGCCTTTCATAATAGACTCAGGAGGGGATCCTATAGTTTAGCTGTTCTTTTAGTGTCATCCATACAGCAACTAGCACAGCAACAGACACTGAACAAAAACTAGGGCCTTCATTCTAAAATGATCTAATTTGATAACAACCTAGGTATATCAGCTTGAAATTCATCATTAGTTGGCTTGATATCTGAGACAACTGCAATAAGCAGCTGTTTACGTCTTAAATTCTGAAAATGTAATTAGTACTTGATCATTGTGAATTAGTTTATCAACACATTGTCTTACAAATCCAAAATACAGTTTCTATCAGATTAAGAAAAATATCATAAAATATTTAAGAAATTTATAATTTTAAGAGACTATAAACCATTAACAAATCTTCAACGCGACAAAATAACAAATATCGCCAGCATGGGACAACTACAAAAAAAAAAAAAAAAAAAAAAAGAAATGGCATTACATTATTTTTGTGTAATTAAATAATAGAATTATACTGACTTTCCAAATCTGCTTATTGTATTCTTTTCTGGTATACTACTGATTGTTAAGATTGTATTGTTCATGCTCTTATTAAATTACATATAAATATGTTAAACAGAATAGAAGTTTTACCAAATGTTTAATGGGTATAAATATTCCAGTAGATTAACAAATTACATATAGATTTGTTATCACCATGAGACAAGAGTTTAGAAGAGTTTTCATAAATTTGCTTATAGCATGCATATGCATGTGGTTATAATACCTATAATGATGCGTCAATGGAAATTTTTAATGCTTACTGCTTGAAACGTATTTCAAACACAATATAACCAATGCAATTCACAATGTACATATATATATGCAATATTTTAAAGTAAAAGTACTCTTTTTCTATTTATACTCAAAAGCACTCTGGTAAATGGAAATAATTTAATCGTTTTCCTGCCAGATTTCATATTATTGTTATGCACAACTGTTCTTCCACCTCTATAGCCCTGATTTGTTCACAGTCTTTTTCCCCATCATACAAGAAGTAATATAATTCATATACTCAGGAAGTGTTATATCAGTTTCTGAAAGAACTGCGAAACTACAGAGACTAAACTGTCAACAAAATATACAAATTATACACATTCTGTATTACCTTTGTGCCAAATAGAAAACATGCTGGTTTTGCCTTACTATGTGAATGCTGTCCCTGTTAAAAACCAGCAAACCAAACAAAAGAAAAAATGGCTATACTGAACAGTCTGAACACCTTTAACCCTGAATGTTTCTCTTGGATGTAGTTTCATAGCAGTTTAAACCCACATAAACTGGCACTGCTGCTGCCACCCTTGGACATTTGTCTTGTAGTCTGTCCTTTGCCAACGTTAATCATCATCTAGCCTTACCATGATTCAGTATAGGCAGTCAAATCAACAGAAACCCACTCATCTTTTTTTCTTGTAAATGTTAGAACAAATGAATCTTCAGACCTGCAGTCATTTTTGGCTTTGTCTGTGCAACCTGAAAACCAAAAATATCATGACAGAAATAACTTCCTCTACTGCATACCCTCCTTTATCAGCTGTTGGCTTTTAGTCATCTGTGCATGTGATCTGGTCTTCGCAAGCACAAGTCACTGTGTCTGGGACTACATAAACCAGCCTGGAAATACTCCTGGTGTAAATGAAGGTATATGATCAGCAGTTGAGCTTACCATACAGTTACAATTGCATATTATATTTGGGGTAGGATTTGTTTGCTCAGCCATAGGTAACTAACGTCACCGGGGACATCCTTGTCAAATATTCCTTAAGACACCCGTGCAGGTTTGGTAGTTATGACACAGACCTGTGAGAGCAGTTCCGTTCCTCTGAAATACCATGTGGGATGTCATATGAAGTCTAAAATGGTTGTAGACACCAAAGTTTAGCAACTAAATCCTACCACACATTTCTTATTGAACATGTAGTGTACTTGACAGCATTGGTGAGAATTATGACCCAGCCTTCCTCCAAAATCATGGCACTTGCAAACCACAAAATGACTAAAATATCAACCACTGAGGAAATACTCTGAAACCAGGAAATTCAGTATTGACAGATAACAGAGCTGAAAATAATGATCAGTGTAACAATCCAAATACCAAAGAGAAATTCTAGCAATGATCTAACACTGGATGCTCCCATGGTCTCCTCCAGGGATCAGAGAGCATCTGGTAAATATATTTGGCTCTGCATATTCAAAGTCACATCATGTGGAGTCAAAATACAAGCTACTGTTAGAGACAGAAATCAGGTGTCTAAGGGCAAGAAACTCAAAAAGTAAAAAGAACCAGAGGTATTTAGAAAAAGCCTGAGCCATTGCTTGGTTTTACAAAGAACAGTCAGAAGAAACAACAACATAGAATGAAATTACTATGACCAGCAGGGGATAGAAACACATCTCACAGTGAAGCAAGGATGTCAGCACAAAGCGGGAGCAGAAGATCAGTCCTCTGAAGGATTTTGATGTTAACTAGGCCATACTGATGCCAATAGAGCCACATATTCATGGTAAACTGAACTCTAGAAAGCTCTGGACCTACCAACCAATGTGTCAGTAAATGTTCATACCCATTATTCCACATTAGCAGAACCTGTTAAAAGCAATCTATTGACTTTGAACACAGTAACAGAGGTTGCAGTTAAATGTTAAGGCAAGAGCCAAGAAAAGGTGGCCTGTGTGCACTTAACTGGAACGATAGAAACAGTTCTTGCTTCTCAGAAAATAATTCTCTTTAAAAGAGAAATGAGTTTTTAAAACGTTCAGCAAGACTGAAGTGCTAAAATGGCCATCTAAAGGTGTTTGGCTGCACAAGCTTCTACAAGTATACAATTCTTATACAGATAACTACATTATTATACGTTACAGTATCTGAAACTGAACTACATAATGGTGCTTAAACAAAATTAATACTGCCTGTAGTTACACAGCATCAGCAACAAGCCGTGATCGTGAAATTGCCATCAGAATTAAACTCTTTTTCCTACCCCTCACCACCCAAAACTGAACAAAATGTAACTCCATGAGTCATTTGCTCCTTCACTTACAAAAAAAGAAAAAACAAAATCAGGTGAACTCCCATTTTCACACCCTTAATGCCATAATATTTATTGGAAACTTTAGTAGATATCATTCATTGTAGTTCCTCTGTCTCTGACTTTGGAGATGCACAACACTTACTGTAATTCATTTGTTACTTTTTCTCATCCAGTCGGCTGCCCTACTTTCCTTCCTTCCTACTTAAACTGGCATCTCTAAATCCTTAGTATACCCTTTGAACCAAGATCTGTTTGGAAAGAATAAAGTCCAATATCTTAGTGAGAGCAAAGCCTGTTGTATTTTCCACTTAAAAGCTTCCCTTTGTGTCCCAAGGATCCCGGGTGATCCATACAAAAGTACATTATCTCTTGTCATTGTTTTATCTCCTAGTGTTTCCTTTTTTAAAAGCCTTTGATTTAACTCTGTGCACTCAGGCTTGATAAAATCGTACAGAAAAGTGAAGGTCCAAACAGTATTTATAAAAATAATAATAGCAACGCAGACTCCAAGAATTACTTAAACTGAGGATAAGTTTTTCCTCAGAAACAGATTACAAAGAAACAAAAATAAAATACCAATATTAGACTAAACACAAGAAAACAGAGGTAGTATGGGTAAGAAATGGGATGGCTCCCTGGTTACGGGGGATGGTGGGTGCAGTGGGGAGGAGTAGCTGTGGGGCCTGAAGCATGCAGAATTTCACTGGTATCGTAAAGCCAAAATGCATGTCCTGAAGCACTGCGACCATCCAGCACACCCTGCTATGCTGCAGTTTAATCTTCTGTGTCTGCTCTCAGAAGAGCTTTTTCTGAGCAAAAATTAGCATTGTATTGAATTCTGACCTTCTTATGTCTTAGTAATTGCATAGATTGACACCACCATTTTAGTCCCTAGTCATCTTTCCTGGTTTTGTGAAAATAAATTTCGGTCTACGTATTTCTAAACAACCTTATTCTGAAATAGTTGTATATCTAGAACCCATCCAGCTTTTCACCCTATAAGCGAACTTTTTCTGGGTTATGTTGCTATGATTCAAGGCTCATTCTTCTGAAAGCTCTGGAGTGTCTCTGGTATAAAGGAGTGTAAACTCAGTGTACTGGAGACACAAATTCTTTCTCTGATGACTGGCTAACTGTAACCATAACGAAGACAAACAGCATGCAGAACTACATTATTTTGATCTTTCTAGGTAGCTTGCAGAGTTAAAAGAAATGTAACTGAAAAACAAGACAATTTTTCGAATAGCTTATACATTCCCCCTCTGAAGCTTTCAGAAACCTGTCTCACAGCAGAAATTAGACTGGTTTAGATCATGATATTAGAAGCTGTTTCAAAAAATAAAAAAATATTTTGCCCTGATTTCACTGAGTAATTATGTATGTGAATAATAGGGCATTTTATTAGACTGGTTCTCTGCCACGGTTCTGCTCAAGATGATTTTCTTTCTTTTAGGAAGTCTCGGATATGAACAGTAAGACATTCTCTTTTCCATTTCCCTCAATTGCATTGGCAGCAGAGGCTATAAGCTACGTTTTGCAAACCTTGTCTTGGTGATGGAATTAATCGCTGTACTATAACCTCTATGGTGTCACAGATATGTGTAATGTGAGGCCACCCTCTCCTTCACTGTGGTCTATTTACACCTTATATTTACTCATATGACTTCTAAGAGTCTTTTAGATAGATATGGCAATTGCCATTTGCTATTCCGTGTCAAAAATATGGGAAAAGGCAATCTGAAGCTATTAGGTAAATTTGGCTTCATTTGTCTGTTCCATGCCCGCAGTTTGGATCACCTGACAGCCCCAGCCAGGTTGTGGGCAACAAATACGGGACAATATTATGCAATATCATCTGCAAATAACAGCAGAGATAATTCTTCTTATAAAGAGGCACCAGGCCAGATTTACAGTCCTATTGTGGCAAGCGTAATTGGAAATAGAAGTTTAAACATTAAATAGAAAAAGCTCTTTGCACAATAGACTTCTTAAACTACGATTTCATTGCAGTTCGTTTGATTCCTTGTCACAGCCAAATGCACTTTGTCATCATGGTTAGGAAGAGGGCGACTGCAGGGATGAGCCGCAGCTACAGCAACGTGGCATCATTCTTCTGGGATCCTCACAACCACAGTGAGAAACAGCAGTCTGATGTACTGCAGAGGGGAACTAAACTGGAGGTGTTGTTTCCAGAGTTTTGGTTTTGCCTGTTGCCCACATACTTTCATTAACAGTAGGTGGCTCTCAATTCTGCAGGAGAGGTAAGTCTTGACCAGTTCTTCCTAGAAAAGTCAGTAGTAACAAGGAACATGTTAATGTTTGGCAGCTTTGAGATGCCAGCCACCCACATAGCTTCTGGTTTATTGTGTAAACTTCAGACGTGGATATACTCTTGAAAAAAAAACAGCAATGTGCCTGTCAAAGGGATTACAACAAAGTTAAGTGGTTTGAAATTTGGATCCCATGGTGGTATTATTACATTAAGGTGTATTTGAAGAGTGCTCAGAGTAGTTTAAGAGACTCAAAATAAAGTAGAAAATAATACTATGATTTTTATAATCAATTTTTATATATGTTAACATTGTGGGGTTTAGTTACCGAAACAGTATTTCACAAAAAAAAAAAAAAAAAAAACCCCAACCAAAAAAACCCTAGGCAGTTATATAGAGTTTCTTTGTCATATTTATGGAAGAAAAATGGAAAAGGTGATGAAATTACCACTAGTTTACAGGGCTGTGACATTGGAGCAAGGGAGAAACTGCAGTGTGTCTGGCTGTCTGAGGTAAGCACATTAGCTGCTGAATGTGTAAATTGCAAAAATAACTTAGAAGCCAAAAGTGAGAACAAATGAGCAAGCAAGTGATCTAATCTCTGTTGGAACACATCACCCATGTGATTTGCAGGGTCCCTTGGAAACAAAGAAGCAGATGAAGCAGGAGGAGCATTTGTGTTATCAGCAATGGAGAAAAATCAATAACAGATACAGTCTGAGTGTCAGCAAAACAAAGGAGCTTTCCATTCCTCTCTGAAAAACTGACGCGTTTGAAGCAGGGAAAGCCTGGGGTCTCATTACAGTAAGAGGTTCTCTGAGGCCTGTGCACTACCCATATTAAATGTTTAGTTACTGTCATATGTAGTTTTAAGCCAGAGAAAGCTTAACAATAATTCTTACCTTTTTGAGGTAGCAGCCTCAAAAAAGAGTGTCTATTTTGGAGAGAAAGACGTAAATGTAAAACATTTCCATTTGTGGAGCAAATCAGACATAGGAGACGTGGTTCTCTTGTAGACCCTGAGAAACTATGAAATCCAGAAATAGTTTTATTTAGGACACAAACTGTTCTTCCTCACACCAGAGCAGCCGCTCTCTAAGCGCTGCTGCAATATGGGTTGCAGAGTGTAATTAATTGGATTTCACAATCTGCCAGAACTGTGGGCAGCCAGCGCTTTGAGCTGCAGGAAACCCTACTCATGGACATGGTGCTCCTGAGCAGCTCCAAGGAGTCACAGTATGAGACCCACCTGTCAGGAAACCTCCAGTTTCAGTGAAGGAGGAAATATGGGAGAAGCACAAATAAACCACTTTTAAAAGATTTTGGACTGGAAAGATATATCGGTGTAAGCCAGGTAACCCTCCACATAAGCATAGTTCTTTGAAGGAACATGGAACTTGTTTTTGTTGGTCCTGGATCGGCTAGAGGCACTTGCAACTGACTCCTCCATTTGTGTTCTAGGCAGTGGAAAAGAAGCACATATTTGAACCCTGTACACAGTTGTTTCCTTCTATGTTTGCTCTCTACAAACCTACAAGAAAATAACAGGCAGAGTGATTGGCTTCAAAAGATAACATTTGTGAGACTGTTATCTTTCAGGGATGTCTGAAATTGCTACACTTTTCCCTGTAATTGGAACCAGAGATGTCTGTGATAATTGATTAGGAAAGTATTGACTGTCTAACTGTTTGTTGGTTGTTTTCTTTTTCTTTTATGAGGAAGACTCATTGGTTTACAGTTTGTTTCCAATTAGTGTTGTCTTGTCAAGACTAACAGGCGCAGCTTTGAATCTGAGCATCCAGGAAGTAGTATGATCAAGAAATAGAGTCGATTGGCTGTGTAAGATACCAAAGGAGATGGGAAAGGTACACTTAGGTAGGTAATAGTGAAACAGAAGCTGAGATTAGTTACTGGAAGGTTCTCCAGGGATAAAAAATATAAAATAATAAAAAAAAAAAAATACCCAAGCAAGACAAACACAGTGAGTGCTACACTTGCCTTAGCAAGAGTCAAGTGGGTAGCAAGGTTGAGAGATGGAACTAGAACTAGTGGTAGGACACAGGACAGACTGTTACCAGGCCCGAAATAAACCCTTTGTGCGGACTCAGAGATTCATAAAAGGTGTCTACTAGTACTGAAGAGGTCAAATGAACTACTATCTTATGGAATGACAAAGAAAATTGTTTTACAGTTTTAGAGAGTATATGGTGTTAGAATAACATATTCCTGTGCTACACAGCACTGCAACCTGCCATTTTTTGACCAAACCTGGAAACAGTATCTTTAATCTGCTTTAGTCATAGTATTTTTGTCTATAAAGTCCTCGTCAATCCTATCTTGAAATCTGGGACTGTCTTAACCATTGTTCTACTGTTTGTATTTTCACAGAACTTGGAAACTGTTGCCATCTATGGGGATACAATTGCTTTCAGCATTATGTATAAACAGTGGTAAAAGATGATGGCTGTAAGGTTTGCGGGTTTTTTTTCAGAATTTACAATTTAATATTGCACACTACACTTGAACTCAGGAAAAAATGTCCTTATGCAGTGGCACCTTCCAGAAATATTAGAGCATTAAAACTCACAATTCCTTCTTCCTCTGAGGGCCAGAAGATACATGATTTTTCAACACCTATTTTCTTTCATCTGGGACAAGACTCAAGCCATTCCAGGTGTGCTGTAGTTGTTTTAGACCTTTGTTAGCTTGTGCCTAGAGAATGAAACGTAAGAGAAAAGGTGACTCTCAGCTGCTGAAGAGAAGAGTAGGGATTACAATTTTCTCCACTGTTAACCAAGCTGAAAACAGTGCAGTTCTTGATAGCTGTATTTTTTTTCCCACTATGACTAGCTTTTTGTGTCAGAACTTATACCACTGTGTGTTCCCACAATTTCAGGGAACAGCTACCTGTGACATGGAAACACAAGCTTGGTGCTTATTTTCCAATTAAACCTCTTTTATCTGGCCAAAAAGTTGCTTTTAGCACCTTTTTGGCAGGAAACTTTAATTACTATGTCAATCATAGGCACAAATCCAAGATATAAAGTAAACAGGATTTAGATTTGAGTAGCTGTGGCTAGGACATGTTATTGCTTTCTAGCGATGGGATAAAAATTCTAAGCACCGCATAGGAAAAAAGAACACTAAATAGATCCAACAAAAATATAGTCATAAGTATATCCTTGGATACATCCCTGATCTTTGGTGTAGGTAAACCAGTTTATACCCTCAGTTTACATAGATTGTGCTGTAGATTTCTGTCTCTAAATTAATTTTTTCTCTAAATTCTCTAAATTCCAAACCTCAATTGTCAGCTGTACGTCCCTGTAAGTGTGAAAGTGGTATGAAAAGAAGGTGTTGTAATAACAGTGAAGAAAATGTGCCTACGTTTGTTGCTATTTGTGCTAGATTATGAGGCTTTAACAGTGATTGTTACTGAGGTCCCAGAAACACCTGCAAACACAAGAGAGCTCGAACATTTTGTAACAGAACTTACACTCCAAGTTCACTGACTTCAGGATTACTTCAGTGGAGGTACTCATAAACGGTGTAAATCAGTTTAAAGCACCTGAGCTGTAAGACTGCAGTTGATGACCTTTTTTTTTCCTTTTTTATTTTCCCATCAGTTCAAGTCAGGTGTTTAGTGTTAAGAGGTCACAGCCGTATTAGATCATTTCTTGTTTCCTTCATGTGTTTATTTTGTCCTTCATCACAAAGCAAGCATTTGATGACGCTAATAATGCTGCAAATAATGTACTCCCGATTCTTGAGAAGATAATTAAAAGAACAGTACAATGACTTTTACAGTTCAAGGAATAGATGCACCGATAAAGTTATAAATCAAATCACCACTTGGCAAGCAAATGTAAAATGGTGAAAGATTACATGAACAGGTATTTAATATGTGTGCACTCAGAATATCTTAGAGGCAAACTGAAACATGTTTTTATTATAGTTATGGGAAATAAAATGTACTTCTTGAGAAAGGAAAAAAATCCCCACAATTATGTGAGTGGAAAAAAACCCACCCATAAACAAGCACAATGGGAGGAAAAAAAAGGTAGGATACTCTGAGCTTTTTCTATTTGTCCCATTGCTGTCGCTGCTTTAACTCAACTGTTTTTTATAAATCTTTTCTTTATTTGTTATAGTTATACTGGATGCATCATCTCTGAACCTGTATTCTTCAAAAGGAATGCATGCATGATATGGGTGCAGGAGGAATGTTATATAGATAACATCTTCAAAATTGAAGTTACTAGCTAGGCTACAGAGAAAGAAGTCCTAGTGGTCCAGGTGAGGTGGGGCTAAGAAGAGGTTCCCAGGATTGCAAAGTCAGGCCCCATTACTGCCTGTGTCCTCATGCAATGGATTATAGTTTGCTGAGGGAAATCATTATCATTCTTACAAAACTCTATAAACTCATATGCTTATACGGATAATATAAATGTAAAGTAAAATGATCTAAAAATCATTACTGCTTTGACAAATATTTGTCATGAAATAGGCGATAAAATCTAAATCTTTCCTCTTTTTTTTTTTAGCGAGCACTATTGAAACTTGGTAAAAGACCTTTTTTAATGGGTCATCTACCATACGTTAGATCAGATGGAAATTTTGTATTTCTCATGGTGTTTTGAATCCCAAGTATGAAACTCATACTTAACTACCTTGCAGACACATTTAAGACTTAATTATCATACATTTCTGAAGCATTTGTCCATGAATAGGAGAGGGACAAAATCAGTGTAAAACAGTTTTAATATAATTTACTGCTATATTTTACTTACATAATTGGAAGAAGTACAAAAAATACTAACAATATTGATATTTTTCACACATATAAATACACATATTTAGGAACTAAATCTGAATCCAATCTGAAAATATTAATACAGTATGAGCTTTTACTGAGCCAAGCCATATATTCTGTCTTCCACAGTATGCAGTTTTCATTCATGAACACTAACGGGGGCTTGGGGAAGCATCAGAAGGAACAAGGTGAGAATAGAGTGATCCCCTACTGGGTACATATCTTACTGGCTTATCAGTCACCTGGTTTAGAACTTCTTGGAGACAATAATCACATATGTTTCTATGTGGAATTTACTGGAGGTTGAGAAAGGAAGTTTCTAATTGCTAAAGTACTTTCCCCTTCTTCCCTTTCCAGCCACAGTGCAGCTGTATGTATTGTATTTGTAGGAATATATTCGGGATCAGAACTCCAGCAGATACATCCGTTTATGGAAGGCAGCTGAAGATCTGGCATTAAGTATCATCTAAAAATTTGGATCAGTAAAGCTCTCATATTAAAAAAAAAATAAAAGGTAAGAAAGAAAGAACATAACCACACATTTTTGACAGTATTGTGCATAAAACCACGTGGTGAGGAAAAGCTGCTTGAGAGCATGTCTTTTGCTGATACCAGCATTTGTAAATATATGATATATATCATATAGGTGGATATACAGTGGTTAAGTATTTGCACTCTCGGCCATAGAAAGTGATTGCTTTTCATTATCAGTCAGTTATTACCATGAGGTGGGCTTAAAATAAAAATGCAGATTTTGTTATGTTAGAAATTTGTCCTTCCCCAGAAAGAGGTATGTTGCATTCATGAGAAGATGAATGAAAGAATTCTTGAGAAAGAAACCAGTTTGGTTATCATTTTGTAATCACAAATTATCTTGCAGTTGTGAGGAAAAAAAAAAAAAGAAGAAAGGAAAAAAAAACAACTAATATAGGTTCACTTACTTATACTGTTCTGTTAGGATATAACAAATCCATGAGAAGAGTGTTGGAAGTTATTCTTCTGCAGAGAGTGAAATATGATCATCCTCCTCTGGTGAATATCAAATTTACAAGCTGCTGGAGAGCAAATACCAAGACAAGACTGTCCAAAACTATCATTCAATAGAGATTTTCTGAAAATGAATAAAGAGAATTAGGAGAATGCCACATATCTAAAGAAAGAAATTGAAATGAATGTGCTTAACCAGCTTCTTGAAAGTGTGAATTTTCAAAGCAGGCACCTTTCTTGGTACAATCTGATTTCACTGTCAACACACTTGTAAGTGGCTTAAAATATATTGCCCTTTCCATAAGGCTGAGGAGTCCCTGAAGGATTATGAAAATCTGAATTTTATTTCTTCTGACCAAATGTTTGAGGAACAGGAGGTGGGCAAAAGTCAAAATCCTAGACGTGACATTTATCTCTTGACACTTGTTTTGTGAACAGTTTTTGGAGCTAAATCCAATTCTGAATGTCTTGTCTCTCCAGTTTAGGATGAGTTGAACCAACACATTTAAATTTGGAATGGAAATGTTCTTAGATGAATAAAAATTCTCTATCATCGTTGCTAGCTGGGCGGCATAAGCTAGAGTGATTTTTTCAGTTAAAAATTCAGACTGGAGAATAAGATCCCATAGAACAGATTCCCCCTGTATGCAGAAGGTCAGAAGTTGTGCCATGGTCAGAGGGAGAATTTTAATCATATTTATAGAAACCCAAGGCAAATAAAAAATTAAATCCTGACAATGATGTTTAATTTTTCCTGATGAAAAGAACTATGATTTTTTTACAAAAACAAACAATATCAATCTAAATTCAGATGCTTCAGAAGAAAACTAAATCTAGGTCATCTCTGAAGTGTAAAGTATTGTATCTGAAAGTCTGAGAACATATTACAAATATTCCATATGAAAATGTTGTAGAAATTGCCTGGGTTTTTTTATGGCTACGTGAACATTTAGTCCATTGGAAACCAGTATGAGTTTGCTGTTAACTTGGGATACAGAGAAGGACTTGGGGTACTGGTGGATGAAAAGATGGACATGAGCCAACAGTTTGTGCTAGCGCCCAGAAAGCCAACCACATCCTGGACTGCATCAAAAGAAGCATGGCCAGCAGGCCAAAGGAGGTGATTCTGTCCCTCTACTCTGCTTTCATGAGACCCCACCTGGAGTACTGTGTCCAGCCCCAGTGTCCTCAGTACAGGTGTCATGGTTGAGGATGAACTGGCCATTGGGTGAGTGACAGATATTGTCCTGTACCCCTCTTCAAAAAGAGAGGCAGAGAAGGGAAAAAGAGACTTATGAGTTTAGAAGGAACTAAACTACTTTAATGAAATATTAATAATAAAATAAAAAGAAAATAATGAAAAATATACAAAACCATATCAAGCTCCCAGAATGACAATCATGTCACCGTCTGGCACTGGGAAAGTCCCAGACTGGACTCAGTGATGGACGGGAACTGGATTCCAGATCTGGATTCAGGATCAGGATCAAATGCACACAAATCGACAGAGTCCTCCTCTGACACCAGCAATTAAAGAAAGAAAGACTGACCTTGTGATCCCTAAGCTTTTATACTGAGCATGAGGCAGATGGGATGGAATACCCTGTTGGTCAGTTTTGGGTCACCTGTCTTGTCTGCTCCTCCCCACAGGTGCAAACCTTCTACACTTTTCCACTTCTGAACCTTCAACAGGGCGAGTAACAAAGTTAGCTGCCTTTGGTTATTATAGCAATAAGTATAAGCAATGGACTCTCTGCATACCATGCCTTGGCACCAACTATAAACATTGGTCTTACCACTCTGAGAGCGAACAGGTCTGCACAATATCCCGTTAATTTCAGTAGTTAAAAGAGGCCCAGCCAAAAAGAAAAGATACTGAATAAAATTAGTCCTGTTTTACCTCAAACCAGGACTACATGAAAAACATGGATCTGTTGCAGAGGGCCCAGAGGAGGGCCACAAAGATCAGAGGGCTGGACCACCTCTCCTGTGAAGACAGGCTCAAAGAGTTGGGGTTGTTCAGCCTGGAGAAGAGAAGGCTCCAGGGAGACCTTATTGCAGCCCTTCAGTACTCAAAGGGGGCCTGAAGGAAAGTTGGGGACAAATGTTTTAGCAGGGACTGTTGCAATAGTGTGGTGGTGCAATCTCCCACCCTACCTTAGGCCTCCTGGTACTTGCCATGACATCTTCCCCGCCTGGGCCACATAACAATACAATGGACCAGAACGTAACACAATGGTCTAATGTGAAAGAAAGAAAAGGTGGAGAGCATTGGACCAAGCACACAATGGTGTTTCTGGTCCCCATGGCTCCTACCATTTAAAGATAATAACTATAACTGATCACTCCTGATAACATATGGATTGTGGCCACAGAGAGGGGAGTACCAGGATCACAAGTTGTAGCAAGTCCTGGGCTTGCATAACCGATGGAAAGTACCAGAATATTCCATCATCCAAACTGGGCCAGACTGGAGAAGTACCTAATGAAAGTCAATTATCCCAGATCCTATAAGTAGCAATTCTAATAAAGGCCCTTTGAGCTCTTCTGCATCACAGCGGGCTGTGGCCAGTATCTCCCCTGGGTTGGGACACTGCTCAGGCAATACCTCGAGGACTAGAAGGCCAGGGTGAGACAAACCCTTCTCAAGCCTCAATTATCGCCCATTGGGGAATGCCGATAGCTTGTGAGTAATTACTCTAACTGAAGAAAGGGAAGTTTTAACTGTAGGGTAGCTTCTCTTCCATCTACCTCTCCACTTATATCTTTATGGTAAATATACATTAGCTTTATGGGTGTTGATGTTCTTCCATTTGTCTGTGCACATGTAGGAGTTAAAAGGGGTACCCACTGGCTCATTAGAGTTGTGTGATATTAAGAGGTCTTTGATCTCAGCAGTTATAGACTGGTGTGTGTGCGTGCGTGCACTTATATGCTTTGCTTATATGTGTGTGCATTAATTTGAGATATGTGCTTTTGTTCATATGTATATGTATTGATCTGGGATAGTTTTCAGTAAGTTAGTGTGAATATTGCCATCTTCAAACCTGTAATTAAGTCGCTGTTTAGTTATTTTGCTAAATCACCTTTGTAAACCTTTAAATCTGTTATTAAGTGCTGCTTAGATTCAACCTCTTTCTCTGTCTCAAATTCTTAATAAATTTTGAATCACCACTAAATCATAACTTTTTCAAATACTTCCATCCACGACAAATAGGACAAACGGTAATGGCTTTAAACTAAAAGAGGGGAGATTTAAGCTAGATATAAGGAAGATATTTTTTACAATGAGGGTGGTGAAACACTGGCACAGGTTGCCCAGAGAGGTGGTAGATGCCCCATCCCTGGGAACATTCAAGGTCAGGCTGGAAGGGGCTCTGAGCAGCCTGACCTCGTTGAAGGGGCTCATTGGAGGGGCTGTTGGACTGGATGACCTATAAAGGTCTATTTCAATGCAAACTATTCTACGATTCTATTCTATAGGACCCCATGTTTCAACTACATATCACAAATCTTTGTCTTACTATGCAATTGTCTGAGTGGCTGTTTTGTTCCTGTCTTGCCCTAGCTTTTGGGGCTTAACTAATGTAAGCATCATACAAGGCCACACAAGATCATTTAAATTATGTATGATTTTCTTCCACAGGTGCTAAATTACTATATTCACTTTTATTCAGTTAAGCATAGAAACTAAAACGTCCCCTTTAACACATGCTGCATATTGCAAATTTAGCATTATAGATGATAAAATGCTTCTAGGGAACTTTCCTACATACTTTCCCTCAGATTTTCTGTTCTAAAGTCCTTGTGTTAGTACGATTCTATGCACATCTGCCTGATGTGTGAATTCGACTCACTTTTAAATCTCTGTTTTCATTATATATGGACTGAGCTTTGATAATGCAGGAATAATTGTGGGTGTATCAAACTGACTTTACCCCCAGTGTGTCCCTGGGATGTCTATAACCTTGAGAGAAACCCACCTCAAACCTACTTTTGGAACTCTCTCAAGCTGAGCTGGCCTTGGTACAAGCTGCCCAGAACAAGAGAACCTGCATAACACCTTCAGCAGGGACAACTTTCTTCTTTGTACTGCCTGTGATGCAGGTGGACAATGCTGTCACCTGGGTCACCTCTGGATGGTAAACACAATGGGTTGCAGTGTACTGGCCCTCTGCTGTAAAGCTCTCTGAAGGTGAGGAAATGATATTACATTTGTCTTCCTTGTGTCGTTTGGAAGTGATCATTTATAGTCCCTTGAGTGAAGATTATCTGATGCAATCCTCACAGAAAATACCCTTGGCGATCTGAGGAGAAACTTGTAAGAGGTTTTTCCTTTGTGCTGAATTTTATTCCCTGGGTCCTCACAAAGTTTTTATGAAATAGGTTGCTAATTTGAGAATAAGTATTCAAGGAGTAGAGGAGGGCAGACTAAAAGTAAGTGGGATCATAAAAGGCAGCAGTAACTTTGACATGATATAGAGCAGGAGCCACAAACTCATTCTGTACGGCTACAGTTTGTCCATATAGTCATTTGGAGGGTATGTTTTCCCTTTTAAAGCTTCCCACAGAACAACAGGGAAGCTTTGGGAAAGATGGGGAAAATCAAGTCTTCATCCCTATAGTCCTTTATACCAAGAATTTCCAAAGGACTTGCCCTTTTGATCCAGTCTGATTCATCTGTCGATTCCTTCAGAGACTTTTGGTTGCTAAAATGACTTTCTCAACACTTATCCAACATGTGCAAAGAAAACATAAATGGCAGAAAGGTGCTAAGGGTAAAATTTCTGCTCTGTTCCTTCCCCCGTGCTAGAGTGAGCTGCTAGATTCTGAAGTTCTTTGATGATATTCAAATTTTTACCAAGGATTGACCTTTCACCTACACATCTAAGGAGCATTTCTGAATTCTAACCACAACTTCTACATTTCAACAAATGCTTATCCCCATGGAATACCTGAAATGTAAAAGATACAAGAATACTGCCTGCTTTGATTCTGACATTGCTCTGTTATCAATTCCAAGTGTTTCTCTTTGAATGTTTTGTTTCCTTTGCTTTTGGAAGTGAAAAGTGAGAAGTATTTGGGATTTTTTTTTGCCTTAGAATATAAACTCTCACTGAAAACTTTGAAAGAATTGTTGTCAAGCTGTAGCTAAGTTATGCTCCTCAGTCTGATGAAATAATCCTTTCTATATCCACAGCTGACATTTGTACAGGCATGAAACTTACCCTGTCTTGTGCACCTCAGAACTTTCTTGCCTACAATACCCTGGCTCTAGGACAGTGATTCTTTTCCTGCTTTTCCTGTGTATCTTCTGTGTGGTTTTGATTATATGACATCATTCTCTTCGTTATGTATTTTATCTACCGAGCATAATAGAATAGGATTTGCATTTTATTATATATATTGTTAGAGTGTGTAGTTATAGGAACAAAAATGCTACTAAGTTACAAATCACAGTTACAATAACAATATCCCCACTAGGGTACATAAAGGACAAGTCAGTCATTGTTTAAAGGTAGTAGGGACCTGCCAATAAACATACAACCAACCTTATCAGATATCTTTTATTCTTAGACCACCAGAGATTGAAATCAAACATGATGCACTATGTTAAAATCATTTTTTTAAAACATAGCTTTTTCAGAGAGTCTCTTAATCAGTCCCCTTATTGTCATCACCAAAAGTTCCATTGCCAGCACAATAATTGTCCCCAGAACAACAGATTATAACCTTTACTTGAGAATTAGGAAGCGTGTGAGGATTACATGGGAACTAAAGCATATATATCTATAAAAATAATCCTTTTATGGAAGAACATTATAAAAGAACATTGCCAAAAATACACAGAACTTATTCAGCTTCTGTTAAAAAAAGAAGTTAAACTAGGCATGAAAACCCTATTAAAAATTTTACAAAGTCCTATTTTAAGTCCTATTATTAGCTACTAAATCCAGGCTAATAATTTACTTGACTTCCGTGTCATTTTATATCCAATATGTTTATTTTTGTTTCCTATTCTAAGCTTCTGAGAAATTAAATTTTTTAATTCATGTGATTGCTTCAGCATTCTACATAAGGATTATGGCCATTAATTTAAAAATCTGAGTTATTTTCTTGTTGGTACAGAATGTTACATTCACTTAATTCAGAATAAAAATTGACATATAGGCAAGGAAATGCCAGATACAGTAAATGTTCGCTCAGCTCCCTTGACATAAGTTAAATGTTGCAGCAGATTGGCTGGCAATATCATGGAACTACTAACAGAAAAAACGTATGCAGGTTAGAACAAATTCATTCACCTAGGTTAGATTCTCTGCATAATCCTAGCGGCATTTTTACAGTCAAAGACAAAAGAGAGAATAAGTAAATGTTCTGTGCTAGCTGTTTTCTGTGCAAACGTCCTTATTTGAGGCAGGCTTTTCTATCAAGTTTTCCTTCAAAAGAGGAGCCTTGTTCAGTGACTGCAGTCTTCAGGTGGTGAGATGGTTGCTTCTGACCTCAGCGCTCATGTTTTTCTTCTTACAGTAGTCAACATTTTTAGTCCTTTTTTTAACTTTTGTTAATAAATGTAAAATATATTTTTCAGTACCCGATCCAAATAAATATCTGCAGTTCAAAGATACATAAAAGTTAGGTTTGTTTCTTGTTTGGTCATTTTACAAGCCACATAGTTTTGTTTCCAGACTGAGTAGACTCATGTGAATAGAATAGACAGGGCCAGGCCACAGGTACAAGCAGTGGCAAGTGATCATCATACAGGTAAAGCATTAGAAAAATCATTAGAAAAATCCCCCGAGAAAATTTTGGTCCATGCCAGCCAGTGTGCTCATATACAATGACCAGGTAGGAACTGGAAGTAGCTTATCCAGTTGCTTAATAAAATACCATTCTGGCTAATAAACTTCTCTAGTGATACCTCCTTGATTTTTGCCCAAAAGGCATGAGTAAGGAATTTGCATACCGCATCCTTCTGTTCTAACTCCATTAGATGCCTGAAAAAAACTCAGTTTTAATATCCTTCAGGATGCTAAAACTTGTACCAGAAAACATGTTCAGAAAAGAGCTCTCTACCAGTCGTATTTAGATTTTTCTTCAGCCAACTCTGAATTTCAATAACAATTTTGTATCACATTTGAAAATCTATTCTGCTAACTTCCTCATATCCTAAGACAGCAATTCAGATATTGTTTCAAATTAATTTTTAGTGTCCAGTTCTGTTATCTAAAAAAAAACATTTTAAACATTCTTTGATATGAAATTCACTACTTGATATAAGCCTGGGAAAAAGGAATCTATATTGATAATTTTTTCTGACATAGAATTGTTTTTTCTTTGTGGTTTTTATTGAAGTTATACCCATGCATTGGTGTGCACATCATAATAAATTACATTTAAAAAGCACATTCGTCAGATGCACTGAATTCTTAACTTTACTATCACAGCAGACTGAACCTGGTCCTGACTCTGAATGCCTCCAGATATTAATATAGATTCTGGATGGAAGTCCAGCCTTCTAGTTTCATTCTGTTATTGTTTCATTTGGGGACATGTGTTGAATTTATACCCAGCTAGGTTTAAGGCCATATGTAAAAATGATTTAATTTAGTTTCAGCCTTTTTTCATATTCTTGGTAAAATGTTAGTGTGGAAAACTAAAAGACAATGTTTTTTGTTTAGAGAGGTTCAAATAAGCCCTCTCTGCTATTTCAGTTCTTGGGTCTTTGCATCAATTTCACATCAGAGTCTGAAACTCAAAAATCTAAAAGTCAAAACAAAATCAGAAAAATTCTTAATCCAAATTGGGACTGTAACATATGAAATCTTATGGAATAAGTAGCCTGAGAAAGACAAGGTTCTTAATATGATAATGTCACTGTGCAATACTAAGCAGTTAACTCTGATGGTTTCTGTACAGACACCTCAGCCTGTTTTACCCCATGAAAAACAATGAGCACAAGAATGTTAAAACCACTTTTAAGGGATACATCATAAGGTGGTTAAAGCCATTTACACTGAAACATAAAGAATTAAGCAGAGATTTCACCCATTCCTTTTCTGTTCACTGATATATTTTTACAAAAAATCCTTACCCTGTTTGACAGTCTTATAGAGGGTATTAATGTCAGTAATTACTATCCTTTCTTGGAAAATGAGATATATTCATTGAGAAGGGCCGTTGTTCTTGTTGGAAATCAATCCTATTTCCTGAAAACAAACAAAGAAACCAAGGACAAAAGAAAAG
>VZSZ01007855.1:112537-154871 GCA_013398815.1 Ibidorhyncha struthersii | reverse complement strand
TTGCTTTCAACTTCTTTTTTGGTCACAGGCTCACAGCAGTACTGCAAAAAATCTGTCTTGGCTGGCAAAATCAGACTGTTTTCAAACAGAAAGCAGGAAACAGAGATAGGAAAGGAACAACAGAATGGAGAAGGAAAAAAAAAAAGATAAATTAGAATGGATATAAATTAGAAAAATGAAAAAAAATAACAAAGTAGTAATTCCAATTGCAATGTCCAGGATAACACTGAGGAATTAACCAAGGCGAGTATAGGTATCATAATCTGTTTGTCACCTTTTATCTTATTTGTAAATATTGGGGTGGTGGAGGCTTATGATATTTGGGGACAACTGTTGTGATGCCAGGAGGCAGTGGAAGGAAGAGACTGGCATGTAGCTGTCACAGTGGCACAGCCCACCTCTTCCTGTACATTAATTGTCTCCAGATCAGTCAAATTTTGGGTTGTCAAAGGGTTTAAGATTAGTCCGGTCTCCTACATTACTTTTTTTATGATCAAAGTCTAAACTTTAGACCGTCTGATTTTGCCCACTGTTTTCTGGTCCCCTCTTTCTCTTATTTACCAATATTGGTCAGTACAAATTATTCCTGAAACTATGAGCCATTATATTAATTCAGTGTTTTAGGGACTCCAACCATTTTGTCTTTCAAAAACAACATGATAGGAAAGACTGAATCTGAATTTTTTAGCTTGAGAAATTTAGAATATATGACCTAAGACAGCTGAAATTAGGACAAGCTCTTCACTTTCAAAATATTTTACACTGAATAAGACACAGATTTTTGTTTTGTCCTAGAAGCTGAAAATTCATCAATTTATCCTGAATTTTATGCTTTATTAAGAAGTTTTGTGCATCCATAGTCACCAATTTCAAAAAGGAGGTGACTGTTCATTGCAGTAAGTGAATAAATCAGGAATGCATCATTGACTATGACAATACGGACACTAACATACATGGTTATTGCAGTATATTTTGTCCTGCTGGTAGATTCCTGTGTATTTGTAGTGCAGAAAAATAATAATAATCCCCTCAAAACTCGGAGCATTTTCAGAACCTAAAGGCAAAGTCATTACAGGGGGTATGTAGGTCACTTGGCATTTTTTCCTTTTTTCAAATAAGCATATGTTACAAGTTAATGGCCATTAAAATCCCACACTGTCTCCTTGCAGGCACTATTCTTTAAATTATTCTCCATCAGTGAAATCACAGAAGCCTAACATGGAACCACTGTTCTTCAGAGAAACTAAGGATGAATGCCAATAATGTAGGGAAGCCACTGAAAAAGCAATAAATCGAATACTGTCTTTTCTTAACTCATGCCACCCATACGTGGGGGAAGTTACTGCTAACAGGATGCCTCTAGTTATAAATAGTATTTATTGTATCATTATGCTATATCACAGCTGCTAATAAAAGCTGGGATAAAACTGTAAGGTAAAGTCTACCTCCTGAAATGGTTCATGATCTGAATGAAAACCTGCTTTATAAACACAAGCTGAAAGTGCCAGAAAGGTATAAGTTGCCTGCTGGAGTACTGCTGATTTGGTGGAAAATTGCTTCAAAGAATGATCTAAAATGAATATGTTCAAAGTAATCTAAGATGCAAATGTAATGCATTGCTCCAGGAACTCTACAGTTCACTGAACTGTACTGAGTGGTAGACAGAAAATGAACAGATCTATTTTAACTTCAAGCAGATCTCAGTGGCTGTAACTTGCAAAAAGATGATTCTCAACAGTTGGAGATGACGTCCTTCTTCTCTGCTTCAGTAAAGCAGAAAAGATT
Organism: Ibidorhyncha struthersii; assembly: GCA_013398815.1. Taxonomy (NCBI): domain Eukaryota; kingdom Metazoa; phylum Chordata; class Aves; order Charadriiformes; family Charadriidae; genus Ibidorhyncha; species Ibidorhyncha struthersii. The sequence continues at coordinate 153,086 of VZSZ01007855.1, read as the reverse complement.
TGGAAAGTAAAAGTAGACTTCACTCTGTGTATCAGACATGTAAACAGAAGTAATAAGGAAAGTTTTAATCTAGAAAAAAGGCTAAAAAGAATGACTTGCAATAAAATTCTGCTGGTTAATCCTGAAAAAAAAAAAGAAATACATTTTTAAACACAGAAGTTGTGAATTTAAAGCACAGAATATCGTTGATCTTCCACTGAAACAACAACAAAAAAGATGAAATGCAGACATTTTCTCATTAACAGAACAGTAATGAGATAGTCACATTATGTTTTCATTTTGAAGTAGATTCTGATACTTTTACCTATTTTCAACAGTACTTATGGAGCTGCTGGAAACAGTAATTGAATATAGTACTAGTTAATGCATGTAAAGACATCATAATGTATCTCATAAAACACAAACCCTAGTGAAAATATATCATTTTCAACAGCTACTGTATACGACTCCAATTATATTGGAAATACAACCTAATTTTGTTCACACCATTAGGACATACTATCAGTGTTTCTTAAAAATCTTGGAATATCATCAAATCTCAATCTTTTCATTTTATAGCAGCTTGTAACCAAGTAACAGGCTGTTAGGTCAGTTTTGTTCACAGTAGGAGTCACAAAATAACAAGGACTGGATTTACAATTACGAAGGAGAAAATCATCAACAAAGATGGAATCATTAGAAAAAATTAGAATACAGAATACTTGAGAATCAATATTGAGTTTAATCATGGGTACTTTATAGTTAAAAGAGATTTTTTCAGCTTTAAAAGACTGATTTAACATTCTGTACAGAGGTAAAATTTTAAGATTGCTTAGGAAATATTTCATATGAAGATCACGCTTTATATAATTTGCCAAATATTTTTGTATTTACTCTCAAACTTCTAGAGAGTATTTTGGTTCTCAGATTCCCTGGATTCTTATGAATTCAGCTTTAGAATAAAGAGGAGTTTCTGATCTTCATCAGTTTTACGGGTCAAAAAAATCTGTCAAATTACTTAACAATGTCCATGGTTAAAACTCATCAGCTGTTTTTTCTACTATTGACTAAATTGCATGAAAAACGATGGAAAAGATACTGTAGGTTTTCATGTATATGGAAACATATTAAATATCTGTCTTGACTGAGCTTTGTGGCGTGGTTGGCTAATACCTTGGAACTGAATAAAAGATATATTTAAAGAAAGTGCAACAGAAGAGTGAAGTCTTGCAATGAGACTGGGGAAAAAAAAAAATATGGGAGAGAGGATCAGCTACTTCACCTGGAAGATTTTGCCTGCTTTTTTACACTTTGTTTTGGAGCATGATGACTTCAGTGGACCTTCAGTTTCTGATTGTGCATTCCAGGTAACAACAGTAACTTAATTGTGCATGAAAGCAACAACACGTGGCCCTAACACTTACCTGTGATATATGTCTTTAGAGGTACAGCAGGTATTATACATGGTGTTTCACCTTCAACTTAGTCACGTGTTTCTAAATTCCATTTTAAAAACTTGTGCTAACTTGAGAGAAAGGAATACAATCTTCTCTTATCTATGACTTTTTCTGAACATATTTTTTTGCTTGAAAATATTCAGACAAGCAGGGTTTTACAGTAGGTATATGAAATACTGTTTGCTGTACAAGGGTGGGGGAACTTCTCCAACAGAGACAATTAAATGAGCCAGACAAGGATCTGGCTGTCATCTTTACAGATAGGACAACATATAAACTCTCACATTTAATTGGTGCGAATGTGACAAGAGAAAACTGAACATAAGGTCTCTAGACAGCCAATAAATCTGGCTTGTGTCTTTCTCCCTCAATCAAAGACCGATACTGGCTATTTTTATATCTTGGGTTCATGTACAATTTTTTTGTGTGTGTGCAAAAAAGGGCAGGAAAGAAAGCTTTTAACTGGACAAAAATGCAATAAGATTGCTTTTATTCCTCTAATAGCTAAAATATTCTCCCAATCCAATGTCCTTCTGAATGGATCAAAATTGCTGTGATTTTTGTTTGATTTTTAAAGTCTTCTCCTGTTTATTAATTCTAGGTCAGACAAGCCAGAAATCTATCATTTCACAGACATTTCATTATTCATTTTTTCTCTTGTGTTAGGAACTGTACATCTCTAAGATAATATATGGTCTTTAAAGGAGCATAATAAACACAGAGTAGAAGGGGAAATGAAGGCACATACCCAAAGAACAACTTGCCCAAGGTCAAAGAGTGGTTGTTATTGATGGAGGAAGAAATAAATCTCAGCTGCCCTGCGTTCTGCACCAGAACCAGGACACTGGATGTATTGCCACTTTACCTGATAAGGCCATGATAAAATTAAGGAAGCCTGGGAGCAGAAGAAATGCTGAACTTGTTTTGTTTCTATGGCTTTGTCTCTCAGCCTTTTCCAAGCAGCTCATACAAATCGCATTCGTGACTAAGAAATACCTGCTAGGTCGATTCCTGTTTTATCACAGCCTGTCCACTCCTATAATGCCCCATGAGGGTGTGTCATATTCCCTGTGTATTGAGTAGTCTATATAGGGTATCTTCCACAGACACCACAAGATCTGCTTCTTTCAGAGAGGATGACCTCTCCAGTAGTTGATATAGAGTGGGGTAAGTGATAGAAAACTCAAGGTCACCAACACCATCACAGGAAATAAAATACATCCTCTGTAGAAGTAAAACTTTAAGTAATATGTCATATAGTACTCTATATAGCTCTATAATAATGCTGTCTCCGATAAGTTTGGCATTTTCTTTCTCAGCTTAATACACACCAGCTGAAACTGTTGAGCTAACAGTCTTTGAAGCTTAGTGGTAATTTAGAAATGGAAGCAAATAATTTTCAGTTCTTCACTTTGAACTTGCTCTCCTAGGTTTAGATTTTAGTGTCCTTCCATTCGATTTTCTCATTTCTTCCTATGGGATGAAGTGCCAGTGAGGAAATGGAACTGGAGGGAATGGGAAAAGGGACTTACGCTGGTGATAAGGAGACCAGAAAATTTTCTGTTCAAGTTGATGTAGGAAATGGTGCAAGATACCTTGTACATAAATTTTGCTAGCAAAATGACCTTCAAAAGTATCTAGATTTCTGGATAGCTGTATTTTAAATATTTCAAAATAAATAAAGGTCAATAATTCATAAGGAATAGAAGCAATTTTTGTTAATCTTTTGTTAATTATTTAGGTATGCAACCTTCATTTAAAGTGTTTCTGACAATGCTTTCTGTGAGCTAAACAGTACATTTGAAAAATGAGCCTTGAACAAATGCAGTAATTTTCATAATATTCTTTTATTCTAGATGAACTCCTAATTCATGTGATGAATGGGAAGTTTTGTAGTGTTAAAAATCATTATGTGAGGTAATAACTGTGAATACATACTAATATTTTCCTACTCAATATTCATATCTGCAGCAACCATTCCATAAACTACAAAAACTAGAAGGCAGAACTTAGTTCAAACTAGTAACTGAGCAAACAGAAATACTGCTTTTCAGAAATATTTGACTTAACTCTTTCACCACTGAAAAGATTTCAAGCTAAATACTAGTCATATTGTAGTAAAGACACCTTAATCTACTTTTGCTTCTGTGTCCAGTTAGCATAAAGGTCACTGGATACTATAATTTCTCTAGTCTTGCAGTCCTACTTCAGTTGCTCAGCTCCTGGATAACCCTGCAATAACAGATGGAAAAATTGCTTCTTCCTATGGATGGACTGAAAACTTTAGCCCTTTTACTCTGCTTAGAATGATGGATGCTCTTGTGAATTAGGCAGATGTTCTTAACTTTGATAACCTTCTCAGACATAATATAGCAACTTTTACTCTCCTGCCAAAGGAGGGAGAATATTAAAAAGTGGTGTTGCTGTAATATGATTTTATGATATATTCATCATCGTGTCTGGGTGCTGTGGAACAGAATTCTTATGGAATACTCACACATACTTAAAATTTGGTTATCCTTGGAAATGGCAAAAAAAAAATAATTTGAATTTTTACTCACACACTCTCATGCCTTTAAATCCACACCCTCTTATCACATGTGCAGTCTCCTGAAAGAGTGAAATTGCCAGCAAAAAATAAACACAGGATGTTCAGAATAAAAGACAAAGAAAAAATAAACAAAAAATGTTCAGACCTTTCTCAGCAGGAGGCTGTGTGGAACTAGACATTTGGCCTAAGTTTCCTAGAAAAGAAGGCAAGAAGTAAAGAAAGAAAATGATGTTAAAAATAGAAGAAGCAGTGCTTCAATCCAGTGCTATCAGAGAGCCTGAGAGACAGAAAGGAATAGGCTGATATGATTTATACTCTTAATATTTTTCCATGGATAAGGCATTCTGTGGCAGCATGTGCATTATCAATAACCAGGGAAGTATCTAAAATCCATATTATCTCCACAGGAAAGCAGTTATGAGGTCTCACACTGTAAAGGTGCTTTGTCTTTTCAAGAACTTGTGTTAGTGTTTACCACTTCTGTGAGTCTTCAGCTTGCCTATTTGTTGTTTCCACATGCACTTGACAGTAAGTCATGACTCTGCCAGCATGAATTAATAAGGTTTTACTATATTTTACTGCTTTTTCTTCCACAATAAGTTTCTATTTTAACTATGATCACATAATCATAAAATTAGAATGTATTCAGATTTAGTTACATTTTTTACTACCTTTATATTGGTTCTTAGAACACTTTATTAAATAAATAAAAAAAGTCAGTGTAAAATAAAGTATGGACAGCTGAGAAATCCTAATGGATGGCTTAGCCTTGTCATTCTCCTAAGCTCAACCTCTACTAGAGCTGCAAGTTTTGCATTAGAAGCAGTGAAGAAATCTTTGCAGTCCAAGAAAAGAAATTATAATGAGGGTATCTCATAGCTGAGGTACTATTTCAGCATAATGAAATGGGTATAGTGCTGTCCATGGACCACCATGGACCTCCCTGATTCCCATCCATAACCTGATGGACATACCAAATGGTATGGAATAAGGGGTGGAATGTCCTGGTTTGAGGTAAAACTGGACCAGTTTTGTTCAGTAACTTCGCTTCTTAGCTGGGCCTCTTCTAACTACTAAAAATTAACAGCATATTGTGCAGGCAATGTCCACTCCCTGAGTGATAAACCAATGTTTATAGCTGATGCCCAGGCATGGTATGCGGGAGAGGCTCTTGCTTATACTTATCACTGTAACACCGAAGGCCAACCAACTTTGTTGTTTGCCACGTTGGAGGGTCGGAAGCAGAAAAGCACAGTGGGGTCCCACCTGCAGGGAGGAGCGGACAGGCCAGGTGACCCAAAACTGACCAACAGGGTATTCCATCCCATCATCATCATGCTCAGTATAAAAGCTGAGCGTCAGATCCCTCTCGCTTTCTTGTTCTTGCTCTCTTGCTCTCTCTCTTTTTTTTTTCAGCTCTTTTGCTCTCTCACTCTCTTTACTTCAGTCGTCTGCCTTTGGTCCCAATCCTGAAGGCAGACCCGGAATCCAGTTCCCGTCCGCCACTGAGTCCAGCCTGGGACCGCCCCAGTGCCAGCCGGTGTCATGATTGTCATCTTGGGAGCCTGATATGGTTTTGTATATATTTCATTAACTCCTTCTATGTTATTATTATTATCCCATTAAAGTAGTTTAGTTTAGTTTCTTCTAAACTCTTAAGTCTCTTTTTCCCTCCTCTGCCTCTCTTTTTGAAGAGGGGTAGAGGGGAGCAGCTGTTGGTCCCATCTGGGGTCCCCCACGTCCCCAGTGGCCAATTTGGCCTAAACCACAACAAGTGCAAAAATAAAGCAAAAGCATTCCAAGAGGAAAAATATTTTTTTATTTTATTCCATCTTCCCGTGCTTCATCAAAAGGTAAGATTGACATGCACTTTGATAGTTATATTTCAGAAAGTTAAATTTACTTAAATAGAATTAAAAAAAATCTAGTTAGAAGCATCAGATACATTCTTTATTGTAATAATTTTATTTGGTCATTGTTTGCTTAATATTAGCTTTTCAATTAGGACTCTGTGTTACAAGAAAAAAACTGGAGGATGAAAACGTAGTAACTTACCTTTGCAGGATGGTAGGTCATTGAGCTAGTGTCTCCTAGAAGCTAACCTTCCTGCACCATTAATTCACTATTTCCAGTTTATGTCATTTTGTTCAGAGTTTTGTAAGGTGGATCTCACTGAAACATATATTTCTTATTCAGTGAAACTCAGATACAGTCATGGAGGATGGTTTTGAAGACAGATTAAAGCTCAGAGTTAGAATTTTCAAAAACCTGAAGAACCACATACTTTGAATGTTAGGCGAGATGTAGATTCCAGCTTATGACACAAAGTGTAAATTTCAGCCTATTTCTTACCTCCAAAACACACTCTATTACTTTGGAATGTCTCAAGTCATGACAGAGCTGTATTCAGAGCACCTCAGAAATATCTGTTCTGACTCAAAATATAGACGTAGCAGTAAAGTGAATCAAGAGAGTAAAACGGATATTTCTTCTTCAATGCCAATGATTTTTGTGCAAATACAAGGCATCACAAACAAAAAGCACATTTTTACTCAAATGTTTTGAGTATGAACAGTTGGCTACCTGTCAAATTGTATGAGCCTTTACGTGATATTATTTATGCTGGCCCATAGAGCTGTAGGTGCCCTATGGAGACGGGAGGAAGCTAGTTAGAAATTTTGATAATATCTTGGTATCTAATTTACCTACAAAGTTATCACTTATCTCTTAAGAATGTAGACCTAAGAATCTGCAATCTGTTTTGAAACGGAGTTTGCATTTTACAAGAAGAATATCCATAATCTGAGACTTCAAAATGCCACAAATTCAGACTACCTTTCTACAATGCCTACACTTTTTTGAAAATCCTATCCCTGAGTCATTTGCTTGTAAAGAATATACAAAGTGAGAAATGTTTTCCAGTATTGCTGTTTGTACAGAAGGCTAAATAATTATATTCTCCCAATAACTCTATTAATATTTTCTGTTTACTCAACCTAGTGCTTCTCACTTAAGTAACACACAAAATTTCAGTGACTGAATATATATGCAAAACAAAATAGTGGGAAGCAAATATCAGGAAAGTGTCATGGTTTCTTTTTTCTTAGAGAAGCAACAACTTCTTTTAATGTTTTGAAAGGCTGTCAAACTGATATTTTGGTAGCTGATTTATCCACTGACTCCTGGCTTTAACACTTGTTCCACCACCAAAGGCTGAAAATTCCTCATTAACACCATTGTGACAGATCATCATACCAGGTGGTACCACTAAACAATTAAGAACTCATTCAATGGCTCTCATTTATAATTTATTTCATTAAAATTGAAGTTTCCTTGCAGATTATGCAAACCATAGTAATTTCCACTGATGTTCTATTTTGGAAAGTAAAAAATATGTGCAACCATTACACAGCTCAGAACACTTACAAATAGGCAGAAATATAAAGAGGCATGAACAGCAAAAAGCACAATGTATAATAAATAAAGCATGTAAGTATTTAATGAGTCAAGTCTTTCTATGAATTAGTGACTAAATGTATTACTGAGTAAAAGGGATATTTCTTCTGCAACACAAATACTTTATGTGCAAACAAAAGACATCAAATACAAGAAATCTAATCTTTATTCAAATCAGGCTGAAGTCTGGTCTTAAGTGCAAATATTTTACTAAAGCTATCAATTTTCTGCCTTTGAGGTTTATTGTTCCTATAGTTGACAAAATTTGCTGCTAAACATAAGATCTATGTGCAGGGTGAGAAGGGACTGTGTCTTTATTTTCAGTATCACATATCTCCTTCTCAAAGAGGACTTTTAAAGGCTTTTATGAAAGCAATGTTTCATAAAGTGAGAGTGTGAGCATATTCTTAATATTTGGGTAGTGCTTATGGGGATTGGGAAGTAGAAAAAGCAGGACATTAAGAAATATCCATGTTTCATAGTTAAATAAGGAAATTAGGGTTATATAGTGGAATTGATTTTGCAGAAATTTAGGTTTATCTACAATGGAGACATCTTTGCTTAAGCATGCTGTCCAAATGCACTTGTAATCAATAGAGAGAAAAGCTCTTGTAAGTGTGTTTCATCCGAGCCATTCTAGACACCAACTCTAATGTAAAAAAAAAAATTCTCTAGAAATGTCTGCTGTCCTTCCCAACTACAAAGAGAGGCAGAATAAACAGTTTGGATGTAGTCACACACATTGCAGACATGTAGATAGAAGAATCCAGCCAAAGTTTTGGGTATGATGAAAGAAGGAGTTTTAGGTTTGGGAAGGAAGGTAGAAACATGTCAGAACCAAAAAGGCAGAGAGAGAGTTATTTTAGCTACTATATAGCAGATGTGTGGCACAAACCTGTGGGAGCAACATGCCCACTTGTTGTGTCTTGCTGCCAGTAGCTGTATTGCTCTTGGGACCGAGCTACAGCCTTCACATAGTGCTGCAACCTCCCGTGTAGGTACCACAGCTCCTTCGAGGAACTCTAGTGTGATAATTCACAGAGGGACGCAGGGAGATTTCATAGTGGGAACCACTGAGCATTTGACGCTGGTACCAAAGTACGGATGCTGCGGTAAGACGGCTGCCATGACCTTGAGGGTGTGCTGCTGCTGTTGAGTTGACAGCAGGTGTTCAGCAGAAGGCAGCACATTATGCCTGGCTCATATATATTTTTCTTGGAGGAAAAAATCCTGGAAGAGAGACTGCAAAGTTAGCATTGGTGGATATTTCTACTTCTCAGTAGGAATAATGGGCCTGTATACAGTGACGGTTAACATCTGTATCAATGAAAAATGTTTCAATATGTAAACAGATGCTAGAAATTCATATGAAAATCATCCTGCAAGGGTAAAAAGCCTCTACATCAGGACTGTGTGGCAGAAAACTCAGGAAGAACATGATAGCCACCAAAAACTATGTAATTTCTTACTCCTAGAAAGGTTCAAGCTGTTCGATATCTCCCGGATGCAGCATAGGGTGCAGCTTCAGTGAACCGTCTGGTTTGCAACTTAAGTGTGCAGGTTGTTTCTAGCCCTCACTTTTGGACCAAGAAAGATCTGGAACAAGATCCTTGCCAAGTAAAAACTAAGTTGGTATTTTCTTGAAGGTTAAATCCGCTTGCAACATGTGCACAATCCATCTTTCTGTTAGTATTAGTTAAGGAAGTACTAGCTGCACCACAAGACCCCAAGCCAGTATTAGAATGGATTTATCAACAGGGGGTTGTTACAGGGTTGTAGCAGCAGGGGAAAAAAAAATCCTNACAAACCAAAACTCTTTTGAGAAATATCTCTTCAGAGAAAGTCAGCTGGAGGAAAAAAATCTTCTGGGAAATGTACCTCAAGACCTCCTTGTCAAAAAAATGTTTGGGAGAGAAAGAAACGCAAAGCAAAAATGTTTTTTTACATAAATCTAAGCACAATAGACATACTGGAAAATAATTTAAGGTGAATGACCCTAAGAATGTGTATTCAAATTAAACTCAAAAGCTGAGCAAACTAATGAACTATTGAGTGATATTATGCATCAAAACTCAATCGGTTACGACTGGCCGACTCATGTGAGCTGCACATCCAGTGACATGAACTTCATTTTTATGTTTTATTTTTCATAGCTTAAATGTATATTTCCCACTTGAAATTCATTTACTGGAAACACTGGTTACAATTTGCTGTTTTCACAATAAAGTACTAATGGCTATGCCTGATGAAATATCTTTAGAAATTAAACACTAAATTGAAACAAATCCATAATTTTTATATAAATACAGTATTTGCAAAGACTTGCATATGTGTCCATGATTATACTGAAACAATGGTCATATAGAATCAGAGTATATCAGGTTTTCTTTAAAAAATCAGAAAAATTTACTCAGAAAAATATAGTTCTAAAGTTCTGCATAAACTATTGAGGCTATAGTTTTCACTTTCAGAAAGAATTGTTGACAGTCAACAACACTCACTTGAATCTCATTTTATTTTGAATACCTGATCATATAATACTGTATTAGTTAAAAAGAAAAGCCATAAACCTAAAAAAATACCAATTAAATATCAGGTTCTTAACAAAATGCTGGCAGAATGTTTAATCTACATGACATCCCTGCAGAAACCAGTGTCAATAAATATATTTCAGTTTTACTGGCAGGTATTCACTCATCAAATAGCTATGTCTATGCATGATATAAAACATTTATATGCAATTGCATTTGCAACCCATACAGGCTGGTGCACCTTATTCTACAGTACTGCTTCTGAACAATGATCTTTAAATATCACTGACATAAAAGCTTTTGATAATTTTGTTGTTATGAATAACGTTATTTTAAATTTAGGCTGTTTACCAGGCATATACAATTTACTATAGCCTTGCGGTGATATTGAACTTTTTATTGAGAAGAAACAAATAAAATAAAATCATATGTATAAATTTTCTTATATTTCAAAGAGATAGCAGACAATGACAAGTATTATTTACCACTACTATTGCATCTGGGAGCCTAAGACAAATAGCCTATTGTGCTAAGCACTGTAAGAAGACACAACAAAATATAGCCTCCATCCCAAGGAATTGATAACATCAATAATACATAATATTAAAAGATTAAATGTGAAACAGAAATAAGAAATATATGGGATTCATAAAAACTGTACTACAACAGACCATCAAATTCTTGTAAGTATGCCTCCTGTTTTTTCCATACAGGCAAGTTTTCATAGATTAAATTGTCATTATGCTTTCAAGTAGTAACAAGAAGTCATGGAGACATTAGAAGATGAACAGACAAATAAAATCTTCTAATGGTCAAATTGTTCATTAAAAATATATTATGAAAGAATTTCACCACACGTGTATTCAAAAGCCTGCAGAAAAGCAACAATACTGACTTTTATCTGACTCTTTCACTATACGTAAAATTGCATAATTTCCACATAGTAAGTGATGCTGGATATTAATTCCTGTACATAGCTTAGAACTTTTATCTCTAGGCTTTTCCCCCTAGATTAATCTCAGATGTCGTGATAATTTTATCATCTTAATCACCTTTTTTTTTGCAGAAGAGTGGGGTTTTTTTATTATTTTTTAATCTATCAGCATTCTCTTCTAAAAAAAAAAATCTTTATATCTTTGCCAAAGCCACCTGGAAAACCAGACACTAGTGGAACTGATCTAAAAGTGAAAACTCGATTTTCAGAAAAACCTAAAAATACTAGACTTTGTTCCAGTTGTCTAGCAATTGATACATTCTTAGCCCATAAACTAATTTAATTCTCTCCCCCAATGTCACTCACACTGTTTTATTGAGAAAAATGTCATTTAGTGAAAGCCAGGGCTGTTAAAAGGGAAAAAAAAGTTAAGTGATGATTTGATAACTTTTAATCACAAAGTAGTTCTTAATAAAAAAAATCATCACTGAAGCTACTATTTTACAAGGAAAAAGGTCTAAAAAAGACCTTTATTTTTTGGAAAACAAAAAAATAATTTAACAGAATGCTGACAACCGTTTCAAAAACTTTTAGTACTTTTATGCTGGCATAAATATTTTAGGTAAAAAACAGAAAATGAGCTTTAACACTATTCCATCTTAATGGATGTGCTTTTACTTGCCTGTCCTACTACATGCAAGTTAACAGCACCAGAAGAATGGCCAACATGTATCTACAACTTGTGGTCTGTTCACTTCATGGGAATGTAAATAGGCTTGAGGTGACTCCAGAGACATCAGTGTGTTGGTGGGGGGAGAGGAGATAGAAAGCAATGATTGATGGAAGCCCTAACCCCATCAGTATGGATGACATAACTCACAGCATCTAGCCCATTCTGTCAGTGCCGATTTCATACACCCTTTCAGAGACATAAGGAGGCCAGTACCAGCTGTCAGGCTAACGTAGAATACTTCTACAAAGTCAGAGTGTGTGTGTGTGTCTGGGTGTGTTTAGACATACCAAACTCAGATGGATCTTCTGGTTTGGTGGCTACACTGTCCCAAACTCCGGGTGGCCTTCATCTGACAGTATAGAAATTGAGGGATGAAAGAAAGACACGGGGTTTTCTTTCTGTCCTTCTGCTGTCCTCCTAAAGATGGGAGAAAACAAAGCTGCCTCCTCTCTGGTATTCCAGCTAGGATAGCTAGTCTTATGTCTTTATCTCCTGATTCTAACCTTACAGATGGAATAATAGAGGTTAGCTTTTGTAAAGCTCTTTTAGGCTTATTATTGAATAACTTGTACAGCGCAAAGGACGGCAGATTGAAGGTGAGCCCAGCTATGCTCAGCCATGTGTTATCCTTGGACTTGGGATTTGTGAGGAGCTGGGGAATCATCAAGTGACATCACAACACATCTGCATCAATAGTACAGTACCAGAATCCAAATGTCTCCCAATCATATATCTGTTATTTGCTGCTTAAGTATTCTGTATCTATATATACCGAAAAAATAACAGTTGCTATACCATTTCTGTTATGTGGAAGGTTATTTTATAAGTAAGAGGAATTTTCCCAGTATTCTGATGGGTTTTTTTACTCAAAGACCAGACCAAAAGGGCAAAAAGAATCAGTTCTAGGTATGGAAGCCATAGATGCTTCAAATTATTTCCACATTGGTTACTTCCTGGCTTTAGTTATCCTTTTCACTCATTGTGTGTTTTGCAAACGTTTGGAAAAAAAGTTTATGTAAAGTTGGAGATATATTCCCCTGAAATACTCTGTAGCCCAGGAAACTGTAGTACTTTTGAATACATGCACCCATGCACATATACATACGTTTAGATAATTTTACAATATGTTACACATTTCAGTCAGGGCAAATCCTGTATAAACTAGAAACTTACTCTACAATTCTATTCAAGTAATGTTCTTAAAAAAGACATCTAAACCACAAAAGATCTGCCGTAACAACCACAAATAGTGCTTCTCAGGTTGAGAGAAAGGGTTATGGATATGAGAATGAAAAAAAATATTGTGGAAATTATTGTAATTTGCATTTATGATGTGACTGCCTCCAGTACAGATTAAAATCGGAACCCCTACTAACAGTCACTTTCATAAAGCAGCTTGTGGTATCAAGAAAATGTCTTCTCTTCTGATCCCTACCTATTGAAAGAATGTGCAGAATACACAGAGTGCGGGATTCAGTGTCAATTAGAGAGCAACCCTCCACAGTTTGCCCCTGTAGTAGATGTCAGGCAATGAAAGGTTACCAGCTGGCTTTGGAAGAAAAGAGAATAATATGCTAATAGTGAAATGTGTCTGGTGTTTAGACTTATTCTATATTTAATGAGATTATTGTAATGTGGTTGCTATCTCGGGTTCGTAAGAACACAGAGTACCTAAGGAATATCTTCTTCCCAGAAGCTTTTCTTTTCATGGGGGAGGAAATGCTGACTCTCCATAAAACACTATGTACCTTCTGTAACAATAACACAACTGCCTTGGAGTTCCAGTGTCGAGTCTTTAGAATTTGATATTCTGCATTGTTGTAATACCACCTTTATACTGTGCTGGAAAAACACTGCCCTGAAATGAGAGAGAAGAGAAGGAACCCACATAACAAGACTTTGAAGTTTATAGCTTTAAAGGAATGGTTAGAAATGTGAAACATGCCAATTTTTTTGTTTGTTTCTCAAATGTGTAGAAACTAGAGATGACCTCTCCAAATCACACAATATTTATTTATATTTTCTGTTCTCTGACTTACTTCAATTATTTCATGATCCCTGATGTACTTGTATTGTGCACATGGCCATGATAAACCCTAGTTAAAGGCTAACAGCTGAAGCACATTAGATGAATATCCTTGGAATTCAAACACTGCTACTTGTAAAATCAGAAATTAAATCCTATTCAAAACAACCACAAGTGGATGATCTTGCATTTTTAAAGCTGCAAAACCCAAAGGCTCAGCTTGCTCTTAGTCCCTTTACTGAGATCATTATCTTATCTAATGGCCTGAAATTGCTTTTCATATAGTCAGTCTGGTTCAAGCAGTTATAAAATCCTAACTCTGCTAACACAGCACAAAACTGAAAAAGGCTGGCAAAAGAAGCAAATTTCAATTAAATTCCAAGAATGAAGCCTGTGTGTTGAGAAGTTTTGAGGCCACTATGGGAAGATATATACTATTTTACAAGAATAAAACCTAGTCAATAATCTGCTTTCAAATGATGTCATGAACAAGAAAGGAAAATAGTTCTTATGTTAGATAACCATAGAATCGTATGGAATCATAGAATGGTTTGGGTTGGAAGGGACCTTGAAGATCATCTAGTTCAAAACACCCTGCTGTGGACAGGGACATCTTCCACTAGACCAGGTTGCTCAAAGCCCCATCCAACATAGCCTTAAACACTTCCAGGGATGGGATATCAACAGCTTCTCTGGGCAGCCTGTTCCAGTGCCTCACCACTCTCAGAGCGAAAAATTTTTCCTAATACCTATTCTAAATCTACCCTCTTTCAGTTTAAAACCATTATCCTTCATCCTATCACTACACTCCCTGATAAAAGAGTCCTTCCCCATCCTTCCTTGAGGTCCCCGTTAGATACTGGAAGGCCACAATAAAATCTCCCCAGAGACTTCTCCAGGCTGAACAACCCCAGCTCTGTCAGCCTGTCTTCATGGGAGAGGTGCTCCAGCCTTCTGATCATTTTTGTGGCCCTCCTCTGGACTCGCTCCAACTGGTCCATGTCCTTCTTATGTTGGGGCCCCCAGAACTGGAGACAACACTCCACGTGAGGTCTCAAAAGAGCAGAGCAGAGAGGCAGAATCACCTACTTTGACCTGCTGGCCATGCTTCTTTTGATGCAGCCCAGGATACGGTTCATTTTCTGGGCTGCAAACACACATGGCCAGGTCACATTGAGCTTCTCATCAACCAGCACCCCCAAGTCCTTCTCCTCTGGGCTGCTCTCAATCCATTCTCTGCCCAGCCTGTATTTGTGCTTGGGACTACCCTGACCCACGTGCAGGACTTTGCACTTGGCCTTGTTGAACAAGGACAAGTTAATAATAAACAATATGTATTCTAATACCTACCCTAATAAACAATAACTTCTAAAAGACATTGCCTAAAATTCTGAACATGCCACCTACCTAAATAAATCATCTGGTTTTCTTGCTATAAATGGCTCACCTGTACAGTTGCATAATGTTCGTTTTGCAATAATTACTTTTTTTGTGAACCACAATTTATTACAACTGATTTTAATAATAGAAGCTGCTGTGTGAAGGTAAATCAAGGATTGTTTACATTGAAGCATGAAATATTGCTCCACTTGAACACAAAATCAGAATAAAGCATTAAGTAACTTGGTTTTGTATTACATGTCATCTGCTGATATACGGAAAATTATGAAAACAATAATGTAACCTTCAGTCTTCTTTTTTCTGAAGTTCCAGAAATAGTAAGAATTTGTAAGCAAACCCCTTGCTTCTTAAAGAAGTTTATACCTCCTCACATTTTACATTTACAAAATAAAAAGTTAGCAAATGTACCTACTGCCAGCAGTGTGTCAACACTTTATAATTTTACAGTTGTTGAGTAGGTGCTTTTCATAACTTGAAGGTAGATTGAAACGGTTGCTCTGTGAAATTACTGATCATAAAAGTGAATGATTGAAATTACTTGTGGCCTCAAAACTTAGTGAAAGAAGGTGGCTGAAATCATTAAAGGACATTTTAGGATGCTTTGTGTGTATTATCTTTTTTGTCAGTACTGTGTTAAAATTTTTCACAATTTTTTTTTTTTAATGGAAAGCATTACAATTTTTTTATCTTTTTGTCTGCTTTCCATGTAATATGTTGGGATATTTTTTTGTTTGGGTTTTCTTGTTCAAGTGCCCAAAAAAAAGTGTTTCAAGTCTCTTCTAAGAACAGAAATACGTTGATTTTGAATGTACTTGGAAAAGTTCTGAAAGAACTACAGTTTAATTATGAAATGATTTGTGAACTGGTCTCTCCAGCTGGATTTCAATTTATATGATGCAAATCAGTCAGTAGTTTTCATGAGTCATCTCTTCTTTTTCAAAGCACAAGTTTTAACACATTATGAGAGGCAAAGTGCAACAACAGTGACCAGGCTTGAGTCCATCAGCTACTGAAAACAGCATTAAAAAAAAAAAAAAAGAAGTAATGTTTTTTAGTTTAACAAATTTGTGTGGTTTAATTTGCTTGTATTCAACAAGTTGCGAGGTTTTGTAAGAAAAATATACCAAAAGGTATCCAGTATATTTTCACTCTTAAATTCGGTGGTGACTGGAATTCATGGTCATATGGCATTACATCTTTGTGTGTTTCAGTTCTTGAAGAAATGCCAGCATGGTCAGGTTTACTTTTTAATCTTGCCACATGAGGTTTGCCCAACCATTTGAAATTTTACTGAGTTCATCTATCTAATTGTTTGGTCAGTCTTCTGCAGTTTGTTTGTTCTAACTTGAGTTCCTATAAAAGAGAGAATACCAGTGAGAGTTTATAAATTTGATACTTCCTTTTATAATATAGGCATCTAAAGTACACCTAAAATGTATTAACATAACTTTATTGAAGATTCCTAGATTTACTGAAACCAGTGGAGATATATTAATCTACTCTCCCGATAGCTTACAACTACTAGTCCTCCCTAGTAGTCCCCGTAAGTCCCCACTTATGGCCTCTGACCAGTAAAAGTGAATGTTCATCTTTCTCCTCTAACCTTCCTAATATTTTCAAAACCAGCATAACCTTTCATTTGGACTAGAAATGCTGTGTATTTGCCAGATAAGAAATGCAGTTATTTACATTAGAATCTAGTGAATGAGAAGAATTTCCTGATACTGGATTGCAATACAATAGCATTGCTCAAAATCAGAGCTCCTCCTGGGCTGTAGGATCATTGTACATTTTTGTATGTAAGCAGTTCTGACTTGTTTCCCTTTTGAAACGGAACCCTTGAAAGCTACAGCTGCAACTATGAAAATGCATGAGGAGTTTAGAGTCTTTGTGAGTTTTCATTCATCTCCCTTTGACAAGACAGCAAGTTGTTTGTGAAAGACCTACATCAGATGCTTATGTTTATGCTGTGCACTCCCATGGTAACAGGTTTTTCATTTTATTTCAAGGTTTGGATTTTTTTTTTCCTTTTACAGACATCTTGAAGTTTCAATAGAAGGAAAAGGTTCCTGTGAATATTCCATTCACTGAAATTTGAAATACAGTGTATGGACTTTTGGGAACAGCTTGCCTTTTCTCCTAGGGGTGGGATGGCAGGACAATTGCAGACAGTGGTAGAAGTGAAGTACAGCTTACATAGGAAGGATGGTCAATCCCTGAAGTCTCCCCCCAGTCTCACAGTGGGAGCCAGAAAAGAATAGAAATTGCAGTTCCTATACACAGAAAAAAGTATTAGGTGAATACGTAGCATTCAGCCCTACAATTTAGAGATCCCAGCAGCCTGGAGTCCCTGGAAGATTTATGAAAGTGGTACAAGCTAAAAACCAGTTTCACATACGCTTCTTCATATCTAAAACTCTTGACAATCTCACTTCTTGAGCCACGTGCTGATCTCCAAGGCCTAGCACAAAAAACACAAGTGACACCAACCAAGCACAGCAAAACACAAAAGTCGAAAACTGAAGCAATCACAGACACTGGTTAATTATGAAATCAATAAGTAATTTTGTAAGTCTGGGAAAATACTCAGATAACTGTCCAGAATAAAAGCCAACATTTCAATAAATACATAGCTATATAAAAATAGGTAATGTGCCAGATCAAATTGGGCAAGCTGATACAGTCCTGTTAATTGTCTTCATTGTACATAAAGATTATTGACTGGCATCACCAAGGCAAAAAATAGTGGAGACCATTAAAAAAAAGCCAGGAAACAAAATGACATAGGCACAATAATGACATTTGCTGAAGTCAGAAAGGATAAGAACATAATCCTGCACTTAAAGATCAGCAAAAGAACGCAACTAAGTCCTCAGTTAAGTTCAAATCCTTTTTCGGTCTAGCTTGCGTTCATGTCCTTAGACGTGCATCTAGTTTCTCTGTTCCTCCTCTGTAACCCAGAGCTAAGAGCTTCTAGAGTTCCCATATATTGTTCCCATATTTAAAGGGCAAGCCGAAGAGGTTCTTTTGCTTAAAGACATGCAATAAAGTGCCCTGGCAGGTTAGTCCCACCTCCTGAAAAGAAAACCTGATTGTGGGCTTTGTTTCCTGATTCTAAAAATATTAGACATGTGAATCCATTTTTCAGGAACATCTAATTTTGCTTGTGAATATGTTGTCAATCGTGCACAGACAGATGTTTTGTTTTCTTTCTGCATCCTACATACAACTGTTTCCTGTAGTAGAGATCTTGGCCTTGTCATATTAAAGTATGACAGGCTAGGAGCCATCCAGATGATATGAAGGCTGTGGAAGCTTTAATTTCTTTTGAGTGCACTGTGAAAGTACCATGAAATCTCCTATTCGAGCCAGCTGTGAAGCTTCCAGAGGTTTTCTCTGCAGCAAGTGCTGGGTTGAGATTAAACCAGGCAAAATGCCTGAAGAGATACTGAATAGGTTTGATACAAATTACTCTGTCCTGCTGGTTTGAAAGTACACATTACTAGAATCATTAACCATAATCATCCTCAATTACAAGCACTGTAAGCACACATACAGCAGACCAATAAATGAAGCCATTGTTTGCATGCAATGCCCATAATTTACAAAGACATGGCTACCTCATCCACAGTTTGACACAAAGCTGCAATCTCCAACAGAATATTCTGAATTATTTTTAACTTCTGAAATTGATGCATCTTTTATGCCTCTTTTTCTCCTAATTCCTACTAAGATAGTCAGTCTTGTTATGTCTCATTATTCTAGTTCATATGAAAAATTCATTTTCAGTTTGGAGACGACTCAGGGTGCTCTTTATGAATTCCTATAAGCAGCCAGCAGGGCTCACCACTCCAAAAGTTTTCTCCAAAAGAATCTTTCATTAAGTGATGTTATTGACATGTTTCAACAGTCAAAACAGCAACTGGAAAAGGTACAGACCATGATAACAACAGAATGAAAGATCTTATTAATAAACTTGTCATCCTTTTTGGGTCACCTCCTACAGTATTACAGTCTTCCTCCCAGTCCTGCACATGTGCAATGCTTGCGGCCTGTACAGCTCATGTCCAGATGGAGAACGGAGTTAGAGTATGGTTTAATAATGTATAATCTATTGTATGGTGCCAGTAAGTATTATAGTGGGTGCTATTACAATAATCTTTAAATTGTCTCCTACTACTTTCTTTAAAGAAATGACATTTTTGAGAAAACAATTTTGTTATGGTAATGGGAGGTATTAAAAAAAACTCCTGGTTTCACTGGAGTATGTAAATATATCTTTTGTACTTGTATATAATGTACATTATTGAAGGTAGGGCTGATAATACTACCTATTATTAGAGCTGCCAGGTATTTTATAACAGAAGGGCTTATTTTCAGTTGCTTATAGCTTTACAAATTTTACATATTTGGGTTAACATTTCTTATGCTTTGTCTGCCACAGGATCAGAGCATTTTTCCCTGTTTGTTGAAAATTTTTCTTAAATGCTTTAGTTGCTTTAAGAGAGGGATTAATGATGTTAGTTCAGTCTTCTGCCTGGCTTAAAGCACAGGTACTTTCATGTCTCCTCATGGCTTTTTGAAAACAAGATTTGAAGGTGGTTTGGGGTCAGGTGTACACACTTTGTTATCCCTGTGGAAAATCATCAAAGGTTAGCCAATTTATAGGGTTTTTTAAATTGTAATTTGAACTGAGTAGGCAATAATTTAAGATTTCAGCAGGTAGCATACTCTGAGAAACCTATACTGGCTACGCCAAATGATGATATTTTCCCAAAACTGAGGTTACAAACTCCTACAGGGCTGGCTCTGACCTTTCCGGAGCTCCAGAATATCTACCTGGCATTCATGATGTGCTGGTGAGCAATGCTTTTTACACTATCCCAGATGTGCTGGGTTTGGAGAGCATTGACCCAGGCTCTGATGTGGTTAGTTGCTTAGCTATTGATGTCTGCTCAGTTAGAAAGAAGTGGAGGAAGCTGAAGCAGAGACATCGTTTTGCCTCTGAAAGCCAAAGTCACGTAGTACTGCTGTTTGGAGGTGAGGTCAGCTCAGGTTCTCTGGCTATGTACATAATCTTCCCACAGTGAAAGTTTTCTGTGGATGTGAGCAGGAATGCTACATATCACGGCCAGCTCAGTAAGTGACGTCTCGGTGCATTGAGGACTTTCTGATGAGACACATCATGTGTGAGAACAGAGGAGCCTTGGAGCAGGGAGAACAGCATCGTGGTCAATTTTGTGCTGATCTGTGGCAATCAGCTCTTGGATCACAGATACTTTATCACCAGACTGCCTAAGAAGGTTTACAGGGGAAAGACAATGAGGCTCACTGCTCCTGAATTTTTCTCTCAGAGAATCTTTTGCTGTTTTTCTGCAGGCCACTCTCTCTAAAAAAAAAAAAAAACAACCCAAAACCAAACCAACCAANCCCAAACCCCCCCCCCCCACACCCCCAAAAAAAAAATAACCCAACAAATCTGAAGTTCTCTAAGTCCAGTCTGAAACTGGCACTGGGCCGTGAGGATGCTCCAGCAGAAACTTACAGACTGGTAGTGCAGGATTCCTGACATGACACGTTTGGAAGCTCTCTGAATTATTCTCTTTGCCTTTAAGAGGAAGTTATGACAACAAACTGAAACTAACTCAGCACAATTTGATACAGTTGGGAGCCTTTTACATAACTCCTTCCAACAAGCTTTGGGAACATATTAAAAGACCTTTGGCCATCAGCATAGCTGTTTCTGAATTTAGCAAGTAGTTACTGTAAATGGGAAATTTAAGCTCCACATTCTTTTTAGCTTTACATCATCACTGAACAGATTTCAACATAATAATCATGTTATTTATTGCTTGGTCAGAGTTAGGATTAGTTTGGCACCACAGAAGGGATAGCTGAGGATATGAGATGCAGTTACAAATTACTTCCAGAGGCTTTTTGAAAGTTAATAGTCTTTAA
Source organism: Ibidorhyncha struthersii (assembly GCA_013398815.1). NCBI lineage: Eukaryota > Metazoa > Chordata > Aves > Charadriiformes > Charadriidae > Ibidorhyncha > Ibidorhyncha struthersii. The sequence continues at coordinate 132,060 of VZSZ01007855.1, read as the reverse complement.
ATTGAATCAGGGATACATTGTTTGATATTGGGTTATGAGTGGGGGGGATAGTGTATGGGAGGATTTTTTTTTTCTGAAAAAATTGGAGTTACGGTTGTTCTTGACTTTTCTGGCTAGTTACTGAATCTTTTCTGATTTCATTCTAAACCTGCAGAATATTACATCCTGGAAGTTCAGGATATTCCCAAGGTCAGCAGTAAGCTTGCCTCAGAGCCGAGTTCTTGACCTTTATTGAAACATAGACTAGTTTTAGCTGGATTAAAAATATCAGAATTTGCCTTAAAGTGTATAAACTCTCCTTTAACTTAACTTTGGTAGCTCATGTTATCTTGCAAATAATGTATTAATTCCTCTGGGAATTAATGAAGACAGAAAGACTGTCAGTACCACAATGTCTGTCTAGGTCAAACCTTTCAGTTATTCCTGAAATAAATCTCTTTTTGTCATAATCTGGTTAGATCAGCTTTGTAGTTCTGTTAAGAAAGTTCTTTTGAAATTTAAGGACTCAACTAAAAAAGGAAAAAGAATGGTGAGACTAAGTTATTCTATTATTTTCAAAGGTATAACACTAATTAAGGGAGCCTGCAGAACCTAACAGTTTGAGATTCAAAAGAACAGCAAGAAAATCAGTCAATGCAACCATCATACTAGCATATAAGCAAAAAAGCATCTAGAATAAACTTTGACTGCTCCTGGGTTACATTAGTAGCTGTGTGGAGTGAACACTCATCTCAGAGCTGTCAGTTGCCCGAAAATTCTCACCTAGAAGTGGTAGTGCTACTACCCTTCCTGCCCAAAATCAATACTATGTGGCATTCATATAGAGTACGTAGGTGTGTGTTTCAGAGGCCTTGAGAATCTGCTTAGCCCCTGAGCTCTGCAAAGACCCCAGACAAAGTCTTACTTGGAGAAATATTGGAGGGATCAGTATGGATTCATAGCTAAAGATGATATTTGTCTTTTAATTAACTGTTTAATGTGGTGTAGGGAAAACTGTGTTTGTTTTACTAGGCCCTGCATTACAAGATTTGTAATATGCTTGTTTAAGTTCAATTGACAGATAAAACTTCTCTCATGACACAGTCGGGAGTAATGCACAAAAAAGCAATACCATTTTCTGCAAATATTTGCCAAGGACATACAAAAGGACTCCTGTCAGGCTTGCATGCTTTTTTATTAATGGCTAAGATGCCCCTACCAGGCATTTCTGGAGCTAAAAATTTTCTGTCACACAGCTCAAAAAAATGCCTGGTTGTAGCTTTGCTGAGATGGATGGCATCTCTTGGATGGACCTCCAGGTACCGACAGCTGCAGGTAAGGGCAGGAAGATACAGTCATGTTGAGAGGGAAGTGGGTGACATAGGGAACAGAAGTAGCTTAGCTGAACAGACTGAAAAAACATACTTAGCTGTGCTAAGGGGAAAAGAATATATTAAGGAAATGGGTGCTGGTCTGTGCAGATCATGATGTCCTTGTGAAATGAAATCCATAATCATGAAGAATAAGTTGCAAAAGGCTCAATATGTCTAAATCCTTTTCTAAAATATTTTCCTGTAAAATTCTTGACCTTGCAAAACTGAAGAGGAAATTTTGCATGCAAAGACCTGGCTGCCGTGGTTTTCTAATATTTCCTACTTTGAAAAGCAATGAGAATATGAGTACATGAGTATTTTTGCCCTGGGATCAGAATTTAGAAGTATGGAGGTGACTGAAGACAATTTATTTCAGTTTTGTCCAATATTTCAGTCTCAAAATTGGAGGCAAGTTTCTTATCAATTCCTATTTTTTTCTATACTTGTTCTGCCAGAGGGAATCTACAAGAACTGATCAGAAGGTATTGTTTTGATTTCCAAAGAAATTAAAAACCACTTTTTTTCAAAGTGGCTTTTAAATAATAGTAGTTAAAGAAAAAAACTTTGGGGGCTTTTTTTTTTAAGAAAGTTTAAACCTAAGCCTCAAATTAATTAATTAAATGAAACCTTCATTTTGAAAATGTTGAAATGTAATTCCAATCATTAGTCAAAGGTCACAAAGTTTTCAAGTGTCTTGTTCTTCATAAGTGACTAGAGCTGTGGTACAGCTTTAGGGGTCTGTGGGCTGTGATTCCCAGAACTTCAAATCCATGTCTTAAATCCCCAATGACTTAGTGAAAGGAAGATTCCCAGGGCTTCCAAAGGTTTTGTTTTGGAAGAAGCATTCTCAGGATTTCGTACCTTCCGGAAATCCTTAGGTCAAAAGCACTGAGAGTCAGCATTGTGGGAGTATTCAGAGTTGTGGCTTCCCATTCAGCAGCCACTAGACAGTTAAAATAATGGTTGTGTTTTGTTCCAAGTAGACTATGTTCAAGAACAAACATTCTTTTGACTGAGACTTCTTCTTCTGAGAAAACATTTAACGTGGGGAAAAAATTATTACTGCCAATCAAAATTGTATTTTTTATTTCTTATGTAAATAAGGTAGATTATTTAAGTAAGGTAACTGATTCTAATACAGAAATAGAAATCAGGCCTCCTCATTTCTGTTGCCTTACAAACTGTACAGAAAGGATCTCATTACCTCATGAAAAAGAGGTTCCAAATTAGTGCAAAAAACACCGGTCAATTTTAGCTTCATTAAATTCCTGAAGAACTTTTTTATATCAGAAGAGGGGGAAAATGTGTCCCAGTTAGTGTGTTTTAGAATGTAATCATTTAGACCATGTGATTCTCTCTCCAAGGAAATTATGGAGGTCCTATCACTCAAGTTCTTTGTAAATAGAATTAGGAAACAGGAGAATACATTGTAGGGATAAAGTCTGCAAAAGGCAGCTGGAAATAATGAAGGCTGCTCCTTTAATTCTAATTATATTACTGGAAAGATAATGCAACAGGAAGAGCAAGCCTTCTTTTAAAGAGAAGATTTTAATGAAGTTGAACATCTGAAAGACATCCAGATGTACAGACTAAACTGATCGCATAGCTATCAAAAGACAAGTATGTGTGGGTAGTACAAATTTCCTCCTACTCAGAGGCGTGTTAATTCCATTCAGTCTCCATGCACTGTCTCTGCCAAATATTCTCCATTATTTGTAATCCTTTTGCTTTTTAGCCTGATTTCCTATAGATAAACAGTATATATTATTATTACTGGCTATGCATGTGTCCTATATATGTTCTCCCAATTTCAATAAAATTGGAACAAGCAGAACATGTTGTAAAGGTAATTAATGGTTCTAGAAGACATATGAAAATAGTCAGGAAGAGAAACTCTATTAATGTCCCATATACCCACAGCATACTTACAAGTGCCAGAACGATAACAAAACCTTCAAACAATTCTCATATCCTCTTAGCCACCTCAAAAATATACAAATCTATGGGAAATCATGTTCACTAGCTCATATGCTCCAGGAACTATTTGTATTCTTCTGTATTTCCTAGCAAATGGCAAGCTTGCATGCAATTTTCCCTGAGGTTAACATCAAGCATTCCCAGAAACAGATTAGAAAGGAGCAATTTTTTTTTTCAAATACAGGTATGATCTGGGATTAGCAAAGAAAGGATGAAGTTAGAAACTTCACTGATTTCTTGCTTTCTGAACTAAACCTATGAATAACCATGCCAAGAGAATTTTCATCTCCTCTGAGCTACTGTAAAAATGTATGACTTATCTAATATATATTTATTGTTTAAGCCCACAGTGCCCAGTTCCATCTTCTGATGGTAACACAGTGGTATCCTCAACATCTGACATCTAGATAATTATATTGTGCTTCTTATTGGCTGCTATGAAACAAACTTTCATGAGAGATCAGCACAGATTTCAGCAAGCATTTTTGGAGCAAACTGCAAAGCATACAGACATAACTAAACATTTCTACAAGCAGCTCCATAATTGCGACTGCTGGTCATAGAATTAAAAGACACAAACAAGTAGAAAATAGGAGGCACTCGAGTTGACAAAATTCTGTTTCCTACTACCGAGACTTATTGATATCTTTCATGAAAATGTCCCTAAACAAATCGGTGGGGTAAGGTGGAACAATCAGCTGGGGTTTTTTATCAATTTGGAGAGAGCATAAAAGGGGATTTTAAGTTTGCAGTTTAATAACTGGGTTTATTAAACATTCAGCACATCAAACAAAGTTGGAGCAGAGTTCAAACTGACACCATTGAGGTAGGAAAGGATCTGAAACACAAGCTGCACACCCATGACAGGGCTTGAACAACCACCCTAATTACTTTCTGTTGTCCCTTATAAAGATTATATACCGGAATTATTGTTGCAGCTCTTGTACCACACCATGGGATGTAATCTGCGTATTACCTGGACCTGTGGTATAGCCTATGGTTATGGCTATAACCTACAGCAAGTGTTGAATGCATTTACATAGTTTCTTTGTCAACATCTTCTCCATCTTCATTTTAGTCATAGTAAACACCTAAACGGTCTAAATACTTTTGCATAAGCTTTATCTCACAGTTTCACTCCCTTATGTATATGTTTGATACACAAAGCTATAAAACCTTCTAAGTGATGGATCTCTGCAAATCTCCTTTTTTTCCCACTCTACATTGTCACATTGTCAATCAAGACAGTCCAGACACTTTTGGTACATAGGAACCTGCCTCTGAAACCCTATTGCAGAAAGCAGAGGTTTAGAAATCTGTACACCAACTGTATGCAGAATTTACTAGGAAATTACCATGGGGCTGTATAGCTCATTTAGGATCATAATTTGCTACTTAGGAAATTATAGTAGAGTAGTTATGTGAGAGTGCACACTTCTCAAAAGCTATAGTTTATAAGTCAGAGATCATGGTTATTCAGCTATCTTTGAAGAAAAAAATAGCTATGAGATCAAAATAGATAACACTGTCAATGACATTGGGAGTACTAAAAAGAAGGTGGTGATCAAGGTTTGTATTTGTGTCGGAATGAGTTAGGTCTTGGGACGTATTGCTCCCATAGAAGAGGATTAAATCTAAGAACTAAGTTTCCCCTGTACACCTCATGCTTTTTAAATCCCAGATAGATTTACCTTTCTGTGTCTGTGAGATTTGTGATGACCCTGTAAACCACAACAGACCGAGCTTCTTCATGCCGTGGCTCGCAGGTGTCAGCAGTTCGGCTCACTGATTTGGCAAATCCCGGTAGAGTCCTCTGTTACAAAACAAGCAACTGGTAAGAGGGTAGGATGTGCCCTATGAGACCAACCACCATATGATGTATATTTGCCCATTGCATGCTGTTTTGATCTCATGACCTTTTCCTCAGTGGATTTCACCTCTTTTAAAGTTCCCCTGTAAACGACAAAGGAGAATTGCTATCAGAAAGTGACCCTCTTCCCCTTTCTATACATGTAAAGCTCCCGCTGTCCTCAAATAAGAGGAAGACTTGACCTGTCTCTCTTCTGATACNAAAGAAAAAAATGGGCTTTTTCTTTTTAGCCATTCTGGTGTGTATTTTGTTGGGGAGGTTTTTTTTTTTTTTTTTTTTTTTTTTTTTTTTTTTTTCCTCTCCAAACATAAGACTTTACTTAAAACACAGGAACTCAACAAGACAGAATGTTTCCACATTGCACTGGATCATTTTTAGAGTTAATTTCCAGTATGCATTTCTTACTAGAGGAACTTTCCAGGTTTTTCTCTTTAACTCTTCCCTTTTGTTATTTATGTAGATAGGCAAGTTATTAACTCATTCATAATTTTCGAGAAACCCTTTGTTTTGTTTATTTTATTTCCCTGGGTGTAAAATTTATTTTTGCATCTATAATTTATTATTATTAACTTAAAACCAAGGTATTATTATTATTTAATATTGTTTTAAAAGTCAAAAAATCCAGATCATTAATATTTATTTTCTTTCCTGAAGAAAATGACTAGCAAGAATAATGCTGAGGTTTTTATTCTGGTATTTTTCTTCTGAGACAGGAGAAAATTTTATATAAGAAGAACTTACTTGAAGTTTTTATTGGTGTTGTGTTTTTTGAGTTGCTGTTAGGTCCTCTGAAAATTTCAGGGGAAAATATCTGATCTTTTTTTTTTAATTGGGCTTTGTTAAAAATTTTTTGATTCTATGCATGCCACATCAGATTAAGGTGCTGCTTCTATCTACCTATCTTGCTTTAAATAATTTTTTCATCTGAGGAGTCTGAAAAGGCATCATTTTTCAAAAGACTTATAAAAAAATTATGAAAAACAATTTAACAGATATTAAAAACAAAGAAATAAACAAACAAAACCCCTTGAACTTCATTAGTCAGCGTGTTACTTATTTGCAAGACTTGTTTTTTAAAGAAATGTCAATTCTGAAAGTGAACATATTTGTGGAAAAGAGTGAAAAAATATTAAATGTGACAGATTTCATGCTTGGAAAAAAATTTAAAGGTAAAGATTAAAAATCAGCAAAATGTTCTTAATTTCACATTTGCTAAATTAAAAATTCCATAATTTTTAAATTTTTACTGATCTGTTCTATTACACATTAAAATAAATCTAAGGAGAATGTTAGTTGAAAATTCAACGAAATTCTTTTAAAAGATAGACAACAAGTATTTCAATCCATCTGAGCTGCTTCTCTTTAAAATATATTAATTATATTCTTTTAATATGGTGAGAATACCTATTTCCTGGTTTTATGATATTGTTTACTACCATCTCACTAGAAACAAAAATGTGCTTCTTCCTCTGACTTGCAGTGAAAAAAAAAGAAACAAAACTGCATAATCCTTTCACTTAACATGTCAGACTGAAGGTAAAACAAACAATTGAGGAAATATTAGAAATTAAGAAATAATATGGTATGGCATGGTATGGTATGGTATGGTATGGTATGGTATGGTATGGTATGGTATGGTATGGTATGGTATGGTATGGTATGGTATGGTATGGTATGGTATGGTACGATACGGTATGGTATGGTACAGTATGGTAAGCTATGCTATTCTTGTCCTATAATAACAGGCTTCGTCCAGTCTCTTCCTAGGGCAGAAGTTACTTTTGGTGCTAATTATAAAAGGGGTCCTGTAGTTTAAGTCCTGCACTTAGGACACTAGCCTCAGGCTTGATTTCAAATTCCTTGGTAAGAGTTTTCATTTAAGCCGTTTAAGCCTGTATTTTTCAGACATAACTTTGATATTTCAGGTCTTTTTTCTCAAAAATTGTGAAAATAGCTCTTCCCCATCTCAAAGAATTATCTAATAATAGAATATTATTTGACAAACGTAAGTATAAGTCATATACTCCTGTAAGTTACATTTCAGCTTCTGACATCTTCCTTCACAGCACAGTGTCTCGCACTCTAACACTGTGTACCTGCACAGGGAAAGACAGACAGCTCCTCCATAGGAAGGCCCGTTGTGTGGTAGGCACTAATTCATTCACCTATGTTCTCTTTTTCTTCTGAACAACTCTGTTGTGCTACGTGTCAGTTCACATGTAGGAAGCCTTTATGGCTTGAGAGACTAGGTATTTTTGGCAGTTAGATCCCATTATTATTAGATTTAGAGGCAGGGTTTCTGACAGGGCTCTTTATTGTTGGTTTCTGGTCGGAGTTTTATTCATTCTTTATCACAGGAGGACTATGCTCTTTGTTTCCAGTATATTGCCACTTCGATTAATGCCTTCCAAAATCCTGTATGGTTTAAGAGTAAAGCATCTTGCTGTCATCTGGGCCTGCAGTTCTAGAAACATACAGCCAGACCGATAGGTTTCTACATCTTCTTGTACAATGTACATAAACACCTTCTCACCAAATACGTTTTCTAATACTCGGTGTTTTCTAATACTATTCATTCTCAGTGCGAGAGCACCAAAGAGAGCTACCCTTTGCTGCTGCACTGTGGTTACAGGGCTACGCTGAAATGCAACACTATGGAGGAATGATTTAGTAATTAAAAGGTCAAACGTACATTTGTATTGGATTTTAGCTTTGCTAAAATATTCTGGAAGTGATAAATACTTCCTTAACATCAGTAACTCTGTGCCTCCTTCAGCTCATTTTGACAGTTTTATCACTGTTGAGCAGATTGCCATTAGATATTACTCTGTGAAAGTCTTAAATATATTTTAGTAGGTTCTTTTCTTGAATACACTACACTTCCCTTACATTAGAGAGGTTCAAATTTTTATAGAAATGTCAGATATCATAAAACTAAAATTCTTGATTCCATCAGACAGATTTCACAGTCTTTGTAAGAATAGATTGTTCCATGTATTTACTTGGGTTTTTAAATGCAGAATCTGATCTGATTTTCACTTCCATGGACATTAGCTCTAACCCTTTCTAATCTGATCTTGTTTTGTGGATATTGACATCTGTTGCAGTGTTATTTTTTCACTACTAAATACCAAGATCAAAATTAGTCAGTTTTAAAAACATGCATTGAAAACATGTTAACTATTTTTTTCTGGTAAATAATCTGAAAATAATTAACAGATTGAGATTGTTTACCAATTCTTTTAAGTACAGATTTACTAAATATAACATGAATGTAGGTACTGTATACCCACTCTGTGGCTGAACAAAACATTCAGATGCATCACGCAATGTTCCCAAGTTGTGGATATTTCAAATGTTATGTTTTCATTTACGGGAGATTTTATCTTTTGAGTTGCAGACACCAGCAAATTCTTTAAAACTCAATATTTTCAGCACATTGAAAATGTAAAATATATTAAACTAAGCAGAAAGGAACGGTCCTCCAGAGAAAAAGACCCACTCAGTTCCAAGTCAAACTCATCCTCATGCCTTCTAGAATTTAATTATTAGTAATTTTGAGGATGAGTCTGACTGAAATGGTGCACGTTCGAAATGACAGTCAGATCTGCGGCCTGGGGAGTTACGTCTGAAAATAAACTCCATAACTTTTCTGTGTATGAAGAATTCTTATGGGACACTAGGAAGGAGATGTGATTTCCGAGCACTATCCTTTTTTTTACTACTATGGGTGTAGTTGAATGCAGAAATTAACCTTGCATGATTTAATACTCATAAAAAACAGTAAAGATATTTTTCATCGGTTACAAATGAACTGACTCTTTGATTCATGTTGTTTAATGAAATATAACAAATTGTTATTATTCATAGGTTCAAAAAGAGGCCTTGGCTTCACATATGTAAACACAAACATCATTAAAAGTCCAGAGGGGTCTTATTCATTTCCCAAGCCTGATGAGGAATTCAGTAGAGACAAAAGAAAGTCTAGAAGAGATATTGCTATGTCATACAGACCAGGGAAGTGTTTCAAATCCTCCAAATAGAATGTATCCGCCTTGCATTTCATGTATAAAAGAGGGTGGAGAGTAAACTTAAATCTTAGAAAACAACCTCTTCACACTTCTTATTCCTCATATCCATTAGATTACTGAGTTTAATATTAATCTCTTCTGAGCAGTGGAAATTCTTATGGACATCTTAATGAAAATGTCTGCCCAACAAGCACCAACCAATGATAAAAATGATACACCACAAACTGAGATTTATTTCTGAATAACTGTGCCACGTGAGATAGTTATTGACACTCAGTTTCTTCCTACTGCCATTCTGCTAGATAGTAATTCCTGCCCAGCTCTGTGAAAGGGTTGGAGAGAATACTCCTTAAAACATATCGTTTGAGAAGGGTTAGCTCAAATTACCTTCATCAGATGGTGAGCTGTGGTAAGCAGCTGGAATTATTAACACCCAAAGGTAGCACACGCAGCTAGATCTGGAAAAGGACATCTGGTAATGCTCTACAGCTGTGTCAGGAGTAGGACAGAAAATAACTGAAATTAATGTAATCTTATTTCAAAATCACTTACAAGCTCTCTTTCTAAACTCCTTATTAATTAATGGAGTCCTGTCTCAACAAAGGCACAGAAGGAAGACTTCAAAGAAACATTGTGAATAAATAAAAGTACAGAAACACTTGTCCATTAGAAGGGTTTGAAAATTTTGCCATGTGAAATTTAAAGAGGCTGTAGAAAAGATGAGATTTAGCAAAAATCCCTCAATTTGGAATTAATTATAAAGAGGTATGCTATTTTCCACATCTGCTTGTGATTCTCAGTGATTTATGATTCTCATTTAAAAGCAAGGAAAATTTCAAGTTAAACTGAAGGAGTGGTTATTCAGCTGGGGTGGACTTGTTTGTGAGTTGAGGGCAGGACAGGATTCAACTCACTTTAAGACACTGAGACTGAATTTATCCATTTGTGCAATGTGAGCTCAGTTGTGAGTACTGTAACAGAGTATCCCCTGCTGTTCCCCAGAACTACCTCTGCTCTCACCTCAGGTGGCACTAACCAGCCATGTGTGGGCAAATGAAATTTGTCCTTTTGTAGTACAGGCAATGGAGCCTAGAATACCTGCATTTTATCTATTTACCTATATTTTTCAGTAAAATAGCTCTCAAGACTTGATCAATCTCATTTCAACAGACTGTAATGAGAATTAAGATACCTAGTTACAGCATCTTATGCTGCCTTGAAAGTCTGTCTTCATGTCTACATGGGATTGGTAAAAAAAAAAATAAATTATCCACATCACAACTCCTGTAAAAATCCCCCAAAGAATTAGACATTTATAAAGGTAATGAAGTAGCCACAATTACATCAAATATAAAAGGAAAATATCTGGAATACCCTTGAAATGTCCTGCAGAAGCTGATTTCTGTAATAATTACTTTGGGAAAAACTCTTACCCAATTGCATGTCTCAGTTTTGCTTCTTGAATTTCCTGTTTTGCAGCACTTGCTGAAGGGGAGGAGAGGGGTAGTTCTGTAGAAAGATCCTCAATAAATTCCACTTTTTCCAGTGGAAAAATTCCACTGCTACAAACATGGCATCGTCTTCTAAACTTGCCCTGGAAATGTATGAATAATTAGTAACCTGTGGTGATACAAATGGTTGAATCCTTGACTAGTAGTGCTTCCCTGTACAACATAACAATGTACTGTAGATATTATTTTGCTGTTCCTCAAGGTGTGCAGGAGGAAGCAAAGAGTTCTTCTTCCCTGCAGCAGGATATTTTTTCTGTCGGTTTCCCCAGGGTGCTTTATGACTCTGCATGAATCTCACTTATGCTGCAGTTGATCCCAGAGGAGGCAATGTAACAAATGCTCTGAAATAAAAGGAGGTGTGCATTTCACATTTAATGCCACAGAGTCATATATTCAGGAGTTAATATAAACTGGTACCCACCTCACTCTCACAGAGTTTCGATTAAATCTTTTTTTTGGTCTGTGCTAATGTTAGGTTGGAGGTAGCTGAATAGCATCAAATTTATTTTCATCATGCTTTGTCTGTGGAGGTGCGATATGTGTAATTGAAAGTTTGACCATCTTTTCATTAGAGGAAGACTAAGCTCATCCATCAGTGTCAGAAGCAGGAAGTTGGTGTCATACATCAAGCGTCATTTAGCACATGCACATCATTGACAGAGATCAATTATTATAATATTTATTTTAAACAGCACAGGTTGGAACCAAGAAAGTGAGACATCCATCTTTATCAGTTACATACCTTTAATTCCTAACAGTGTTAACTGCAAATTTGGTGGTACAGCCAACCACACTCTAAATTTTGTACAAGTAATAATTTTTAATTTCATTTAGACATATCCCAATTTATCTTCATCGTTCATCTCTTAGAATTCAATAAATTCTTGTTTTATGAAACCAGTCAGAAACTCCTTGCTGAATAACCCATAATAACAGCAAGCTGTTGTTAAGCAAGAGGTGACTGTATTAGTTCACTGTCACTACTAAGGCATGAGTTAAAAAAAGAGGTTGAAAATGTATTAATTTTCCTAACCCCTCTGTACATCTGCACAGGCTAGACTTTGGGTTTTTCCATTCTCAGTGCTCCTCACTGTAGTGATAATCCATATATTGGAAACGTGACAGAAAAGAGAAAAGCATCTCTAATACAAGCTAAAATTTGAAGTAATTTTCTGATCAATTAATTTATTTTTTATACACTCATAATTCCCCCCAACTAACCCTACTCCCCCCTTTTCCTTCCACCCACTCTTCTCTCCCCCAGCTTGTCCTCCTTTGCTAGTAGAAATCATGAAATTTAATGTCAGGGAGCCTGCTGCTAGCTTTGATGTTAATAATTTACCCAAATTGACAACAGATATAATCACTTTTTAAGTGTTATCAAGAACAGCTGCTGTGGAGAAATTCAGCGTATGTAAAATGGAGAAGGGAAGGGCTGCTGGTAGAAAGGGAGGGTTGGGTTATTATGCATGCATGACATCCACAGTCATACCCCAGGATAAAGAGAAAGATGCTCTGTCCTGCATTTATACACTAAAAGATAGCTAGAAAAGAAGTGACTATCACCCTACTGAGAAAACTGATAACACACAAATTTAAGAAATGAAAGCTCATAATTCCCAAGCAGTCATAGAAGAATAGACAGGACATAAAAAAAAATGTCAGCAGATCCCACTGAAGTCAGAATTTAACCTGCCTAAAGAAGAAGACAGAATTAAAATGAAAGGAAAAGTTGTAATTTTTTATATACTATGTTCTTGTGAATGTGTTCTTAAACAGTGTGGAGGTGTGGGAGAAGGGTGTGTGCATGCATGCACACGTACGCCTGTAAGTATAACTAAAGTTCAGCAGAGGAACTGTGGAGCTTTGTACCCCCATGCTATGTGGGTAAAAGGTGCTCCTAACCGCAGGGAAGCTAGGGGAAGTTTTCCTGGTTCCCAGCTTTGGCAGCAAGAGGAATGAGAATTAGCAGAAACACAACTGTCACCTCACAGAGGTGTCTCACCCTGCAGTGTGAAGCGGAGCCAGAGCCAAACCCAAAAATATCCAGCCATAGGAGACTTCATCTCCCTCAGTGCTGGCTCATTTAAGTACCTGGTGGTGGTACTTAAGGGCACAGACTGAGGGGACAAAATCCAGACTCTGTTTATTCCTGACAATTCATATTTAGCTTATTGGGATGACAGCTTGTGGGAAGATGGGACTGATAACTCAAGTTGTCCCTTTTAGTTGTGTGAAAGGGTGTCAAGCTCACTGGAAGAGGAAAGCAGAGGAGGAGTTTCCTTCCTTGGGTCCTTCCTTTGGCAGGGCATGAAGAGGGCAGGCAAAGCCCAAGGACACAGTACAGCCCCACGCTACTCCTCGCTCATGCAGTACATGAAAGTTTAGGCAAAGCGTCAAATATTGCATCACAGCATTTGGCAGAGAATATCTATTAGAGATCCCAGGAAGACTGTGTTAGCGGCGGAATTTGCAGTCAAATCTTACGTGAAGCATTAGTTGTGCTGGATTTGGCAGACCTTTCTAGAAACCCTCAAAAACTGTTGAGGACTAACTTTGCCAACATTTTGAATCCGGGGTTATGATCCTAGAGTTCAGTACATCCCTATGCTTCTGGCAGTAACTTTCTGGAAAGTTGCGTTTGACATTTTAACCTACATTCCAATGAGAAAGCTCAGCTTTCTGGGTTTTTACAAGTGCTGAGGTACATAATACTCTTGGGAGCCATCAAACTCTGTCTTGGATTTTAATATCCATTAAGTGATTATTGCAGAGAATAGGATACTTGGAGCAGCTGGGAGAGCATTCACCTGTGAACTGGGCCCTTTCCAGCTCTGGGGAATGACAAGTTAGATCAGAAAAGGAGATCTTATAAGAATGACATAATAATAAGTAAAAAAAAAAAAAAAAAAAAAAAAAAAAAAAAAAAAAAAAAAAAAAAACAAAACAAAAAAGAAAGCTATAAACTGGCAGCAGTTCAGGGCGGCTGAACTCTTGGTGTTTTAGAGTTTGTTGACCTTTTGCCCTTTCAATCTAAAACAACCACAAGAAAGCAAAACATTAAATACCTGTATGTGACGATTTAATTCTACCTGTAGCTGGCTGAAAAATCTTGAGAAAAATAAATTTTTTGCAAATTATGAAGACTATTTCCATCTTTATGTTTGAATTTTAATAAAATAGGGTTTTTTTCACAATGCAAAGAGGTTCGAGTACCAGTACAGGCTTATTGCTCATGTTTCGCTAACAGGTCACGTGTTCCTCCTCTTTTAAATCATTTTAGCCACCTTTCCCAGGCTACTGACTGTCGCCGTGTTATCTTACTTCCATCTAAGAGGAAGGTCATATCTGTGACATTCTGTCTCCAACTGACATTAAAACTGTGCCATAAGCAAGCTGCAAAATAGTTTTCAAAAGTGGTATTCAAGCACCATGTGTATGCATATGTGTATTTGTAAAATCCAAAACAAAACACTCAAGTGCCCACGCTTTTCCAGTGGATGGAGGCAACAAACGTGTGACAGATGCTGCTCACCTTGATCAAAGCATTACTGAAAGCTTTCTGATATTACGATGATGAGCATGCCCTAACAACCTACAGAGGACAGATAAATACTCTTTTAGTTCAAGAAAGAAAACAGCACCTCGGCAGCTCAGGAAACAGCTCAGAACAGCAGAGCATCCTCGCAGTAAAATAACAAGCTAGCAAATTAGATAACAACTAATCCCTGCTTATTAAATAATTTAAGCTTTTCTTCTAGAAATCAAGTGAGGAGTTGGCTGACCAGCTGGTCATGTATATGTTACAAATAAGTGATTAACCACTTGATGGCAAAAAATAATGAATAGTACATTTTATCATTTCATAACGCAGTTGATTACCTGTAGAACAAACCAACAGAACTGAAATTGTACCTGTACAGAATTTTCTTAATGGCTAAGAGGAAAAAAAATGAGCTTTTTAAGTATCCTTAGTCAAAATGTTAGCACTTTTCAAAACCATTCAAAACTCTGTTCTGTCAGGCTGATATGGATTCTTCACAAGATTTTTTTGTCTTGATTATACCAGAAACATTATAAAAGTTGATTTTTGGATAACAAGATTGTGGTATTTTTTGGACATGTTGGCTGGATGCTGAAAGAACTTAGAAGTTCCAGATGACCATTTCCAGTTCATACAGTAATGAAACTTTTTTCTGAATAGGCCCTACATGACAAAGGAAGATCAAATTTGTAATTACAGCTGGAACAGCTGCAATGATCCTTATGCATGAAGAAACATGCACAAATGTATGTGTAAATGATCTTTTCTGAATACAAACCAGTAATTGCAGTGATGTGCAAATAGACACTAACACATTGTGTTGAGCATCTGAATATGGTAATACGATTTTTTGCTGGCGCATGAATTATGTCCACTTTGAAATGTGTTTTGTAGGTAATAAATTTTTGTTTTGTTTGGAGTTTTAATTTGAAAACAAAATATATATGAAAAAATTAAGTAGGCTGCAGCTGAAGACAAAATGTCTTTATTGTATCTTTTCAGATAACATTTTCTAAGTAGTTAACGAGTTTGAGTGTATGAATGTACTTTCTTCAAACTTGTTTACTTGCCGTAAAAAAATTTTTACATTTTATTTTGTTTTCATTAAAAACTTACTTACAAGGGGCATTGCTTAAATTCATGTCCATCTGATATTACACTTATCAAAATAAAATAGTAAGTGATGTGTTTAGAGAACATGATGTAGAACATTGTTCATTGCTATGAAAATAACTCTTATACAGGGCTTTTTGCACACCTTAAAAGTGGTCTGATAGGAAACGGCCGGAGAGAGAGTTACTCAGGAGGTCAGTTGTATTGCCCCAACCACTTGCACCCATCAGTAGGTCATGCTGCCTCTACAAGTGCTGCTTCTGTCATTTGTCTAGATTTTTTTTTGCTGAAAGTCAAAATACATTGTACTTCTCCAAATATATTCAAAATAGCCTTGAGGCCAGCAGTGCTGAAATCAGCTCCGTGTTTAATGTCTACTGTTTGTGGGAAAGTAAAGAAAAGACCAACAGGAGACTTGGCTGCCCTCTATAAATCCTGTCCTTCTTGGACAAGACACTCTTACAGTGCAAGATAGCTATAAAGGAATTTTAAGCTGTTTTATGTGACTTCTCTGTCCACTTAGAATTGGAAGCACAGATAACTAGTGCAGGAGGCAGCTATATCATCTCTGTTCACTTTTTACCTGTGAAACCCTCTGACAGGCTCCCCTCAGGCAGAGCAAGGCCACTTTTTTACCTCTTATTGCAAAGGACTTCAGCGCAGAATATACAGACCTGGAAACATGAGGGCTTCCCACAGAAAATATTGAGTTAAACCTGTACGGTTTGTTAAAATCAAATTGAATATTTTTTTTTGAAGTATAATAAAGTATTTATATTTTTCTAAAACAATTGTATTGTTACACCAGAAAGTCATCCAACATGTGACAGTCCATTAAATTGCAAAGCATTTGTATTCTACACCTGAAATAACATCTCACACCAGATAAATCCCAGCATTTTAAACGTTCATTAGAATACCTAATAAAGTGTAGGGTGTTTTCAGACCAGGATCTCCCCAGTGGCAGTTACTTTAATAACTTGCCGTCTTAATAAAGATACCATACTAGAATATAGTAGTAATGATAGTAAAGTCATTTTTCACTCAAGATTTTATGTTTGTACAGTAGCTTTTGCTCTCTAGAGGCAAAAGGTGCATAACAATATTAGACAGACATCTGAATTAACAACTTTAGGTAGCATTTTATAAAACAAAAGGTGACTCAGTTTAAGCTAAAATAAGTCAGTTTGTTAGAGGTAGGTTTTAGATTTTAATGCCTGTTTCTCACAAGAGGGATGTTTCCTTTTTGTAAATTAGCAAAAACTTTAAACAGCTGCTGCGGCCACGTAGAAACCTGACACTATCTAAACCGGCATTTGAGGAGGGCTGCTGAAACTTTTCTGGCTACTTCATCAGCTTTTGTGAAGCAAGCATGTACACGAGGTGGGTTAGGAAGCGGTGTTCTTTTGCTTCTGCAACAAAGTGAATTCCCCCAGTGCCTTTCACCACAGCATCACCAGGCTGGCAGCTTGCCATCTGGAAAACTGACATTTGCCTCCCCTGGGTCTGCTGAACAGCTCTGCTGCAAGATAGCGTTCCTACCGAAAGAAAATGGAAAAGGGAGTAGCAAGCTTGCTGAGCACAAATGACAGACACGCCAATGTTTTCCTTTTAAATAGCAGGAACTGTTGTCCTTTCAGAGTGCTTTTATTCAGCATTCTTTATTGTAAAGGTGCTTTTGCATGAAAAGAACAATGAAGGTATGTATTACATACCAGCCATCTCCTGTTCCATCAGTCAAGCAAGAGTTATTTAAAGGACTAGTCTATGTTTTAAAAAACTTATAACCTGAATCATTTGACCTCTTTTTTTTTGTAAGAGTTAGTAATAGGGAGCACATCAGAGTTTAAATCTGACAATCTGCATTTCAAAAGGAGTAATTTCAGAAGGAGTTTTCTTTGTGATAAAACTAGATTATAATAGGATAGCTGTAGAGCTAGACATCGTGATTTAGGCCAAACTTTGTTTGGGTGAAAATTACTCCTTTGCAGAGCATTGAGAGTTCTATTACCTTTTCAGGTCTCAAAATAGAATTAGAAGACATGGGCTGACATAATGAGTTAAGTGCTGGAAATAAAGCTGTCATGATAAAAAAGCTTATGATGCAAACACTGTTTAACTCCATCTCAACAGTGACAAATTTAGCTCTGGATTAATCAGGCTATTTTCTCGTTCTTTCAAATGTACAACCTGTTCATCATCGCACAGATGCCAAAACTTCTTATACTTTCTATTTGCCAGTCGTATAAATGAGATGTAAGTAGTTCATAAGATGTGTTCTATTTACAGTAAGAGAGTAAATTTGATCCTTAATATATTTTCATATTTCAAATCCTTTGTTGAAGGAAAAGCTGGTAAAGCTTCAGTGCACAGTTTACATTTTTTAAGGAGAAAAGTTCCACTAATACCACTTTTGAGTAAAAGGGGCAAGATTTAAAGGAAGAAGCGTTAGACCTTTATTAAACCAAAGTACAAGCCTTTTCTTTTTTTGAAATATGAAACTTCTGAGTCTTTCATGGGCAAACTGCTTGATACTTTTCATTTCAAGGATTTCTCTACCATTCACAGAAAAAAAGAAAAGACTGTCTTCTATTTCATAAATGTGTTATATGTGCACAAATGTCAAGTCAAACCATTATAGCACTCTCAGCTAGCTGCCAAAATGGTTGCGTAAGAGTGTGTTTTTTTTTTTCC
This sequence comes from Ibidorhyncha struthersii, assembly GCA_013398815.1. Lineage (NCBI taxonomy): Eukaryota > Metazoa > Chordata > Aves > Charadriiformes > Charadriidae > Ibidorhyncha > Ibidorhyncha struthersii. The sequence goes on along the minus strand of VZSZ01007855.1, from coordinate 113,968 downwards.
TTAGGGTGAGGCTGAAATGCCTTTTAGCAAATAAATACAAAATAAATATTTATTTTAACACAGATCCCGGTCATTGCAGGCCACCCCAGTCTTAGTGTAAATAATAGTGCTTAGTTGTATTCTCTTGCATTGGCAGTCTACTCATCCTTTCTTTCCTGGTTTTACAGATAGGGTCCTGTCTGATACTCAGATTATTTTTTATACACACAGAGCGATAGAGTCAAAACACTTGTCAGCTCGTTTTCAAGGAGTTTTACTTTTTATTCTGAATCACCAATCTCGTCCCCTCATTTCATGTCAATCTTATCTATTCATTGAAAACTTAAACTGAATTTCTGTAATGTCCTGTGCTTGGAGCTACCCTGCTAAGCTTCCTCAGAAATATCAGATGCTCCTTTTCTTTGCTGTGTTTGCAATATAGAAAAATTCCTGCTGGACTGGGGAATGAAGACAAAGGTATTTTTAACTGGAAATCTTGCAGAGTGCTGGAGCTTTGACCACGTTTATCAAGCAGATATTATCAGACATGCTTATGTGGGATTTTCGTATCATTGGTCTGACAGACTTTTAAGACATGAAGAATGAGCTGGTCCACACAGTTTTTTAGACTGGCCTTCTTGAGGGGGTTTGAGGTTAGATTGGGTTTCATTTGGGTTAATTAATATGATGGGTTAAACTGTAAGGACTCTTCTACCTATTTTTAAATTAAAAAAGGGAAATGAGTAAGTCTCCAGGAAGATAATTTTAAAATAAATGTAGAAGCTGGAGGCCCCGCAAAGGCTGTTGAACCCTAGTTTCTTAACTGACTATAAATTTACTTACAAAAATATAGCTCTTGCTTTCAGCAACTATGATCTAAAATTCAGATAATGCCTTTGAAAGAGAAGAAACAATAATGTTCTGTATTAAAAATTATTTGATTTCATGTGTAGATCTATGAGGTAGCACTATGGGTAGCAGTCCATAATATGGCCCTCAGTACATTCCAAAATGACTTCACTAATCAAAACTGAACTGAGTCCTTCTGTGAAGAGCATAGGTGGTTAGGCAATGCCTAACTTTGACTTTATGTGTTAAAGAATAGGTAAAATGACGGTAAGCTGAGGTCAGAAATACATATCACCCACAAGTTTGTGAAGGAGGTACTCTTAGAAGATTTATATCTGACAGTATTAATGGTGTAATTTAATGTTGATATGTTTTGTAGATTATGTTTGTGGTGTGGTGTTTGAACACATGCTGCTCTTTGGGTTTCCTAAGAGTTACCACACAGTATAACACCCAATATAGTAAAAGAGGAATAGACATAAAGAGATATCCATGTTGCCCAAAGCCCAGAACAGGTGTTCTTTTATGTGTATTTGTTTCAGTACCACTAAGTATTCTCCTCTCCCTTCCCTTCCCTTCCCTTCCCTTCCCTTCCCTTCCCTT
>VZSZ01007855.1:80390-112498 GCA_013398815.1 Ibidorhyncha struthersii | reverse complement strand
CTCCCCCACTTCAATTTGTTCTTCTGTCCTTCACGTGTAAAAAAAAAAACCCCAAATAAACAAACCACAAAAAACAACAAAAAAAAACCCCAAACTTTCCCCCAAAACCCAAACAAACAAACAAAAAATGCCACCCAAAACCAGACTCATAAGAAAGCACAGAATATAATTTTTACACAGTAAAACAACAATTAGAAGGAAAACTGGGAACACTTGTTCAATAGTGTGCCCAAGAGTGACTTTTTGTGCCTCTAGGAACTTTGTAAAATGTTCAAACTTGCAAGAAGCATAACTGCATGACATAGGAACACTAGAAACTAGGTAACTTTGGTTGAGAGATGAATATTAACATGTTCATTTTGGAGTTCACTTTGTCAGTATCAATATATTCCTTAGAGTCCTCTTGCTACCGTTCCTGTCTGCTTTGTGGTACTTTACTAGCTTGAAGGCAGGAGAGTAGCACCCCTGCAGAGGATACTGATGCTGCTCTGTGAATGGTCAGGCAGGGCGTACTAATGAACAGTGCATCTGGCACTCTCTCTGCTGAAGCATGACCATGTCAGTGTTGTGAGACACTGTGTGCCTCATTATACCCTCCGTGCGTGCGCACACACGAGTTTCCAATCCTGCTCTCTTGATTTCAGCTTTTCAGAGCTTGGATGTACTAACCAGATTCCAAATATTGGCCTTTGCTTCAGCAATCACTGCCTCAAAAGAAGGAAAGTGACAAGGCGGAATGATCTTTACCATAGGGATGGAGCATGCTATGGAATCTATAAATGGCACAGCCGGGATGAATAGTATCATTGTACTGGATTTTGCAGACAGTGCCAGTTACCACAGTCAAAAGGACATTGGAGTATAGCAGTTAATAAAAGAAAAAGGAGGAGGGGGGAAGAGGTAGTGTTGAAAATCATGGAACTGAGAACATTGAGGCTTAAATGCTTTTTTCTCAGACAATGAACTGTCTGAATCAAAGTTAGTCCAATAGCATTTAGCTTTGTGCCTGCTTCCACTGTACCTGGTCACTGGATAAATAATGAATAGTGAGTGCAGACAGAGCTTACAAGGGCTCTATTATTCCCACAGTTTAAACTTTTCATTTAATAGAAAGTACACAGGAGAAGAAGAAAAAAAATTCCAAAGGAGCTAAGAAATAAAGACACATTGACAGGCCAGAATGGTAAAAAGTACCTTACAGAAAAAAATTGTTTCTGTTCTAGTTTGGTTTATTACAGAAATAATTAGTACAAAAGCATTCTCTAGTGTTTTTTCATCCAAGGAGCTCAAAGCAACTCATAAACTATTAATTAAAGGTGAAAGTTCCTAAAATATGTTATGTGATCTGTGAGAAATATTCCATTAGTTCTCTTTGAAACTTGAGCCCATAAACGATGTTGCTGAGCCTGAAATTTTTAACCCAAATGGCAGATTTTACAGGGTGATAGCATACATAGTGCTGTCATTTCTAATGTAGTTGAAGATAAGTATCCTGTAAACATTAAGAGGGAGGAAAGAGCACTCTGATTTTATAGACTTTGGTTTATGAATGCTTTTCATGTATCATTTTTTTTGGCTTAAGAATTTGGTGCAAAACCACACCAAAAACAGCATTGGCAAAAAGACTGAATTAATAACTCCAGATTACCAACTCTATTCGGTTCAAATCTCTTACCTTCTCAGTGTTTCATAACCTTTTTCTTTTCCTTTTCCTTTATGAATAAACTGTACGTGTATGTAACATATGTGTTTGTGTGCAAGGAAGGAAAAATATCATTCTTTGAGATAACTGGCAACACAGCTTGTAGCAGACAAAAGTAACACCTCAGGACTTCATGATGAGGACTATGTGCTCAAATTAAGTTAAATGTGTTGTCTTCCTGGATTGTGGTATTTCCTCATGCTTAGCCAGTTTTCAGGTTTTGTCACATCATGGGAAAATCCAGCCCATGTACTCTGTCAGGGTAGGATAGTGACTTCCCGCATTTTCATCATGGTATGCTTAGAATCCTTCTGGATGCTGTCAAAATTAACACTGACTGCATGACTCTGGAGCTCAGGTTTTAGTGAAAATCAAGACAGATCCTTCAGGTGTAAGGACTTAACTTCCTTTCATTACTGTGGGAATGAGGCATTGGAGGATTATTTATGCCTCACGGTGTCTTTGAAAACCTCCCCGAACTGGCTTATTCTTTTAGTTATTTTGGAAGGAAAGTCTGCTCCCTCCCCCTTTTACTCTTTGCTAGGCATTCTTTTAGGAAAGGTCTACCAGATAAAACCAAGAGCAATACTGAAGCAGAAAACCTTTTTTTCCCTTTAAAATTCAAAGTTACTTTGACAAGGAAATTTCATTATTAAAAAAAAAAAAAAAAAAAAAATAAAAAAAAAGCTGCAACTTGAAGAAATACTGTAAAAAGCTTTACAAAGCCTGTAAAGGAAGCAAACAGCTTCTCTTGAAAACAAGTACACAATTGTTATAATGCATGGACTGTACTGGTGCACATCTATCTGTGTTCAAGTTCTGCGAGCAGATCCCTCTCTTGCCCTTTCAACAAATGTTATCATTTCCCAAGGAGCGCTATCTCTCCTGCAATCTGCACTTACTCCACACTGACAGCTCCCCTGTCCCCACTGAGCATGTGCAGTGCCATTTCGGATACTGTCCTGTGTCCTTCCCTCTGCATCTATTGACGGATCTGAACTCTCCTGTTATCTCAAGTAGCCAACAGCAGGACCCATCACTGAAGCAGAGAGGCTGTGAATATCTAAGCTACTATCATGCAGCCCTGTTATTTGTCCAATGACAGTGCCTTGTGATAAATGTTTCAGAAATGACATTTGAGATGACAGGGGAGGAAAACTCTTAAGTAAGAGACTACAGCTCCCAATGTGTCCTGAGACACATTGCTGTCAATCAAGAAGAAATATTTACAAAGAGATTAGAATGCAGGCAGTCCAAAATCAATGTATTAGAGGCCACAAAACCCTTCCAATTGAAGAAAAAAAAAAAAAAAAAAGTCATATCAATAAAAAAACCTGCATAGTTCTGGAAGATGTGCTAGGATTTACCTTATGAAACAGATCTGAGGAACTTGTAAAGGCAATGCTAAATTTTGGATTGGGAGGAGGATCTGTGATACAATGTTATAGGAAAAAAGGAAAGAAACCCATAAAAAACTGGAAGGGAGAGGCAGAAGAATTAAGCCATTTATCAAAGAACTGAAGTACTGGAGCTGGCTAATAGCAAACACACACAGACCACAATGTTTGGCCATGCCTTCATGGTATCGGCAGATATGGGTATAGCTGTGCTGTCCCATCAGATAACTATACCTTTCTGCAACATAAGCTAATCCTGACTGTTGCTTTAACAGTTCAAGGCTATCTGGTCATTTAATTTGCCTTTCCATAAAGTAAATACATGACAAAGTCCAACTTGAAACTGCTAGTATGTGTGGCAAGTGGGAAGATATTTTGGATAGCTAACAACTCATTCTTAGATGTTTATTTCTGTTGTTTCTTTTTTTCCACCTAGTTTATACACAATGCTGCAAGAGAAATGGCCATTCTGGCATCAATAAGCTGTTTGTACAATAACTGATTGTTAGCACACATGAATCATACATTCTTATCACATTTTTGAAAAATGGTATAAACAGGAGGAGTTAACCTGAGGTAGAAAGAACACATTAATTAAAAATTGTATTGGGAATGGAAATCAGAGAAAACTGGAGAGGAGGAAATTCAACTTACAAAAACTGCAGTGTGTTATATTTCTATTTGCATATGATACCCCAAATCCCTTGGCAGAGGTTAATAGAAGAGAGAAAAGCTGTGATAATTGGTGTCAGTCATGGACAAGATTTCTAAGTGAAAAAATAAGGAAAAAGTTCTCCTGAAGGGCAGATTAAAAAAAATTAACATTCCAACCTGGACAAAGAAAAAAGGGCTCCTCACAGCCCCTGTGGAGAGTGAACACAGGAAAAGAGTGCAACTATACTAAAGAAAGGAACAAAAGAAACTCCCTAGGGCAACACAGAGCAAAGTTAAGAAAGGCCAAGTTAACTGAGACATTGCAGTAACTAATGAGGAACTTGATTGTTAAATATGCTTTGTGATTTTTTTTTATTCTGTTCCCAAATTTTCAGCTAAATATTCGTTTTTCACTTTTAACTACTCACACTTTTTCTATCAGCTTATCTGACAATAAGACTGAACAACCAATGAAACCCTTCAGGACTGCCCATGGTATCAGCTGATCTGGCCTACTGAGGCAGCACCCACCACCTCCAGTGAACGGTGATGTGAGCAAGATTGGGGTGCACTTATGTCCCAAGGGGCTGCAGTTTGGGATTTGAGGATTGCACACACCTGGCTGTAGAGAGAGACTTTATTGTCCAAAAATATGCACATGTGCTCAGATGTCAGTCAGGTTCTCCCTAGTGAATCATTACCTTAATTTTGGTTAAAGCACACTTTTTCTAATTGTGTTTTATTTTTATTTAAAGACATTGAGAGATGAAGAATCTATCCATATACAAGTGCTGTCCAAGAACTTGCGGCTTATTGTGCCATTTTCTAATGAATTTAACAGCCTTTTATTACGCTCGGGTTTATTCCAGTAAAATTACATTCTTATTAAAAGACCTCTCAGTATTGCTTTCACCAAGATGTGGTCCAAAACACTTTCTCTCTGCAAGGTATTTCCCAGAGCTTTCACAGAATAGAATCATAAAATCATAAAATTGTTTGGGTTGGAAGGAATCTTTAAAAGTCATCTAGTCTAACCTCCCCTCCAGGGAGCAGGGACATCTTCAGCTAGATCAGGCTGCTCAGAGCTCTGTCCAACCTGACCTTGAATCTTTCTGGGGATGGGACGTCTACCACCTCTCTGGGTAAACTGTTCCAGCGTATAGAATCATAGAATCATGAATTGTTAAGGTTGGAAGGGACCTTGAAGATCATCGAGGCCGACCATTAACCTAACCTGACAAAACCACTTCTAAACCATATCCCCAAGTGCCACGTCTACCCTTTTTTTAAACACCTCCAGGGATGGTGAATCCACCACCTCCCTGGGCAGCCTATTCCAATGCTGGATAACCCTTTCAGTGAAATTTTTTTTCCCAATATCCAACCTAAACCTCCCCTGGCTTAACTTGAACCCATTTCCTCTCGTTCTATCACTTGTCACTAGAGAGGAGAGGTCATTCCCCATCACCATCCTCATTGTAAAAAAATTCTTCCTTATATCTATGGGGTATGCCATTACCCCTCATTCTGTCGTAACAGGCCTTGCTAAAACATTTGTCCCCATCTTTCCCGTAGGCCCCCTTTAAGCACTGGAAGGCCACAATAAGTTCTCCCCAGAGCCTTCTTTTCTCCAGGCTGAACAACTCCAGCTCTCTCAGCCTGTCCTCACAGCAGAGGTGGTCCAGCCCCCTGGTCATGTTTGTGGCCCTCCTCTGGACTCACTCCAACAATTCCGTGTCTTTCCTTTGCTGAGGGCTCCAGAGCTGGATGTAGTACTCCAGGTGGGGTCTCACGAGAGCAGAGTAGAAGGGCAGAATCACCTCCCTCGAGCTGTTGGCCACGGTTCTTTTGATGCAGCCCACAATGTGTTTGGCTTTCTGGGCTGCAAGCACACTTTATTGGCTCATGTCCATCTTTTCATCCACCAGTATCCCCAAGTCCTTCCCCTCAGGGCTGCTCTAAATCCATTCTCCACCCAGCCTGTCTTTGTGCTTGGGATTGCACTGACCCAGGTGCAGGACCCTGGACTTGGCCTTGTTGAACCTCATGATGTTCACATGGGCCCTCTTCTTGAGCTTGTCCGTGTCCCTCTGGATGGCATCCTGTCCCTCAGGTGTGTCAACTACACCACTCAGCTTGGTGTCATCTGCAAACTTGCTGAGGGTGCACTTGATCCCACTGTCTGTCATTGATGAAGATACTAAACAGTACTGGTCCCAGCACAGACCCCTGAGGGACACCACTTGTCACTGACCTCCATCAGGATATTGAGCCGCTCATCGCTACCTTTTGTATGCAGTCTTCAACCAATTCCTCGTCCACTGAACAGTCCACACATCAAATCTGTATCTCTCAATTTAGAGAGAAAAGTGTTGTAGGGGACCGTGTCAAAGACCTTACAGAAGTCCAGATATATGACATACGTAGCTCTTCCCTTGTCCACCGATGTAGTCATTCCATCATAGAAAGCCACTAGGTTGGTCAGGCACGACTTGCCCTTGGTGGAGCCATGCTGGCCATCTTGAACCACCTCCCTGTCCTCCATGTGCCTTAGCATAGCTTCAAGGAGTATCTGTTCCATGATCTTTCCAGGCACCGAGGTGAGGCTGACATGTCAGTAGTTCCCAGGGTCTTCCTTTCTATCCTTTTTTAAAATGGGTGCAATGTTTCCCTTTTTTCAGTCACTGGGGACTTCACATAACGACCATGAGTTTTCAAATATCATGGAGAGTGGTTTGGCAACTACATCAACCAGTTCCCCCAGGATTCTGGGATTCGTCAAGTCCCATAGAATTCTGTATGTTCAGGGTCCTCAGGTGATCATGAACCTGATCTTCTGTTACAGTGGGAGGGACTTTTCTCCCCCAGGCCCTGCCTAGGGGTCCATCCAGGTGAGAGGTATGGGGAGAGAAGTTGCCAGTGAAGACTGAGGCAAAATATTGTTGAGTACCTCAGCTCTCTCCTCATCTATTGTTACCAGTTTACCAGTCTTGCTCATCAGTGGGAGTATGCTTTCTTTGACCTTCCCTTTCTGGCTGACACACCTGTAGAACCCCTTCCTATTATTCTTTGTGTCCCTTGCCAAGTTCAGCTCCAGCTGCACCTTGGTCTTCCTGACCCCACCCCTGCGCAACTGGGCAGCATCCCTATATTTTTCCTAGGATACCTGTCCCTTCTTCCACTGCCTGTGCATCTCTTTCTTGCCCTTTAGTTTGACCAGCAGGTCAAACTAAATGACTCAGCCATGCCAGTCTATTGCTCTCCTTTCCTGAGTTCTTACACCTAGGGATTGAGAGCTTTTATGCTTTAAGGAAAGTGTCCTTAACGATCTGCCAACTCTGTTCTGTTCCCTTCCCCTGAGGGCAGTTTCCCAGGGAGTCCTATTGACTGACTCCTTGAAAAACTGCAAGTTTGCTTTCCTAAAATTCAGGGTCCTGACTTTACTCTTCCCCTGACCCATATCTCTCAGGACTGCGAACTCTACCAGTGCATGGTCACTACAGCCCAGGCTGCCTCCAGTCTTTACATCACCAATTAGCTCACTTGTGTGGGTGACCATCAGGTCCAGTATCACATCTCCTCTGGTGGGACTATTACCTGGCTTAAGAAGTTATCTTCAATGCATGCCAGGAGTGTCCTGGATTGCCTACAGCTCACCATGCTATTTTTCCAGCAGATGTTAGGGTGGTTGAAGTCCCCCAGCAGGATGAGAGACTGTGAGCATGATGCCTCCTGTAGCTGGAGCAAGAAGGCTTTGTCAACAGGCTCCCTTTCATCAGGCAGCATGTAGTAGACATCAACCACAAGGTTCTTTTTGTTGCTTTGGTCACTTATTCTTACCCATAGGCTTTCAATCTGCTTGTAGCTATTCTCCAGAGACAGTTCTGCACACTCTATTCATTTCTTGATGTAGAGGGCAACACCTCCACCCTTCCTTCCTCGCCTGTCCCTTCTGAACAGCCTGTAGCCATTGATAGCCACACATCAGTCATGGAAGCTATCCCAGCAAGTTTCAGTAATGGCAACCAGGTAGTAGCTTTCTAGCAGCACAGTGGTTTTCAGCTCCTCCTGTTCATTGCCCATGCTGTGTGCATTGGTATAGAGGCACTTCAGCTGCATTGTCAGCTGTGTCACCTTCTTAGAAGAATATTCCTTAATTCCTTTGGGTTATTTCACTGGTGTATCCCTCTTGGTTCCTATTACCTCAGGATCCCCTGTCTCATCTCTTTAAGATTTCAAGTGTGCTGCAGTCTAGCCAGCATGTCTCAAAACAACAAGTTGCAGGCTCTCGCTAACACCCCATCCCTCTAACCATTGCCTATCGTCCCACAGCTTGTCCCAGGCAAGCCTGATATTGCCTCCCTTCCCCCTTTCAAGACACCTTTCTTTACAGTTCTTCTCTGGGTACTCATGTTTTTCCAGTGGTCCTTCTAGGAAGTGCTGTAGAAACATTGTAGCCTCTAGGCTAGGACAGACTACCACAGCAGGGCAGTTGGGCCATCATACCAACCACCAACCACCTCAGAGACTGGAAGGAGGAAGGTTAAGAGGCTGCCAGGGAAATGCCCTTCTTCCCTCTCTGTGAGTTTGGCAGGAACTTAGTGCACAAAGCAAGCTGAATTACATCCCAGTCTGTTGAACTGGTGTGTACCCTGTACTTGAAAGTCACCTCCAGTGGAGCTATTCCTCGTTGTTGATGAAGCCTACTTGCTCCGGAGAAACAATAGATCTTTACCTAGTGTCATTATGGAAAATGTCAGGCACAGCAGTGGCCACAGAAGGGAGCAGATTTAAGATCAAGGTCATCTAAAAAATGACAGCCAGATCAACAGTCCATTTAGGTTTATACGCCGGCTATATTTATTCCAACAGGGTGGACATTTGTATGGGCATTCTGTATTGCTTTGCTCTTAATGAATATTCTGCATGCAGAGTCACTACAGAATCAGCCTCTTATATCAGTCTGAAAAAATAATGTACTTTTTGTCCTTTATTCCTCATTTTCCTTTTTGTTTTTATGTAACATAGACAAGCACAACCTGTGCTCTGGGAAAGCAGTATGTTTTCTGTTTTGTTAAAAAAAAAATCGGTTTTGAGCTATCAACAAGGAAAGAAGGGGGGGGGGGCGGAAGGGGGGAGAAAGAAAGAGAGAGCATGCACATGAGGAGGGAAGGACAGAAATATGTGAACATCATGAAGAAATATCTGTCTTCTCATAAATGATAAAGGAGAATATTGCCAAGTTTTCCTTATGCAAAACAGTCTACCTTTTGGATGCAGGGTCAGCCTGATGAATTTCACACCATAAGGCAATATTCTGCAAATGGATAAGAGCTTGAAAATAGGACTTCAGACGAAAGAGTTTCCTCAACCATATTAGAGTCCCCACTGAAAAGCTTTACTGTCATGGCTCATCTCACTAATCTAGTATATACATTGCATTAATATTTTTTCTCTTACTGTGCAAGACTGATGTGATTCTGTCTTTTCTAGTGATCTAGCAAAGTGATTGTGAAATTATTTTGCAACCATTAAATGGTTCAATTTCAGTTTTCTGTTGTACTAGGAAGGCAATGTCTAGTTATTACACTGACTTTCGGCAATAGGAGAAAAAGTGGAACTAGGTGCAAAACTAATTTATTGTTTTGCAAAAGCTAGAGATCTTTTTTTTCCTGTTCCACATCAGAATAAAGCAAACAATGTTTTTATGACAGATCAGAGGGCAGCAGGGGGGCAGTTAAGCAGCCACATGCCATTTGGGAGATTGTTCTCTACATAATCCACGAATGTCCTTTGAGAAATGATGACGTCCCATTAAAAAATTAATAATAATAATAATAATAATAATAATAATAATAATAATAATAATAATTAGATTGCTATATATGAAATTTTGTCTTCGTGACTAAAATCAAGAATAATTCCTATTTTAAGCCTCACCATTTTGTTTAACCCAAGCTGGGTCAAAGCATTTCTTTGTGATTTCTCACATGGAACTTTTTGAATTTTGCCTACAGTTGGATTATAGGATGCAAATAATTGATTAAGAAGTCCCAGCTTCTTCTGTTTTATGAAATGTGATTTATATTGTTGACTGTCCAAAAATCAAAATTTCTAATTTCTGAACCTTTTATTTCAAGAAAACAAGATTTGATCTTCCAGTAGCGGTAGGAAGCAGCTAGTTTGGATTGAAAAGGTTTATTACAAAGCCTGTTTTGCCTGCAACACAGAAAGCAGAGCAGGGCCATGACAGTGCTTATGCACAGCAAGAAGACTTGAGAGGCAACAAAGAGCTTTTCAAACTCACTTATTTGGTTGACAATTCTTTTAGCAAATGATGCAGCTGCACAGATTTTTGAGGGGGAAGATGAGGCAGCAAAAAAAAGGTCAATGAGGACTGTAACCAACTGCTGAGTCTTATCCAGTGATAAACAAGGAGATATTGATTCTCAGGAGGGAAAACAACATTCTCATTTGATTACAGTGTTGCAAAAAAGTTTCCCCATAAGGTTTACTGAGATCCAGGATCAAAAGCTCATTATTTTCCATAGTTTATTTTTGTTTCAGGATTTTTGAAATGTCTTCTAAAGAGGACCCCCTCTAGCTACAGCTTTCTTCACGTCTGAAGCCAGCTTAGCGATAAAAAATGAAAAATAATGCTTTCTGCAAGGGAACATGATACAAATATTTCCATAATGAATATAAACTATCATATGCTAGGCTTTATTATATTCAGGTTTCCTTTCCTGACCTTAGGGGAAAGTACATGACAGCTGACCCAAAGCTCCCTCTGGAACTGGGACACTATTTGTATAGCATAAGTGCTTTGACACAGGACTTCTGAAGCCAGTACCAGCTAGAAATCACATAGAAAATGCCAATTTCCTTCCGCTTTCCACTTGCACTGGCTGAAATTCCACAAGGTGGACTTGATGTCAGTTTTCTCTGTCAAGGTTGTGGCATGTGGCAGAGTTCGGTTGTCTCCCAGGATATGTACAATACGAAGATATGCATTAATAAATGTGCTAGCCATATTAGCACAGTACTCATACAACCTATTTGGCTGTACTAAGGACTAGACCTCGCTAATAAGTCTCTCCTTGTCTTAGTAGTAATTCTTTTGGAGCTAGCTTGGGAATTCTTGCATGTTTTGCTGTGTCCATTGTAATAATGCTCACCCCAGCAGAGATCAACTGTCATTCAGCAGATAAAATACATGTTTGAATACACGTTTTTCTGAGGTGAGGAGGACAGGTTGGATTTCATCCACAAATAAACCCATTTGAAGATGTTTTGTTTCACTAAGAAAACACAAAATGTGTGTCATTAAAGCAGAAGACCAGAACACAGTTCAGCCGTTGTCTTTCATAGATGTTGGGAACACTTAAGCCCTGTTATGACATTCCCAGTCTTCTGCCTTTAAAGTAAATAATCATGTGACTCCACAAGACACAGACTTCAATGGAAAAGCCATAAGGGTACCTTTCCTTTGTCTGTGACCCTGTTCCTCTTCACCTGATCTGCTCTAGCTATTTCCAGGGTCACTCTGTAAGCCAGTCCACCCTACAAATAGTGATCAGATTGAAAGTAATCTCTTTGTTTCTAGGATTGTTTTTAAGCTACTTCACTTCAATGAACCTCATCACAGCATTGCCAAAGAAGCAGCTAGCATGTGAGCAGCAGTGAATGAGGATGCAAAAGCAGAGATTGCTGAAGATGACCTGGTCCCCAAAGGCTGTATTCTGTACAGCACCTCCACCTCCACTGAACGGCACGTGAACTGAGACAGTGCCCGGAGCCTCCCTTCTTCCTTTACTCAGCACGTCCTTTAAGTGCCCTTGGATACCTCCCATGAAGGAATGAACCCCTTGTAAATATCTTTTGAAAATTTCCAGCCAAGACTTGCTAAATTAGAGACTTTGGAATTATTTTCTTGAGGAAAGGAAAGAACTGCTGAGGTACATTAGGTTCAAGGTGAAGAAATTAATGCATCCTACTCATTCTTATATTTGGAAGCAGAATAGCTTCTTGCCTCGGCTTCCCTGGTGATTACTATAACTGGCAATATATTAAAAACTTAGCGAGTACTTCTATGCTCCCATGCATCTTGACCTTCAATCAGAATTTCAGACATAATTAAATGCTTCAAAAAAACAATTCAAATATTATCTTTAGCCTCAACTTGGGGCCCTACCAGTTATTTTGGCAATCCCACAAGGGAAGAATCACTTTATGAAAGTGACTTTACCAAGATGAATTTAAGACTAGCCAAAATGGGGAAACACAGAATGGCTCATGCTGAGATAAACCATACATCAGAAAGAAAAAAAGTCACTGCCGTCAAATCCCTCATAATGTTACTACTACACATTAGCTTGTGTATAACCTCCATATCTGTTGTGTAAAATATGAGAGTGTAAAAAAAATCTAGCTGTGGGTGTTCCACCATATTCGCAGTCATTTTTATACAGTATTCACAATACCAAATTCACATAGCAGTCAAACTTGATTTAAAAATAGATTCTGCCATCATGAACCAAAGGAAACAGTACCTGAAGAAATGCTCTGACATACAACAATATAAGAAGTCTATAGATATTTTTTCCAAAACTTTGCTTTAGCCATTGGAAATCTCATTTGTAACATGCTGTACTTTTTGTGTCTGTCTTTCTTAAAGATCACACAGAAGTCAATATAACATCATATCAAGAGCAGAGCAACATGTGTCTTACCTGTCAAGCCTGTCAAGTCCTTCACTTAGTTTTATTACTGCTGCAGTTGAGTCAGTCTGTGAAAACAGTAAGAGCATGAGCTCGTTCATGTATGGGCTAGATGATCACGTTGTGACAGTGCTCTCTAACTTAAAGTCAACTATTCCTCAAAAAACCTTTCTTCATTTCCTACAGGTAGTGAACTCCTTTTGTTCTTGGTGTCTGTTGTCATCTTTGTTGCAGAAAATGAAAACATTTGAATAATAAAATATAAATATTAGTCAGGCCAAATAGATTCTCTGTAGAGTAACACTGTGATTTAATTACTTTTTTAAACCTGTGTTACAGCCAAGATTCCACTCAGTTTCTCAGCTTGGTGAGCCTTTCCCAGGAAAGGGAAAGAATGCTGTTTTCAGAGACTCACCAGGACTTTATACAAAACTGAAGGTTTTTAGAGTCACAAGTGCCTTCAATAAGACACAAACCCTAGGTGAAATGTCTGGTTATAAAAAGATATATTTACATATATTTTAATGGCATTTAAAATAATTTAAACAAGAGCACTCATTTATTCAATCAGACTCTAATTTGAGTACATGCATGTTTTTTGAAAATAGTTTTAATTTTATATATTTTTTACCAATAGATGGTGCTAGAAATTTCTGCATTTACTGAAATATCTGCACCCATTTTACTCAGCTTAGTCCCATAACAATCTTCTGGAACTGCTAGAGAGAAACAGTCTATCCATGTGCCAATTAAAGTAGGAAATGCCAGCTCACCGATACTCAACATTTTACATATTGAAAAGGCTAGTAGAGCAGCAAAAAGCCATCAGTAACTACCCACTGCAGAATATATACAGTATGCAAATGAGAAATCTGCTGTTCTCACTCCTCCAATGTATTTTCAAGATTTCTGGAATAGTCACGTCACGTTTTGCAGTCATTAGGGTGCACACTTTTAGCAAAAAGGATGCTGGCATCAGTCAAATTAACTCCTCCATCAGTCTTCTACAGAGCACAATGAAAATTTAATGTCTTAAGCCCAAATCCTGCCAAGATTTTGTGCACGTGCCTCACTTTACGCACTGGGAATAATTCCGCCAAAGTCAATCAAGATGTTCACAGCATGTAAAGTTAAGCAAATCTGTGATTGTCCGTGAGTTTGGAGGTGTATGTGGTGTCTGGAGTGTTTGGAACTGACTGTCGTGGCTCTCCATGGAAGTGGACAGATGTCTTCTGCAGCCGTTAGGAGGATGCATGCAGCATGGAGGATATTTTTAACGTATCCCACCTGCTCTAGACATCTAGAAAAATCACATTAAAAATTCACTGTTTAATTGTTTCTGTTCTGTGGATCAGTTGGTTTTGTATGTGTTCAGAGAAATTATATTCAAGGTCACTGTAAGTGCACTTTTAAAAAAAGAACAAATTAAGAATAGGTAGAAACAATATTGTTCTGTGCATTTCCAATTTTCTCTAAAAACACTGATATCTCTAAAAAAAAACCCAAAGAATGTTTCCAATATCTCACTGGCATTGGCTTTATTTTGCATATTACTTACAGACATTCTCAAAATATTTTGAAACAACTGAAACACTGATGCTTTTCAGAGGAAAGTTTTAGTCCTGTGCTCCCCAGTTTATTTCCACATGTAGTACACTCTTCAGTGTGAACCAGCTCTACACAACATGGAAATAAACCCTCTGGAATAACAGATATTCACAACAAGGTTGCAGGTAATAGACCTTGGGTTCCTGGGTGTTTTGGTTACCTGTAGTTTCCTTCTATGACCTTCACTGTTTTGGGGAACCATAAAAAGGAATTTCAGACTTCCAAAATTTATATATATGTGTGTGCGTGAGTTATATATGTATAAAATATTTTTATATTGTTATATATTACTATTACATACAATATATTTTGTTATAGATGATAATATAAACTATATGATATATAATATATTGTTATCACACATTATTTTATATTATGGTATACATAGATATGTTTTTATATGAGTAGATATTAATATAGGCATACACAAAGAAAAAACCATATACGCCTATATTTGTTTTGTGTTTATAAATATGTATAGGTCTGTTATGTACATTATGTACATTATATTATACTATGAAGCAAAGAATATTATCTTCCCTCTCCGCCCATCTTTATCTTTAAGAGAATGCCACCCTCTGGGAACATGTACACAGCAGCTCATGTAACTTATCACTGTTAGCAATACATGTCTACTTTTTGTTTAATTTATTAAAACATTATTACGTTTATAGTAACTGTAAGGAAACATGAATTATTTTGTTTTTCACATCTATTAAAAGAATCACAAACCTGAAAAGCTCACTCTAGAAAATGCCAGCATTTCCATTACACACTGACATAGTAGAAAATCCTTTGGGAGATGCAAATGTGTTCTCCCAAACCCCAAAAATAATTAGTATGGCCAAAAAGCTTAAACTGAACCACATTTTATTCTTTTTTTCCCCCTCTCCCTTTCTTTTAGTAAGAGAGGTCTTAATGTATGAACCTTGATCAAAAATGTCTGTGCCTGTAAACAAATTGATAAGTGATGTGAAAACTAGTCTACAACAAACCCAGAAAAAATTGATAATAATTCTGTCCGAAACCTCAGTAGTATATAATTCAAAAATAATGGTAACAAATTTTGTACATTAGAAAACACGGAAGGGTGTTCTGGATCTCCCTGGACACAATAATTTATCTTTGTGGAGTATTTTTCAAAGGCCCATGCATTCTCCAGGTAGTTTGGGAGGCTCTTTTCCACTTTTGTTATTGTTTCCTTAGTAAGAACCATTCCTCATGGAGAGGATCAGTGATCATAGCAATACTTAGATATTTTCAGCTGTACTTCTGCAATGCAGAACGGTTACAGAGAAAGCCAAGCCAGCAGCCCACACTCTCTGTCTCATAAGCTCCTTTACAGAAGATCACTGAGAAGGTGCTCCAGTCACCTCTGCTCACCATGGATAATGAATGAGGCTCCTAAACTGCTTGTAGAAGAAGGTTGCACTAAGAAAAAAAATCATTCCCCATTCTTATTTAAGAATATCCTAATCTTCTTTCAATGAAGCTATGACTCCTTAATAGGATGAATAGAATTTATCCCTCATCTGGAACCTTGCTACCTTTTCTCGTTGAACTGTAAACATCAAATTCACTCTCCCATGAAGTAGCGTTGTTGCTGTCACTTGGCAGAGAACTGGAGCACACAATGCATGCCTTCAATTACCCTAGGTTGCATGGTGATTCAGCACTGAACAAAATAGCTGCTTAAACACAAAAATTAAAACTAAGTCTCTCATTAGCAGTGTCAACATTCAGAGCCTTCATTAGGGAACAAACTCTATTAACAGTATGCCTGCTTTGTAAAATAGAAAATATCAAACATTGGTGAAACTGAATAGATGTTTACCAAACACGAGATTCTGTCTTTTTAACTGTAGATTACGATTAATCTATTATTACAAACAGTCTTTACACCCAAATGCAAATCATTGATTTTTACTTTTCTTAACCTTGAAAAAATTGTTGGGAATACTCTGAGTTTAGTACATATCTTAGGGTGAGTATATGTTTACATTTTCCCAGTGTTAGTTTGAAACACTTAGGAAGCTTTAGGTCAGATGCCAGATCCAATGTTTCAGAAGTTTCTGGAGCTGAGCTGATAATTCTGTGTGATTGAAAGCCACTGCTGTAGCTTCTTCATGGTCTGTAATGATACTTGTAGGTCTGTAACAGTGCACACTGTATCTCAAACATGGCTGCTGGACCAAAATACCAGTGAGCTCAGTATTTTGACCTCATAGGAACAAATCCCTAAAGACATTTTATGGCTTGCCTTATTTTATTTATTTATTTATTTAATAACAAACTAAATAATGGTAAATTGTGTGATGGATTATGATAGTCCATACTGTTTAGTTCCTACTGCTCTTAATACTTACCTTAGTTGTGACCAATTCCAAATACCACATTAACAAGCAGTGTCATAGGACAGCTTGGAGTGCAGAACTGATCTGAGATTATTTCCATCAGTCCACCATGTTTTAGGAGAGAAAGAGATATACCCACATACACACAAACTATTTGTTCTCAGATCCAGAGCAGACGATGTGACCTGTTTTATTTTATAGATATGTATAGTTATAGCCTATAAATTCCTTTACACACAACCTGACAGCTTCCAAGGAGGTATAAATAAAGTCTTTAAATGGGTATCTTTTTCACTTCAGAAGAAACCAACTGCTTATGAAGTTTGGCTTGAATTCTTTACAAGGTGCACCATCAGGAGGGTCTGAAAGCTGTTTAAAACAGGATCGGAAGGATTCACACAGCTGTCATTGTGAACACAGAAGTGGACAAAAGCTAAATACCAATGGATGTGTAGAGATTAGGAAAAACTGGTGATTAAACAAATTCTGACTCACCTTGAAAAAAATATTAACAAGGATTAGGAAGAAATGCTACCACTGGACAATTTATAGCATACCTGCTTAATACCAGTTTCTTCTCCCTTTCCTGAAGCACCTGTTAGTGGCCTGTGGAAATTATGATTCTAAAAGAGTACATGGGCCACAGGTCTCATCCTGCACAACCATTTCAAATATAATACTATAAAAGAAAAATCCGTAGCACAGGTTTTCAAAAGGTAACAGAAAGATGAATGTTATCAGAAACCTCAAAAGAGTGGGCTTCACATTTTAGCTTGCAATAAAATGAAGAAATCAACAATATCTTTCAGTCACATAGCCAGAGAAGTATTGCAAGTGGGAATAGTAAAATTTTCTCTCATTGCCATTTCACTGCCAAAAAGCTTACTAACTTCATCAGTGTACAATCAAGCATCCTGCAGCTCCTTCTTTTACTACCAGTAAGATCATGGCAGGTATAACCTAACTATTCACCCCATTAGCAAAGAACCTAATGCTACTATGCGTGCTTAATTAATACTAGTATTTGGGCTTGCATGACATTACTAGTTTATAAGGGAAAAGAGGGGGTATCCTGGTTTCAGCTGGGATAGACTTAGTTTTCTTCCTAGTAACTGGTATAGTATGGTGGTTTGGATTTAAGATGAGAATAATGTTGATAACACACTGATGTTTTAGTTGTTGCTGAGCAGTGTTTATACTAAGACAAGGACTTTTCAGCTTCTCGTACTGCCCTGGTAGAGAGGAGGCTGGGGGTGCGCAAGAAGCTTGGGAGGGGACACAGCCAGGACAGCGGACCCAAACTGGCCAAAGGGATATTCCATACCATATGACATCATGCTCAGCATATAAAGCTGGGGGAAGTTGGCTGGGGTGTGGTGGCCACTGCCTGGGGACTGGCTGGGCCTTAGTCAGTGGGTGGTTGCAATTGCATTGTGCCTCACTTGTTTTGTATATTCTTTTATCATTATTATTATTTTCCTTTCCATTTCTGTCTTGTTAAACTGCCTTTGTCTCAACCCACATGTTTTACCTTTTTTCCAGTTCTCTCCCCCATCCCACTGTGGGGGGAGTGAGCGAACGGCTGTGTGGTGTTTAGTTTCCTACTGGGTCAAATTGCAACAGGGAGCTGAAATGGAATAATGTTGTGGTATTGCTGCTATGCACTGTGTGGTGCATAATTGCATCCATAACACTATACATGTTCTCAAATTGTTCTTTGGGGAAAAGAATTTGGGAGAAATGGCAGAGTGTATGACCAAGGCCAAATAGAAGTTACTACTGGGTTTTAGGGATAGATTAATCAAGAAAAGTTACAGATTATAGCACTTGTTAATATGTTTTTGTTTCCAGACTTTGAGGGAAAGTTGCAGTCTACAAGTGTTAATAGTCTTTAAAGAACAAGGAGAGAAAATAATTTATTACATGTCCGTCTTTCTGGGAATCATACTAGTGGAAGAAACATTTCAACTCTATAGGAAGCATTTTCAAAAAATTTTTGTGACTGACTGGTCCTGCTTAAATCGGGTTAAAAAGTTAATTTACCTCAATAAAAGGATAATTTCACCAAAGAAAAAGAATTCAGAACTTCAAAGAAACATTATAGCAATCACAACATTTTTTTGACTGCTATATTTTAGTGGTCAAAGTATCCTCCAAAAGATTTATTAAGTATAGGCTCATTTAAGTTGCCAGCCATCTAGTCTAATTCTCTGTATTTTGAATCAGATTATGTTGCTCAGAACCTTGTCCACTCACATCTTGAACTCCAAGGACAGAGATGCCAAGTCTCTTGAACATCAGCCTGAAGAAGAAAAATAAATACTTGCAAGCCAGACCAAGGGTGTGATCTGCTCATTGAAGTTTTGACTGCAATTACTGGCACAATACTCTATCTTTTCTGTAAAAGTTCATAGCAGAGGAGAATTTCTATTCCAGGACTCTCATTGTAGATGTCGTCTCCAAGGAATCAAGATCTAAGCAACTCCACAGACTGAGAGGGTCATACTGAGAGGGTTAGACAGGATTGAAGCATAGGTTTTTGCAACAACTGTGCAAGTGCAAGTAGGTGTCTAAATTCTAGATCAAAGATAACCCTTAATATCTGTTTTTCATGCATGTAATTAAAAATCAAGAAGAGGAAAAAAAAGCCTCTGTCTAACAGACTGAAGCATCCTATTTAAGGATCTCTGACTTCCATGTGAAATATTTTAAGGGTTACCAAGGCAAAATTCAATTAAATTAAAACCACTAGTAGTATCAAAGTGTGAATAGGAGGGACACTAGTACCCAAACTGCTTTGCTATTGATCAGATTAAAAAAGTGTTAACTCTATCAGAAAGCAAAAGATAGCTAGTCAAAAGGCACAGGGAGCCTGGCAGGCTTTTGTCTAGCTTGTTCAAATATGGTGTTTTTCTTTTTTCAATGGATAAAACGCATTCAGACATTCCCACAAAGGAAATTATACTGTATGCGACTTTTTTAATAAGATTAAAAGAACTACTTTCACCACCAGTGACTGCCATTAATTGGTATGCTGCAAGGGAGCTGACACATCCCTGGATGGCACATGTATTAAGTGTAGACTGCAATCAGTAAAATAGGTTTTCCAACAAACGACTTGTCAAAGCCTTGACACAAGAATTACTTATGCTTGTAGTCAGTCACTCGCTTGCTCCTAGTTCAAATGCTCATCTTATGCCCCCTCACTGAAATCTGAAATACGGTGAAATATGTTTCTCCATTTTTGTTTGATTAAAGTGCTAATCCATGGATAGAACCGGATCAGTGAGTGTCCTAAGGGTAGCAGAACAGACTTGGGGTGGAAAAGCAGTGGTGCAAGAGTGCATCAACTTTCCACTTTTCTTTTCCAGAAGCTGTAATTCCAAGATAGTCTCAGCCTTTCTGTGGTAACAGATGCGAACAGAAAATGTCTTTCAACTGACAGCTCCACCATCCAAGCTTTACTAGCCCAGGCTGGTTCCCTTTGATCTTCAGTCTTTCTGGAAAGAAAAATCATTATCATGCTACCTAGCAGCAAATGCATATGTTTTACCTGGATAGATCTCTGGTAACATTCAGTGGCACAGCTGCTATGCATTGTAGATGCAAAATGTTCACTTGAAAAACTTTTTTTTTTCTTTTTTTTTTTCTTATTTTGTATTTAAACCTATGCATTCTTTGACTTAAGTACTGAATTGTAACTATTTCTGCATTGAGAGGTCTGAGTGGACAGGGATGATCTTTTAACAAAATTGGATAAGTTCTTTCTTAGGATGTATGTGAAAACAACTCA
The DNA here is from genome assembly GCA_013398815.1 of Ibidorhyncha struthersii. Taxonomy (NCBI): domain Eukaryota; kingdom Metazoa; phylum Chordata; class Aves; order Charadriiformes; family Charadriidae; genus Ibidorhyncha; species Ibidorhyncha struthersii. Next base: position 92,270 of record VZSZ01007855.1, on the reverse strand, counting down.
CAGTCACTATTTACTCCACTTTGTATTCTGGTTTATGCCTGACAGCTATTCCTGGGACTATGCATTGTAACATAATATGAAATAAAAATACACAAGTCTGCTTTTAAGAAGCTCTCTGGAGCTCTTTAAGGAGATCTTCTAATATCAAATACTGGGGGGAAACAGTCACCTCCCCAGACTTTAACATAAGGACGTGATTGGTGACAGCCAACATGGCTTCATTAAGGGCAAATTGTGCCTGACAAATTTGGTGGCCTTCCACGAAGGCATTAAAGCATTGGTGGACAAGGGAAGAGCAACTGACATCATTCACCTGGACTTGTGCAAAGCACTGACACTGTCCTGCATGACATTGGAGAGACATTGATTTGACGGACCACTGGGTGGATAAGGAATTGTCTGCATGGCTGCACTCAAAGGGTTGCAGTCAATGGCTCGATGTTCAAGTGGCAAGCAGTGATGAGTGGTGTTCCTTAGGGGTTGAGACTGGGACTGGTATTATTTAACATCTTTGTTGGTGACATGGATATTGGGATTGAGTGCCCCCTCAGCAAGTTTGGTGATGACACCAAGCTGTGTGGACTGGTCAACACACTGAAGGGAAGGGATGCCACCCAGAGTGACCAGGACAGGTTTGAGAGGTGGGCCTGTACAAACCTCATGGAGTTCAACAAGACCGAGTGCAAGGTTCTGCACGTGGGCTGGGGCAGTCCCAGGCTGGGTGGAGAATACATTGAGAACAGCCCTGATGAGAAGGACTTGGGCGTGTTGGTTGATGAGAAGTTCAGTGTGACCTGGCCATGTGCGTTTGCAGCCCAGAAAGCCAACTGTGTCCTGGGCTGCATCAAAAGAAGCGTGGCCAGCAACTCAAGCGAGTTGTTTCTCCCCCTCTACTCCATTCTTGTGAGAACCCACCTGGAGTGCTGTGTCCAGCTCTGAGGGTTCCAACATAAGAAGGACATGGACCAGTTGAAGCGAGTCCAGAGGAGGGCCACAAAGATGATCAGAGGGCTGGAGCACCTCTCCTATGAAGACAGGCTGAGAGAGCTGGGGTTGTTCAGCCTGGAGAAGAGAAGGCTCTGGGGGGACCTTATTGTGGCCTTCCAGTATCTAAAGGGGACCTACAGGAAAGAAGGTGAAGGACTTTTTACAAGGGCATGTAGTGATAGGATGAAGGGTAATGGTTTTAAACTGAAAGAGGGTAGATTTAGAATAGAGATTAGGAAGAATTCTTTACTGTGAGGGTGGTGAGGCACTGGAAGAGGTTGCCCAGAGAAGTTGTGGATGCCCCATCCCTGGAAGTGTTCAAGGCCAGGCTGGACGGGGCTTTAAGCAACCAGGTCTAGTGGGAGGTGTCACTGCCCATGGCAGGGGGGCTGGAAATAGATGATCTTTAAGGTCTCTTCCAACTCTAACCATTTTACGATTCTATGATTTAATCCTAGGATTCCTCTTTAGCTGGTACCTAAAAGATTAACCAGATACCTAAGTGCCACACTGTGAAGGTTAGAGAATGTGAACAACAATCCTAGATAACTATCTTTAATGCTCTCACCGCTGGGGGGAAAAAATCCAAAAGTGCCAACTCAGAAAACCTTAATGAGGTGGATTTAAAAATCTGGCTTCACGGGGAAGATCAGATTTTCCAAGTAACCTCTCTAACAATTTGCAAGATTCAGGTTTCTCAGGTTCATTTCCAATGTCTTGATTTTATTTTTTCATACTTTTACTTTCACACATAACTAACACATGCAGCCAGGGAAAGGTTATGATGATTTTTCATGGGCAGACATTTTTTTTTCCAGCCTGAGAAACTTTATAAAACCGAAGGAAGGAAATGGTAATTGAATCACAGTGATGCCTTATAGAATTCTGTCACAAATAAAACTGAAATCTGGGTTCAACTGAACCTATACTGGCCATGAATACTTATTTCCATAATTTTGGCACTAAGTAAGGACTCTGTCTTTTGTTAAAAAGTGATAATTCTGGGGTATTCAGTTTTCCAAAGCACTGGAGTTATACCAGCTTACTGATGTTTTCCTTCTTGATGTACGGATGTAAGATACTTTAGGCTTCTGTAAGAAATTTGACTTTTTATCATGGATTTTTGAATGTAAAAATGAACTGTTCATAATATCAATAAAGCACATGTTAAATGGATTAAGCACTGGCTAAATAACTGTTCTCAAAGTACTTGTCAAAGGGGAACCATTTCCGAGCAGGGATATTCCTAGCGCTGTTTTGCAGTCATTAGTATTAGACCTGACCTTGTTCAATATTCCCCTCAGTGGTCTGGAAATAAATACCAAATCATTGCTTTTCAAATGACGTATGGATTTGTAGAGTATCAAATAATGGTGGCTAGGTGTTCATTCCAAGCAATTGAAATTGTTGACTACATAAGACCCTGTCATTAAATGAGTCCTAATGTAGTCAAAGAAACAAGGTCACAGAGACTCTGAACTAGAGGCTATATCTCTAGCATTTGCAACTGTATCCTAGAACATTATGATTATAGAAAAAATCTAGAGTTCATAGCAGAATTAAAACAGTACAACATGAGCTGCCTGTGAGAGGCTGAGATAAATTGGGCTAATGAAATCCTTGGGGTTGACTGCCAGGTAAGAGACATGGCCAGTTATACATCTGTTCCTTTTTTAAGCTTGTCCCTATGAGTAGTCACTTGATACTAGAAGTTATTACTGGGGTGTTGAACATTTGCACAGCAGAAACTAGACAAGATGTGAATTAACTGTCGCATACTGCTAAAATCTTGAGACATTCTTTCATTATAACAAAACCTACCAGTAATTTCTTTTCACATATTCATGGTTTGGCAGGAAAAATGGTAAGTGAAATATATCGTAGATCTTGTCTTAGAGAAAAAGCTCAAAAAAAACAGCCCTACAAAATCTTGTTTTTTAAATAATATATTCATATATTCATACAAAAGGTATGGTCGTGTACCTTCCTTTATTTTAGGGGTAAGCTAAGCACTGAGAAGTACATACTACTGCAGCATTGCCAGCATTTCCATGGTTTTCATGCTTCTATGTTAATCATACAAATATCAAGACATTTACTGTCACAGCAGCTTTGGTGTGTTATCTACACTTGTTGCAGACTAGCAAGACAATGCTTATTAGCTCAGAAGACAAAAGCTAAATCACAGAATCACAGAATCACAGAACAGTCAGGGTTGGAAGTGACCTCTGGAGATCTTCTAGTCCAACCTCCCCGCCAGAGCAGGGTCACCTACAACAGGTTGCACAGGACAGCGTCCAGGCGGGTTTTGAATGTCTCCAAAGTGGGAGACTCCACAACCTCTCTGGGCAGCCTGTTCCAGTGCTCCACTACCCTCAAAGTTAAGAAGTTCCTCCTCATGTTAAGATGGAACTTCCTATGTTCAAGCTTGTCCCCATTACCCCTCGTCCTATCAATGGGCAACACTGAAAAAAGACTGCTCCCATCCCCCTGGCATCCTCCCTTCAAGTATTTGAAAGCATTAATAAGATCCCCCCTCAATCTTCTTTTCTCTAGACTAAAGAGACCCAAGTCCTTCAGCCTTTCCTCATATGAAAGATGTTCTAATCCCCTAATCATCTTCGTAGCCCTTTGCTGGACCCTCTCCAGCAGATCCCTGTCCTTCTTGAACTGGGGAGCCCAGAACTGGACGCAGTATTCCAGATGCGGCCTCACCAGGGCAGAGTAGAGGGGGAGGATGACCTCCCTCGACCTGCTGGCCACACTCCTTTTGATGCACCCCAGGATGCCATTGGCCCTCTTGGCCGCCAGGGCACATTGCTGGCTCATGGTCATCCTGTTGTCCACCAGGACTCCCAGGTCCCTTTCCACAGAGCTGCTCTCCAGGAGGTCGGCCCCCAACCTGTACTGATGCATGGGGTTATTCCTCCCCAGATGCAGTACCCTACATTTACCCTTGTTGAATTTCATTAAGTTCCTCTCTGCCCAACTCTCCAGCCTATCCAGGTCACGCTGTAAGGCAGCACAGCCTTCTGGCGTATCAGCCACTCCTCCCAGTTTAGTGTCATCAGCAAACTTGCTGATGGTACACTCTATCCCTTCGTCCAGATCATCGATGAATATATTGAACAGGACTGGACCCAGTACTGACCCTTGAGGGACACCACTTGTTACTGACCTCCAGCTAGACTCTGCACCACTAACCACAACCCTCTGAGCTCTATCTGCTAGCCAGTTCTCAATCCACCCCACTGTCCATCCATCTAGCCCACACTTCCTAAGCTTGCCAGTGAGGATGATGTGGGAGACAGTGTCGAAAGCCTTGCCAAAGTCAAGGTAGACAACATCCACTGCCCTCCCCTCATCCACCCATCTAGTGACCTCATCATAGAATGCTATCAGATTAGTCAGACATGACTTCCCCTTAGTGAATCCGTGTTGACTACTTCTGATAACCTTCTTTTCATCCAGGTGCTTTGAGATGATACCCAGCACAAGCTGTTCCATCATCTTTCCAGGGATGGAGGTGAGGCTGACCGGCCTGTAGTTTCCCGGGTCATCCTTCTTGCCCTTTTTGAAGACTGGAGTGACATTGGCTATCCTCCAGTCCTCAGGCACCTCACCTGTAATGCTCTCTTATAGGTTGAAAGTGAATCATAATATTTATTACCCCTTATAATTCATTGCACTTATGCCACCTAGCAAAGTCCCTATTTATTACAGGCTGAATTCCTTTTCTTTTGCATAGTAAGGGAGAAAAAGGCTTCATAGTCAATTATTGACTTTTAATAGAGAAGTATCTCTCAATACAGAGGTCTTTATATGTGACATTGTCAAGACTGATATTAGAAGGATGCCTTCAGCTTCGGTGCCTTCAGTTTGAAAAAAGGTATGAAAAAGCTTAGAAGAGCAGCAAAAGTGATGCAGAAGCTACAAAAAGAATGCCTCTGAGTAAGAGGATTATCTATTTTTTATCAAAAAGAAGAACTCATTACTCACATTGTGTATTTATATATTTTGTATGTTCTTCATAGGAATAAAAAATTCTAAAATGGAAGTCTTCCATCTCATAGAGAAAGTCATTGCTGGAAGTGTCTGGAAATTAAAGTTAGTCTACTTTAAATTTAAATGAAACACTTTTTCGTTTTTAAACAAACCGTAACAAATAAAAGAAAATACACTACTTAATTACACTGCCTAAGAAAGTTGCAGAGTTTCCATCATATATTCTAACACATAATAGAAAGCCATGCATGAGTTAAATATGAGTAATTTGCATAGAGGAATAAATGGATGAAGTTCCATGGCATGGGTTATGCAAAAGTTCCCGGTAGATACGGTTGTATCCTTCTGCACTTGAAAACCACTAAGTTCATGCAAATTCATAAATTTTAAGCCATGTGAGTTAGAGTCATGGTCAGAATAATTTAGCCAGGATTTTAGGAAACAGATATCCAGCTGAGTGCCAAAGGGATATGGAAGCTTAGTTCCCTCCAGATATACTTGAAAAGCCTGTCAATACTATTAAGAGTTTGAACTACTTTGATTTATGTTTGCAAAATGTTGGTGGAATGTTTCTGAAGATTTCAGTTGTTAAAGTTCCTGAACTCTGTTGCACAGGCCATTAATTCAAACACCTTTAACCTCAAAACACCAGGGTCTAGTCAGTTTAGATCAAGAGGTCAGATGAGTCTATTGATATAAATTTTGTGTTCACCAAATGTTTGTGTACAGTACACTGGCAGCACACACCTTAGCACAAACGGACAGCCTGGATTTTGCAGATGTGCTGTAGATCAGTGTTATTTACTACTGAGAATATTTTTTAGAAAAAAATACTCAATGGTTAGAAAGGATCTAGCCATTCAAAAGACCTTTTCACTGTATGGCAGGCTCCTTTGTTTAACATACATAAGACCTGTAATTCACTAGAGTCCTCAAGTAAGTATTACCCTCTTTTTAAAAAAAATATTTGTGTTAAGGTTTCTAAGGAAAATAATAGAAGGTAAACTTAGAAAAATGTCAGTCTTGGTTTAATCCAAAATAGGATAGTTAGCTTCTTTCTCAAGTTACATAAAAATACTCGTATGGTATCATGAATTCTTTCAAATGTCTCCTCCAAAATTGAGTGATCAGTGTAACATTGGTACTTCCATTTCTTGTATTTTTGTTGGGGTGTTGGTTTTGTTTTCATTTGAACTTTTTTGTGGAAGATTCTGCACTCCCAGTGCAGTTAAGCTATCACAGCTACTGGTTTTGCTCTCAGTCATACTGGTATATGCCAAATAATTGTGATCACAGGAGCTGACCCTGGAATATTCCCTAAACAGTTAGCTGAGAAGAATGGGATTGTTCTTTTCATACTCCTTTCTGGTTCTGAGCTGGAAAAATTTCTCATGTTATTAGAAGCAAGATAAATTGGACCATTTTAAGCTCTGCACTGCTGCAGTTGCATTAGAAGTAGGAAGCTGACCTTCAGCTTTGTTCTCAATGCTACCTTGCCTTGTGCAGTGGAAACACATTCGTAGCGAGAGCCCTGGATGGACAGTACCTCTTTGATTAACCGTGCATCTTGGCCCCAGTCCTATCCCTCCCTCTGCAGCTCTGTCCTTGGAGAAAGCGCTGCTCTGTCCACTTTTCATGCTTTTTGAGTGAGCGTTGCTGAACATGATGGCACTATGCTTGGCTGTGTGTATGTGTGTGTGTATGTGCACAGCAAAAAGGACGCTGGGAAAGCAGGAGCACAAGTGAGTTGCTTGCAGAAAGCTTTATCTTGCTTTCATCTATGTGTCTTCGACATTGATATTCATCCTATCATTTAGCCCTAGAATCTTAAACAATAAATTTGGAGTTTGTTGAACCATAGGCTTTTTATTTGTTTAGTCTGTGTTTTCATGGCAGCAAAACACTGGGATGCAGGTGGTGCCACAGTAGGGTACTCAGTAACATAAATTGCATAAATAAAAATGATCAAAGAGCACTGGGGACCTAAAGTAAATCTCACAGTTGCTCTGGTTAAAAACTTAAACTGGTAGGCATGTACAACATTACGGGATTACAGGTCATGCCTTAAAAGGAAAATCAGGAAATAATTGAATTCAAACCCAGTGCTTGTATCTATTCCAATTCACATTGCACTTCCTCATAAAAAGAAAGCACCTTCAAGGACAAAGGCAAAGCAAGAGGGAAGTATTGCTCTTTTCAATACCAAGAAATAGCTATTCTAAAAATATTGTTACTTGTATAGATGCTACTTTTCTACGTGTAATATTAGTGGTAATCACTTACACTGGCATTTGGTTTTAACTGACAGATCCAGGGTGACTTCATTGTTTTACAGAGGCTTGTTTCCACTTGAATGATAATGCCACTGTATAAATTCTTGATTACATTTTCTTCCTTTTTGACATTATGTTCTGTATTTGTCATTTGTATGCATACATATGTAAAGAGCTTCATGGAAAATTCTATTTGCTGACTCACCTTGAGTGACCCATAATGTATCTGATTGCAGGATATGGTACTATTTGGAAAGGCATATGAATTTAATATGGCCACTTGTTCCAGAAATTATTAGTCTTCAGAGAAAAAAAGGTAGGAGGGAATAGAAGAGTTTGGAGTTGATATGAAAATATAGGAAGAAGGCAATCAAAAAGATGAATAATAAGACGTATTACACCAACTCTGAACAGTTATTGCTTATAGGAATAGAATAGGCAAATATTTCCTTTTTTTCCTATAGATAAATAAGCTTTTATGTTACATGCATATTTCCACCGACAGCTTTGAATTCTCAAGGGACAGTAAGCTGTGGAGCATCAGAACACTGCTTCCATGAAATAACGTAGCTGTGGTTCACCACAAGCTTATGTGGTCATTTACACTTGTGTGAAACAGGATAAACATGCTTTGGATCACAGGTCAGCAGAAGACCAGGTACCACCAGCCAGTGATAAGAGGAAAAACAAGTTACTGGCAGGGTTCCTGTTTGAAATGTGGTCTGGGAGGGACACATCTTGGTTTCCAGTCTGACACACAGACACTTTCTGGGTTATTCCCAATTTTCTCTACTGACTCCAGAGTGATGACTTCTCAGGCAACTGAGTCCTTGAAATTCTCAGAGAAGCCCAGACAGTCATCTGTCCTTTGTAGCTGGTGAGAGTTAGCCAGCATCAATTGTGACTGTAACTTCCACTCATGCCTTGGATTGGGAATTTTGTTTTAAAAATACTCTGCTTTACACATGCTTCTGGAAAATGCAACGAATTCATTAGAAACACTCTTTCTTCCACATTTCCCCCTCCCCAAGAAATCAGAAAGCTAACAAGGAACAAGCTAAATCTACCTGTACCCACCAGCAAACATCTTAAGTTCCCTCCTCACTACATCTGGCTAAGTTTCATGTAATTGACAACAAGAAATAGATACATTAGCAGCAAAAGAAGGGCCAGGGAGAGCATCCATCCTCTATTAGATGCAGGGGGAAACATGGTGACTAAGGATGAGGAAAAGGCTGAGGTGCCTAATGCCTTCTTTGCCTCAGTCTTTAGTAATAGGACCAGTTGCACTGTGAGGATCCAACCCCTTGAGCTAGAAGATAGAGACCAGGAGCAGTATGATCCCCCCGCAATCCAGGAGGAAATGGTCAGTGACCTGCTGCAGCACATAGCCATACACAAGTCTATGAGACCAGGTGGAATCCACCCAAGAGTTCTGAGAGAGCTGGCGGAGGTGCGCACCAAGCGATTTTCCATCATTTTCCAAAAGTCCTGGCTGACTAGGGAGGTCCCAGCAGATTGGAAACTAGCCAATGTGACACCCATCTATAAGAAGGGCAGGAAGGAGGATCTGGGAAACTACAGGCCTGTCAGTTTGACTACAGTGCGGGGGAAGCTGATGGAGCAGATCATCCTGAGTACCATCACGCAGTACGCACAGGACAACTGGATGATCAGCCCAGTCAACATGGGTTTATGAAAATCAAGTCCTGTTTGACTAACATAATCTCCTTCTACAACATGGTCACCCGCCTAGTGGATGAGGGAAAAGCTGTGTATGTAGTCTATCTGTACTTTAGTAAAACCTTTGACACTGTTTCCCATACCATTCACCTGGAGACAACTGGCTGCTCGTGGCTTGGATGGGCATACATTTTGTTGGGTAAAAAACTGGGTGGAAGGCCGGGCCCAGGGAGCGATGGTGAATGGATTTAATTTCAGTTGGCAGCTGGTCATGAGTGGTTTCCCCCAGGGCTCGGTGCTTTGGCCAGTCCTGTTTAACATCCTTATCAATGATCTGGATAAGGGGATTGAGTGCACCCTCAGTAAATTTACAGATGACACCAAGCTGGGCAGAAGCGTTGATCTGCCTGAGGGTAGGGAGGCTCTGCAGAGAGATTTAGACAGACTAGATCGATGGGCCAAGGCAAACTGTATGAGTTTCAATAAGGCCAAATGCCGGGTATTACACTTTGTCCACAACAACCCCCGCCAACACTACAGGCTTGGGGAGGAGTGGCTGGAAAGCTGCTCAGCAGAGAGGGACCTGGGGATGTTGGTTGATAGCCAGCTGGACGTGAACCAGCAGCGTGCCCAGGTGGTCAAGAAAGCCAATGGCATCCTGGCCTGTATCACGAATGGTGTAGCCAGTAGGACCAGGGAGATGATTTTACCCCCGTACGTGGCAATTGTGAGGCTGCATCTTGAGCACTATGTTCAGTTTTGGGCCCCTCATCACAAGAAGGACACTGAGGTGCTGGAGTGTGTCCAAAGAAGGGCAACAAATCTAGTGAGGGGTCTGGGGGACAAATCTTATGAGGAACGGCTGAGGGAACTGGGGCTGTTTAGCCTGGAGAAGAGGAGGCTGAGGAGAGATATCACTCTCTACAACTATCTGAAAGGAGGTTGCATAGTGGTGGGAATAGACCTGTTCTGTCAAGTAACAGGTGATAGAAGAAGAGGAAATGGCTTCAAGTTGCGCCAAGGAAAATTTAGTTTGGATATTAGGAAGAATTTCTTTACTGAAAGGGTTATCTAGCATTGGAATGTGTGACCCAGGGCAGTGGTGGAGTCTCCATCCCTGGAAGTATTCAAGGGTCATGTAGATATAGTACTTAGGGACGTGGTTTAGTGGTGGGCTTGTCAGTGTTAGGTTAATGATTGGACTAAATGATCTTACAGGTGTTTTCCAATCTAGGAGATTCTGTGAATCTGTGGTTCTGCAATTTATTCATTTGTCTCCATTTGAACATGCATATACAAGGATGTGTCCATTTGGCAAAATGAGAGTCTTTCCTTTTAAAAACTGTAGGGTCAAAATAAACAAAAATTTAACAAGACAGGGTGAGGAATTGATCTCAGAAGACATGTTTGTTCATTAAATATATCTGAGATTTTTTAGAGGTCTAGCTGGGCTACTTGGAAATTAAATGTCGAATGTGATCTAACTGCTTTTTCAGACTGCCTGTCTCTGTTCCGTATCAGATCTTCTACAAAGCAGATTGAAATGGGAAGAAGAACAATGAAGCTTTCTTATCTTTCCTTTTTTTAGTGTTAAATTCAAAATTTTAAATCACATATTTCCGCATTCCAATAAAATATTGAGTTTCAATTTTGGGGAAAGTCTCATGTTATTTGTTTTTTTTTACCAGAGCAAGGGTTAAAAAAAAAAAATGAAAACCCACAACAAAAAAAAAAACAAAAAAAATCTGAACAAAAACACTCACCACCAAGCATGGCAATACTGCCCTGTTTTACCCTTATTCTGAAATAATAATGGGGTGTCAGAAACCTACCTGAAAACACAGACTTTTCTTCCCCATCTGAATTTGAAGCTTACTCTTACAGAGATCTGCAAAATGACACCTATGCCTCATCTTAGTATCTTTGTAAAATTGTTAGCAGGGACAGTGTAAAATCATGCATCGGTAAGAAATGAATGCCATCTCTTTCAACAAGGCCAAGTGCAAGGTCCTGCACGTGGGCTGGGGCAATCCCATGCACAAATATGGCTGGGTGGAGAATGGATTGAGAGAAGGACTTGGGGGTGTTGGTTCATTAGAAGCTCAATGTGACCTGGCCATGTGTGTGTTCTCAGCCCAGAAGGCCAAGTGTACCCTGGGCTGCATCAAAAGGGGCATGGCCAAGAGGTCGAGGGAGGTGATTCTGCCCCTCTACTCTACTCTGGTGAGATCCCACCTGGAGTATTGCATCCAGCTCTGGAGCCCTCAACATAAGAAGGACATGGATCTGTTGGAGAGGGTCAGAGGAGGGCCACAAAGATGATCAGAGGGCTGGAGCACCTCTCCTATGAAGACAGGCTGAGGGAGTTGGGGTTGTTCAGCCTGGAGAAGAGAAGGCCCAGGGAAGACTTTATTGTGGCTTTCCAGTATCTAAAGGGTACCTAGAAGAAGGCTGGAGAGGGACTTTTTACAAGGGCATGTAGTGACAGGACAAGGGGGAACGGCTTCAACTTGGAAGAGGGTAAATTTAGAATAGATACTAGGAAGAAATTTTTCACTATGAGGGTGATGAAACACTGGAACAAATTGCGCAGGGAAGTTGTGGATACCCCGTCCCTGGAAGTGTTCCAGGCCAGGTTGGACAAGTCTTTGAGCAACCTGGTCTAGTGGAAGGTGTCCCTGGCAATGGCTGGGGGGGTTGGAACTAGATGATCTTTAAGGTCCTTTCCAACCTAAGCCATTCTATGATTCTATAGTTCTGCCCTGCTTTTATAACCCTCAGCAAGATTGGTGCCTTCATGAATCAATGTCCTTCAAAATCAAACCTAAGTCACTGAGACAGGAAGTTTGCAGGAAAAAGTAGAACTTTTCTTTCTTTTTTAGTTAATTGGCATTATAATCATAGAATCATAGAATCGTTAAGGTTGGAAGGG
>VZSZ01007855.1:51105-80159 GCA_013398815.1 Ibidorhyncha struthersii | reverse complement strand
TTCCCTCAGTCGTTCCTCATAAGACTTATCCCCCAGACCCCTCACCAGCTTTGTTGCCCTTCTCTGGACACGCTGCAGCACCTAAATGTCTTTCTTGTAGTGAGGGGCCGAGAACTGAACACAGTACTCAAGGTGGGGTCTCACCAGTGCCGAGTACAGGGGGATGATCACTTCCCGAGTCCTGCTCCTGTCAGAGACATGCTGGCCGTGCACAACTTAAGTTCTTCTTTGGAGCACTCAATTGTACTAGCTACACAAAGCCACAAGTCTGAAAAGGTTTTGTTCAAGAAAAGGGCAAATCAACAATTTACAATGGGTGGGGAGCTACAGTTATCTATCAATCTGTTACATCTCTATTTGATCAATGTATATATCCCGACCATAAAAATAAAATCATGCTACTGGGATTGTCCTTTTGAGTGTTTAACACATATAAAGGGTTTGGTTTTCTTTAGTTTATGGAGTTGCCTCCTCAGTTCTGAGCCCTCTGACTCAAGTTACTATATTTAGATTATCTTACATTGTTTGGATATTCTAAAGTTTATATGGTAGAAAACAAGAACAATCAAAGATAAGAGCCATCTAGTAAGATAAGATTGCTGTTTATTCTCCCACACATCCTCTCTTTGGTTGCTTTTTGTATTGAACTTCAGAAAACAGAGCTGGGACATTTCTGTATGGAGAAAAAGTAGAAGCATTATCGAGGTAAAGGCTGTATCTGTATGTTTAACTGCGGTATAATGGCACAGCTCCTAGCTTGTCCATAGCTGTCCTACCTCGTTCTTGTGAAGACATTTATTATGCATGTTCCCAGATACTCTGTAGAACAAATCAGCAAAATATCTTTGGGCCACAGTAATGCAGCTTCCTCTCTTGTTTCTTTTAGATTTGGTTGGTTTGTTATAGGTGCTGGTTCTTACAATGTGTCAACATCTCATTAGATTCTTTCTGATTTTGTATGATTATTTTGACATCTTCATCACTGTCTTAATAATTGGTCCGGTCTGATTATTTTGGACTACCAATCTGTGAGTTTATATTTGCTATTAAATAAAAAAAAAAAAAAAATGACAGGAAAAAAAAAGGTGATGAGTAAGAGTCATTTTCTGGGCACCTTACTGATTCTTATTTGTAAGCACATAAAACATTTGCAAACTACAGAAATGCTTCATCAACCTTTTTGAGACATTGACAGAATTACATTAACAGGTTTCATTTTTTTAATGTATCTTTTCCCTAGTCTACGGCAGATGTATATGGTATCAGGACTAATGGATGCATTTATGAGCATAATGGGATGCACCTTTTAGTAACTGGGGAAAAATGTATAGTAAAATATAAAATACAAATATTCCATGATATACCACTGTGACAATGAGTCTTCTTGTCCAATTAGCATAGGAATGGCATTCCTGTCCATTCTAGCTCATGAGGAAACAGTGACTGTCAGCAAAATGTAAACTGTGTCTAATCTCAGTTTGAAAATAACCTGCACATGTTCTGTGTGGAAATCAGTAAACTCACCTCTTTGGTTTTGCTAAAAATATGATTCCATATTATTGAACCTTAAATACATCTATATTTTTCATTTTGTATACAACTACATTTGCCAGTAAAAACACTCTAAGTTTGCATTTTACAGACATAAAATCTTTGGTTTGGAATTCATATCCCAGTGTGGTATTCATCCTTCCCACCATACAAAGCAATATATGGTAAGCTGGGGGGTTGGGGATGTTGTTTTTTTTTTCTTTAGCATCTTCTAAAAAAAAAAAAAAAACAACTCATTATGATTAATAAGCAACTGTTAAGTCTGATGGAAAACCTCAACTTATTCAGTTTGACTTCCTTTAATTAAAAAAAAAGAAAGACAGTTTCATCTACTACATGTCCATAACATTGAACTGAACAATCCAGAGTTGCAAGCACTGACAAGGACACCTAGAAATTAGTGTGTCCATTAGCAAAGGTGTACAACCCCCCTGTGCTCCTGCATGCAAACTGCACAGCGGGCAGGTATATGAGGTGTTTCTTTTCAGGAATTCACAGTTCACAGGACACCCACTCGGAACATGCAGCTTGGATAAACAGGAGACCGCAGTAGGATTACCTCATTTCATAATCAGAATGAGTACAGGCAGGCAGTCTGTAGCTGACAGACTCTGTGAGGACTGAGTTGCATGTGGCTGAGATTCTCTTCCATCTTTTCAGACATCTGAATTTTATACACAGTGATATGAAACACTTTTTCCCTCAGTAAATGGGGGTGGGAAGGCCACAGAAATATTCATGCTTACTGTTGTTAAATAAGGCTATACATGGAGATAGGCATACAGGTATAACTACTTTGCTGGACTTCACCCATCTTCCTTCAAGTGGGAGGGTATTTTGGTGAGGGAAGAAATAGTCATCCTGTTTTATCCACCTTAGAATTGCTACTTAATACATGTACTTAGGAGATGAGATACTGAAATACTGCACACATGGGTGGATGAGTGATACTGGTATTCTGTCAAAAGCAATTCCTAAATGAGGAAGAACAACATTCAAGAGTTTAGAAATCACCCTTGCCTCAGCAGACTTGTACCCCAAGCCTTAGAATCACAAAATGACTGCTTCCTCTATACGCGTGTTTCATACCGTTTCCCTAAGCAGCTGTTCCTGGTCATCCTAAGGGATAATATAGACAAACCTCTACACCAGCTAGAGGATGGTGCTTCTTTAAAATATTTAAGGACTCTTGCTAACCCTGGATGCAATACAGTAAAAATATTTTTATCATGGAAAGTATCAGTGAACAAGATATTAAGGGCTATAACTTCTTCTTCGATAATATATTAACCTAATAAGCAGAACTGCCTGACAGCCACAGTAAGTTTGGGGTTTCTTTTACAGGTTGAGCAAGTTATCAATATGTAGTCATGCCCGTCCTAGTTCCTGTCCTCCCTTTCGAATCATGAGTGGGAGAGGAAGGATCCTTATGTAAAATTTACCCAAATCCAGGCTGCAGGCATGCAGTGCAGGTAGCAATTTTGTATTTCAGAACCTCCCCTTATGAACACAAAAACGAGCTGATGAAGCTACAGATCCAATTTCTATGTGTCACTGGGAATAGACCGCATTTCAAGGGGGAACGTGTAAGCGGAATTTCTTAAGAAAACTCCGTGGAGTTATAATCCATCAAAACATTTCAAATATGAAGAACTGCCTTGCAGAAGAAAAGAACATGCTCCATTTCTACATTTTGTAAATGAAGTGTTTAGTATTTGGCTTAAATGACTTTTCATTTCACTGCTTCTTTTGTATGCTGTAGCATATTACAAAGTAAAAAAAAAAAAAGGCATCTTATTCAAAATAAAGTAAATGTAATAAAGGAACTGTTGACTTCTCTGCTTTTTTCACTGGTAAGTATTGAAGCCTTACTTTGAAATACCAAAATCCTTCCCAAAATGGTTCAGGTGATTGATTGTAGTGTAGTTAAAACTCTTACACTCAGACAGCAACAGCAAACCGAGTTTCTCTCTGACTAGAAGAATGTTTACTTCCATGGCCCTATTTTTGAAGAGCTTCTGTAATGCATAGACCTATAATTAACGTACAGTTGCAAATTTGCATGCAAATAATGTGTATTGGGTGTCAGTACCCAGATGTTGGCAGTGGCAGGCTCCAGGGGTGGCCTCCATGAGAAGATGCCCGGGCTGCCCCATGCCAGACACAGCTGGTTCCAGCTGGCTCCAACTGACCCACCACAGCCCCTCAGCCAAGATGGTGGTGCCTCTGGGTGGCGCCTAGTAAGTAAGGGTGCTTACGAAAGGGCAGAAAATGCTAGGGAGAGAGAGGTGCAGGGAAGAAAAGAGTGAGAAGGAGCAGAGGGGACACCAAGGTTAAAAGAGTTGGTGCTCCATGGCACATCCCCAAAGAGACAGTGACCCATGCAGGACCCACGCTGAAGAGTAGGAAAGGGTTGATAAGGAAAGGACAGCAGAGACAAACTGCTATGCCCTGGCCAAAACGCCCTTCTTTCCCATTGCCTCACTGAAGGGACTGAGTGTAACCTGCAGTGATAACAAAGCAGGGAAGATAGTCATCTGCAGTGGAAGAGTGAAGTTGAACCTGGGAGTGAAGCTGAGGAAACTGACACCAACTGAAAAGGGCAAGAAAGGTGTTTTCACTAAGTGTGTAAATGCTTGTTTCTTTTCTTGTTTGCTTTTGTATCCCAATATCCTAATCAGTACTCAAATATTTATATTAATTGACGATAAATGAAATTAAATTCCTCAAAGACAAGTCTGTTTTGTCCACAGGGTAAGTTATCTGGTAATTGGTAAGTTATCTCCCTGTCTGTTTTTTTACCCTGTTGGGGAATTTTTATGGTACCCCTTGAGGCAAATTAAACACACGTTTGTGCTTAAGTATAAAAGAAACATTTAATGAACAATGAATTGGTCAGAGACCTTACACAATATGCAGTTCTACATGGTGTCTGCAAAGACACGTCACAAGCAGATGCCATATATGCAACTGCACCAGCACCACTCCTGAGAGAACCGGGATGGGGCACCTCAGCCTGGCCCTGGGTCCATCCCTCAGCCCAGTTCTGCTGCCCAAATGTGGCCCCGAAGCCTGGGCCCCTGAGTGCTCCCATTCCAGGATGGTCTGCAAGTTAATTCTGAATGGAAACTTCACTCCCATGCAAGGAGTCTGCCCTGTCTCTGGCATTCTGGCTTCCAGCCAGTTTAACCCCTTCTTGCAGCTGGGCCTCCTTGTCCTCCATGTCAGACCATTCCTTGGTCACAACTTACCACTACTGAGCAGTTGCAATTAGAATTTCCCCTTCAACCCACTTGTCTTCTCTCTCTCCCTCTCTCTCGTTCTTCCTCTTTCTCCCCCTCCCTGTGTTGCCGGCAGGGGCAGGGGTGAGCGAGCAGCTGTGTGGGTGCTTGGCTATGAGCTGAGCCAGCCCACCATGCCCATGGCAAGACATTTGTGCTTGCCAAGTGCGCATTTATGGTCCCAAATTACTTACTTTCATTGTGGACACATGGATTCACTCTTTACATCAACTCCCCAGTGTAGATACCCATCCTTTCAGAAGGTGAGAAGGTTTTGGGTACAAAGGAGTGCAACTCTGGCTTTCTCATGTGCATGCTTCAGGAACAGAATGAAATGTGTTCCCAAGAGGCATTTCTTACAGCATCTTGTCTTTCATTTTCAGCAACACATAGCAAAGACATTACTTACAACATATAGTAATCTATAATATTAACAGCTGTCAGTGCATTAAAAATAGTTTAGATGTTAAGATTTATAAAGATAAGAAGACATTGAGAGGGGGGAGACTTGCACAACGGGAGCAAAAGGAAAACACTTGCTCTGACTCCATAAAATCAGGAAACCCTGAAAGAACATTTTGCCTGTAAAGCATTTAGGATCTTGATTAAAGCCATTGTTTACAGCCTAGCAAAGATACTATTATATCAGCAAGGCCAGTTTCACTATCAGACTCATCAGCACAATGCTTCCAGCAGGGACATTTTAAAAGGGCTCTTCAGTTATGCCCTAAAGTAGTTTCAGTATCTATACTTTAAAAATATGATCAAGAATGTATAAAAATCAAACCCCGTATTTCATGCTGATGTGTTCCAGTGCATTACTGTCAGACTTTAACCATGAAAGGAATAGCCCCTTTGTGTAAAGAGAATAACTAGGAGAAGATTCGGGGAATAATAAAAGAAGCTTCAGGAAATGGTTATGAAATACTGGGTTTATCCAGCAAATATGAACACAGCTTAGGTCTATGAAATACTTATGATTAGCACTGCTGTTCTTTCTAGCCCATTAAAAATTAGCTTAGCTGGCCATTACACAGACTATGGTTACTCCCTCCTTGAAACCCTCCACTGGCTCTTCAGCAAATCATCTCACAATTTCTTGTCCTTGTTTCAAGGTCTTGTCATGAAATTTAGGTTTCAGCCTACATTTCATGTCTGTCTCCGCCACCAGGACCACCTACCTTGTGTGTGAATTAGGCCATCTTCAATAGCCAGTTCTCAGACTTACACCCTTTGAACTGAATGCCCTTTTAATACCAGCCTGAACGTCAAATCTCCATACTTTACTTTTAGACTGAAAGCTACCTGAAGCACAAGATTGGATTACCTTGACGGATACTTGTATTAATGGTAAGTGACTAGTACTTACATTGTTGGTTGTTTGGTTTTTCCCTCCACCATTTTAGTGACAAAACAAAACAAACAAACAAACAAACAAACAAACAAACCAGGAGAAATAGATCATTTTAGGTTAACATAGATTTCTCTTTTCTTTTTTCTTTGAATTGAACATATGAGAAGAAAGTTTAAAAGAGAAAAATTGCTAACCGTAGGTTGATATTATCCTTTTCATCGTAAAGTGAAATTTCTAAACAAAAGGTGGCTTTTTGAACAAAGGACAAGTCTATACCAGGGATGCTTCTGAATGAGTTTTCAGAGACAGTCCAAACATATCAGTGCAGTGTTCCTTCTTCAGGGTTTATAGCCTGTAAATCTAATTAATCTGTGTGGATACAGCTTCCACTATAAGGGCTAACTGTAATGTTATTGTTTCAGTGCACTATACAGTATAGCTGTACCTAGAAAGTCCGTGTTACTTTTAAAAACCTATGAAATTAAATGTTTTCACACTTCTGAATTTGTGTCAACTCATTTTTTTTGCAGTTGAAAATTTTCACTAAATCACTAAATAATGTTTTGTTCAGTCTAAAACTCCATTTTAAAATGAATAAACTATACACCAGAATAGATGTGTATGGCCTTTCTATGTGCGTAGAGTCCAGTTATCTTTCATCTTCTTGAAGAACACGCTATACATATTGTTTTTTCATTCCTGATTTTATTTCATGATACCCCAATGTGTAGACATAAATAATGGAAGGATCAGCAATATCAGCGGTAAATATGCCTCATTCCAATTAAAAAATTAAGTAAAACAGGTAATGGGCAATTTTCTGTATTAGCTCAGTTTAACTGGAATTTTTGATTCTATCCAGCAGTGTGCTCTGTGTACAAGATCCTGATGGACTTAAATCAATATATTTTCACTTGGTACAGTTATTTATCCATCTTTAAAGCGTCACAGTACTGTCAAGGAGAGACAAGTAGATGTATGAAAAGAATTCACATAAAACCACTCTTAGAAGTATGTGCTCTGTTAATTGTGATAAAGTTTAAAACAACACAATAAACCAAATATTGGACTCATTAATGTATGAACATGAAACTGTTGCCAAATATACCATAGAATTCATTACTATTAGTTGGCAAATGGTATAGGGTAAAATGACTTGATTTAAAGTGAGAAGAGTGAGAGCTGACAGGATATTCTAGAAGCTGAAAGCTTTGTATGTATGTCAAGAGAACAGCAGACACATTCATCTGCCACTGAGAAACCTTAGCTACTTGAAGTAAAGGATAGCATTATTAATATCTGTTTCACATTCTAGACAGAACCACTCTAAATGCAATTATCTGAAAATGATAACAAATATATTACTGACAGCTGATTAACTGCTTATTAACTGTATCTGTAACAGTCACAGGATGCAGAAAATTAAGTAGAAATCAAGGGGTGAGCAACAAAGTAATGCACCTTGTTTACTAAAGCATTGTTTGGAAGCCAGAAATAAGTAGGGATATTTAGCAGTAAAAATGAGCATTTAAGACTGCAATGGTTATGATCCACAAATTTTTAAAAAATGCCATTTTAAACCCTCTCCTAAAGTTCCAACGACTTGTTCATTTTTCATGTTTATGAGATTAAGAACACATATGGATGCAATACTGATTTTCCCTAGTTTTGTGTTATTCTGCTTGAACATGGACATAATTGCAAACAAAATGCATGCTATTAGTCACTGGCTCATATTTTTCTGTAATAATAGCTTGAAATGTTTTAGGAGTAACGCCACCTTCAAAGTATAAAGGACAAAGCTGTTTATGTAGGGGTCTAATATGATCCCAGTTTATGAAATCAATATAACTTAATTACTTTGTGTTGGTCTGGTGAAGTGAATGTGACCATCACTGAAATTTTCCCTCCTTCTGCTGTTTGTTCATTAGAAAAAATCAACAAAAATTATTTACTGAGTCAGGATTGAGATTGTAACTGAACAGGTATTCTTTATGAGAAGTTCTTAAATGTAAATAATGACGGTGCCCCCTACCCACACACTCCTTATTTAATGCTCTTATGGATTACTGACAGAGTGAAATCACAGGCAATGTCAGAGAGTCTAAAGGGCTAATACATGAATGGATTTTTTTCTCCCTAGTAACCAAAAAACCATTCAAACTTAACCAGCCAAAATATGTTATTGTGCTACATCACATTTCAACAAACTAAGAGAGTAAACAAGGACAGTTTGTCCTATTCTGTCATCAATTCTTCTGCAAAAATGGCTTTTCATCAATGGAGAGACACTGTTCAGAAATGTGTAGTCTATAATAGACACCACTAGCTTTCCTAACACTAAAAAATAGAGGTACCACATTCTTAACAAAACTGCTCCTGATCTTTCAGGAAATGGAAAGACTCCTATTTTATATCACTATGGCATGTATCAAAGCAAAAGTGTTATTTCTAGTTTTTTCTTGAAAAGAGATATTGTGGTGAACATTATAAGAGACATTTCCAGAAGGAATAGTCCCATTTCCTTTCACGTAAGCTTTTTAAAATCTTCCACAGCTACATAGACCTATCTGAAAACACATCTCCATTTTGTGGCACATGCTGTATATATAAATTATTGAGGACAATTTCACTGAAAAGTGATTAGGAACAGTTGTCCCTTTATACGCCTGCAGATTTAATTTAACTTGTCATATATACACATGCATGCAAGGTGTGAACATGTTTCACACATAATTACATGCTCTGTACTTGAAACAGTCCCATCATTATTAAATCTATGCACCTATACAATGTTATTTACTTTTGCTTCATATCATAGACTGTGTTGAAGGGTTTGGTTTGTTTGGTTTTTTTTTCCACTGAGCCCCTCATTCAGTCCCTCTTGTTCATGGTATAGTGTCTGCGTAAAAGCAAGCTTCTCTAGCTACTTCACTACTCTGAAGTCACAGACACCTTATTTAACTCTATAACTAGAGAAATCCGTTTCCAAGCGAGATGTAATCCTGAACGGGAATTGTGGGCATTGGTAGGAATTACAGTTAGGCAATATATCATTTTCTGTAACAAGAAACATTTAGAGGAATAACCTAAGTCATATCAGATCAGATCAAAGTAGTTATCACAGTTTTGTGTACCTGACATTGCCAATAGCACACCTCTAGTCAACACCAGAAAGGCACTCCTTAAAATATATATCAAATCTATAGTAGTCAGGGAGTCCGTGTAGGAAGCTACTACTTTTGTGTAGCTGTCAGTGAATTTTTCCCTTCATGCACGTGACATTCAGTTTTTTACACTCCGAGCATCTCTAATGTCCTGTGGCAGAGAATTCCACAGATAGCTATATCTGAAGTATCTCCTTTTGTTTAGAACTTGACACATACTTGTCTTGTTGGATGTCCCCTATATCTTGTGTTAGAAGAGAGTGTAAACAATCTTTCCCTGTTTACCTTCTCCCTGACACTCATGACATTCTGACATATCCACCTTACATCATTTCTCTTCCAGGCATCATTTTCTCTTCCTTCTCATACGGAAGCCATGTCATAGCTTTGATCATCCTTGTTGCCCTTAGTGTAACTTTTTTTGTTATAATATCTCTTTTCTCATATGAAGGGACCAGAATTCAAAAGTATCTAAGATTTGTACTCATTTTTATCCTGGGAGGTCAGAAGATTTGAGATCTGTCATCTATTAGGAGGGATTAGATTTCTATCCCCTAGTATACCAAGCCTGTCACTCTACTGTGAGATACAAGGCAAGTTCTCAAATCATAGTGCTATCTTAGCAAAGGCTTTATCTGTCAGGGACTAGAACAACTCCCCGTGTTGCTTTCTAAAATCCCTCAAGTGTTTTAACCTGTTAACTGCATTACTGTCTTGCTCTCTTCAACAGGTTTTAATCACCTGGTTTCTTGGAGCTTGCTTCATCAGGGGTTCATTGTTAGAAGTTAATGACCAGTGGTTGAAGCTTCCCATTATCTTAACTGAAACATTTCCCTTAGAGGCACAGTTTCAATCCCAAAGGGCCATTCAATAAAGTTAAGAAAACAAGGTGCAGAAATCTCTTCACTTAGGTAACACGTTAGATTAATCTTTCCCTTTATAAATATGCAAAAAAAAATTACAAAAACCAGTGTCATATTATGAGCATAAAATAAAATCATAGAATCATAGAATCACAGTATCATAGAATCATCTTGATTAGAAGAACCCTCTAAGATCGTCAAGTCCAACCGTTAACCTACCACTGCCAATTTACCGCTAAACCATGTCCCTAAGCACCACATCTGCGCGTCTTTAATACCTCCAGGGGTGGCAACTCAGTCACTTCCCTGGGCAACCTATCCCAATACTTTACAACCCTTTCAGTGAAGAATTTTTTCCTGATACCCAATCTAAACATCCTATGGCGCCACTTGAGGTCATTTCCTCTTGTCACGTCGCCTATTACTTGGGAAAAGAGATTGACCCTTGGATACTGTATATTGCCTGTATACTCTGCACTAGCTACCGTAAGAGACTTCCTCAGCTAAACTCATTCAGAATTCACTTTTTGAATAAAATCATGATCTTCCCACAAGGCTAATCTATGAAAGGCTCACTTGTGTAAGAGGTACACGATGCACATACAGGCTTCCAGATACAAAAATGCTGTGCTTCAAAATACAAACTCTTTTCCAGAAAGAGCCCAAAAAGTTGAGCCATATCATCTAGCAGGATATCCAGTCTAGATTTCCATCACTTCTGTCAGATAAACTAACTGCAGAATGAGACAGACACAGTGGCAGGACACTATCCCAGACCTGCCCCAGAGCTGGGGCTATAACTGGCTCATTTGCACAATGCCAGTTCTTGTGTACCTATGACTCCATGAGCTTGTCCTGGGATAGCTACAATCCTCCACAAACAAGCTGTGCAGTCACAATTCAAGAACATATGCCCACACACAATCTGTACCCTGCTGAGTGGGCAAATAAATAGCAAATATAACAAATGAATAACATAGTGCACAATTCAGTCTCATAGCTACATAAAATCATACATGAGGGGAGAGAAGACAATGCCTTCAGTGACGCTTTACATCTCTTTTCTGCATTAGTATTAACACAACCTGGAAAACAAATTTGTGTCTTGAGAAAGTACAATTCCAAATGTAACTAGAATCAAAAATACTGTGGTTTTAAGGTAAATATTATTCTATACCTGAGTGATTTTGGTTTTTTAGGTAGAGACTCTTTCTCCTGATTTTGCTGCAATATTGCTATTACTTCTTTTGCACAAGGAAGGAGCCAGCTACAGTAACATTCAGAACAGTCTTAAAAATGTTAACATGGGACCCTTGCTACGGTTGCAAAACTGAGCCAGTTGTGTACAAGCAAAGCAAGGCAAGACTAAGCACTTGTTCCCCTTAAACCACAAAGATCTGGTTATTCCATAGGGAAGAATAATGATTTTTTTTATATTTTCTTACCCTGAGCATTTTTTTTCCTAAAAAAAGATTATGAGTAATAATAATAATGCATTAAAAGAATATCATGCAACATTTCATTACTTGAATTGCAAACAAATACATTCACGCATAGTTATTTTACTTTCTGTATATCATGCATTTGGAGTTATCTTAAATACCCTAAATGGACCTTGCAAGGAAATTTAAATTCAACATTAATTCCAGTCTTTGCATGTAACTGATACTGTTCACCTAGTTTTCTCACCTTTCTTGATGAAAATCAGTGATATGCCCTGGGATTTTACTGCTATATGTATATGAATGCCGGTGAGGACTAGAGGACTTGCAAACTACAAACATAATATATGTTACTTTATATTTTAAAAAACTATGGATATCATATATGTTATTTTATGCAACTAGTTTTCTCTTACCATAAACTTAAAGTTATAGCAACACACAAAACTTTTCAGATCAGATGAGGAGCGTAGGTCAGGAGGTAATGTATAAACGAATGAAATAATTAGAATTTTCAAATCTAAATGAAAAATGTATCTTTTCCATTTCCATTGCGTTTCATTCTCTTGCTCTTACAAATAGAAAATAATCTAGTCATTTTTCCTACTGATGGATTTTTTATTGTTAGTGCTTAAAAAAATTGAAATGTATTTAACTACTGAGACAATGTGGGACACTTTAAATACAGAGCTAAATGGTCTCACTAAAATGGCCTCTTTACAGCAAAAAAGATCTTGGAGACAAACTTTGGTTAGAAGCCCTACTTATGATTTTGCCTATTGTTATCTTATGGGTGTACTGCCAGCATTTTCCCGATAGTTGCACCTTAAGCTGGTCTGTAGATGTACATTCCCCTGTACTTGGCACTGGTGAGACCCCACCTCGAGTACTGTGTTCAGTTCTTGGCCCCTCGCTACAAGAAAGACATTTAGGTGCTGCAGCGTGTCCAGAGAAGGGCAACGAAGCTGGTGAAGGGTCTGGGGGACAAGTCTTATGAGGAACGACTGAGGGAACTGGGGCTGTTTAGCCTGGAGAAGAGGAGGCTGAGGGGAGACCTTGTCACTCTCTACAAGTACCTGAAAGGAGGTTGTAGAGAGATGGGGACTGACCTCTTCTCCCTAGTGACAAGTGATACGACGAGAGGAAATGGGTTCAAGTTAAGCCAGGCGAGGTTTAGGTTGGATATTAGGAAAAATTTTTTCACTGAAAGGGTTATCCAACATTGGAATAGTCTGCCTAGGGAGGGGGTGGATTCGCCATCCCTGGAGGTGTTTAAAAAAAGGGTAGACGTAGTACTTGGGGATATGGTTTAGAAGTGGTTTTGTCAGGTTAGGTTAATGGTTGGACTCGATGATCTTCAAGGTCCCTTCCAACCTTAACAATTCTATGACTCTATATCATCTCATTTCCCAGTAGACTCCATTGCTACTTCCCTCTGATCTTAATTTTGAAGAAGTGGCATGAAGCATATGTTTCACAGCTGGATCTTCTGTGTTGGAAATTTTATCTGTTCATTGCAAGGGACATTAAGGTCTCATGAAGGAAAAAAAACATCATGACAAACTATATGGCTTTCCTTTTCTCATTTTTTCAGCAGCAGAATCATAATATTACTTACTTAAAAAGCTTCAACTAGTGTCATGACAAAACTAAATTTTTCTCTTTCTGGATCTGATCCAGAGAAAGAGCCACAGATTCATATAAAAACGATTTTTAGAATATAGGACAAAGGAACCCTTCACCTAAAATATACATTTCCTGCTATAGGAAAAAAAAATGTTTATCTATGTTAAAAATGACCATATTTTCAAAAGACACATGAAAAGAAAAATTTTGCATTGTATCACACCAGAGAAAAATAACAGGGATTGGCAATTTAAGTTAGCTTTACATATATCATGGAATCATAGAATCATAGAATGGTTAGAGTTGAAAGGGACCTTAAAGATGATCCTGTTCCAACCTCCCCTGCCCTGGGCAGGGACACCTTTCACTAGACCAGGTTGTTCAAAGCTAAATCCAGCCTGGTCTTGAACACTACGATTATACAGTACATAGGGAGGACTAGTAAGGGATAAGTCCGTAAGCCTCAGCAGAAGTTTATTTCTCTTCATTCATTTTATTTTTAGGAAGTTACAGACCAACATTTTCAGTAATTTTTGGTAATTTACTTGTTACCGTTAATCTCATAAAAACAATAAAATATTTACATAATAATAGATGGGAATTGCCTCTTGCAAAGTTAACAGGGCTAGAAGAGGCAATATTACTTCATCAAGAATTATTAGTTCATAAATAAATTGTTAACTCTTCCTTTCAAAGCCACAAGTCTGTATATTCAGAGCTAGTACCAGTGTTACTAGTGCATTTTTTAATTTTTTAAAAATGTTTAGAGAAAGCTGTCAGTTAAAAAAACAAAACAAAACAAAACAAAAATAAAAGAAAACCCAAGAAAAATCCCAAATCCAAACAAAAATCCCACAACCAAGCATACTTAGATTTTTAGGGAAAACCGATCTTTTGTTTCCCCAGTTGATCTGAATTACAACTCTCAGCCTGCCTCAGATGAACACTTGATACCAGTTAGAGGTCCTGAGTGTGTAGGAGGACTGAAGTCAGGGGACTAAATCAGCTCTTTATCTTCAAGGTCTCCATGAGCCACTTCAGAGATTAGCTTTGTTATGCTGTGAAGAGCAGGGTCCATGAGAGTTGAGTGGGTCCTTTGGAAAGCATCCTCTTCTCCATGACAGTTCCCAGAACATAAGCATCTTTCTTAGTAGACCCCAGGGGAACCATCCGCAGGCAGCCTGCAAGCTGCCAGCACGTTGGCTGGAGGATCGGAGATGGTGAATTAGAGCTCATTTTTTATCTGATTGTAGCCCAATAGTGGGAAAAAGCAGAAAAGTGCAGGAAAACGATATGGCCAGCTCAGCCAGAGGTTGCAGGTGTTACCATTTCACAAGCTTCTCAAATATTTAGTTTAAATTATGTAATGAGATGTTCAGTTAAACATCTAATGCCATAGGATTCTCATTGAAAATTGAAAATTCTGATGTTTGACCATAATTAATAACGAGTACCTGGCTTTTGTATCTAAGAATACCAGTGGTTTCTGGTAGCAGTGTGTTCTCAATGAGAGATGAAAATTATGAGAGATGATTAGCATTTCGTGATTTTGCAGACACTAGAAGAATCTTAAGTCAAATGTATTTTGGGGGTACTGATACTGTGTTAGATGTGTAACTATGTAATAGACAACAGCACAATGTATTTAAGAGGTTCATGAGTTTAAGAAAGACTTTCTGTATTGAAGATTTAACTTGAATCCAAACCATTTTTATTCCTGCTGCACAGGAACTTTGTATTACTGGGTGGAAGGAGATGCCTGATGCCATTTTTAGCAATTCTGGATGGCTGAATCAATTTGGATAAAATGAAATGGTTATTCATACCACTCCTAACTTAAACTTTAGTTCAAAATGTCAGTCGATTAGAAACACTGACATTCTTTCCATTTTCCATCATATTTTTATTAATTTTTCTCCTAGAATTTGATCAAAAATGGAAATACTTAGTCCTATCCAAACAGTCCCTTAAAGTTGCTTTCTAATCTATGGGATAGATACCTGAGAGATGCTCTTCTAGTCCTTCTGGGAGGTCCATTCCTTCCCTTTGAGCTCTTTTGAAGATATCAGTTCAGTCAGTACCTAAACATGGACTCGAAGGCGTTACGAAGGCTACTCTTTTAAAGATCTTATCCCTTATTTTCTACTTATGAAATAGAAACCCAACATTATAGGAATCTATAGCTTCTTAATACTACAGTGTAGGAAGTCACTTGGACCTTAAAGTAAAATATAATGAAAGAGATGGATTCGCATCAAGTATGTAATATGAGTGGATAGATGGGTCGCAGGTAATATTCATGGACCATTCAGAAATGTTAAACTAGTGGATGATGTCTTCTAAAATATACTCAAATTAAATGTCTAAATTAATCAGAGTTAAAGAGTGGGTATATTCCCCATCCTCTAGCTGTGACTTTTTTTGAGTAGTTTCATTCAGAGGGATTAAAATTCAGTGGGATAATGTTCTACTCAGGGCTGTGAAGATCTGCTCAGGCACTTTTACTTGTAACTTAAAATGAAAAAAAACCCAACCAAACTAGGATTGAAAATAATTTTGTGGCAGAAGGTTTATATCTCTTTTATCATAAACTCTTGGCTTAAAGGACTGCAGAAGAAGAGACAAAAATAGAAAATAATTATTATGAACTCTCTCCTCCATACACACCTACATATATGTATGGACATCTATAACAGTCAGGAAAACAATTGTCTGTTACAGCAAGATTCCAAAAAGAAGGTATTTTAATGAAAAGCAGTGTTTGCCCATCAAAATACAGATTCACTACTCTAATAATAAGTAAATTTTATTCCTCCGGTGTCAAAAAGTTGGAAGATTTGTAATGTTGTTATGTAGTGTACTGGCCCATTATGTTACATTATTGAACACTACTTCTTATTTCTTTAGTGCACCATCTGTTCATAACACTTTCAATAATTGGCTCCCATGGATAATATTAGTGTGTAACAGAAAGTAAAGTTTACTGTTAATTCCCAAGGACATTGTTTTAAACTGTAATCTGATATACAGATAAGAAAGCGTCAACATTCAGCAACTGGGAATAAGGTAGTGTACTTGGCTGGATACTCTGTGCAGAAACTGATTTTCTCTAATGTGACACCTAGACTAGACCATGTGCACTTGAAAAGAGCCAAAATAAAATTGTAAGATGTAGACATTTGTTAGAAATTATGTGATTCACTGTTATAAACCTAGGAAAAAAAAAGAGTAAAATTTATTTTTTTAGACATAAAAATTCAGTTATTCTTTGACAACTGAACAAAAGGTAACAACTTCTAATTGAAGCAAAAGATTGGATCATACTGGCGGATGCAAAACTGAGTAAAAGCTGGCAATGTGCACTTGCAGCCCAGAAAGCCTACCGTATCCTGGGCTGCATCAAAAGAAGCGTGGCCAGGAGGTCGAGGGAGGTGATTTTGTTCCTCTACTCTGCTCTTGTGAGACCTCACGTGGAGTACTGTGTCCAGCTCTGGGCACCTCGACATAAGAAGGACATGGACCAGTTGGAGCGAGTCCAGAGGAGGGCCACGAAGATGATCAGAGGGCTGGAGCACCTCTCCTATGAAGACAGGCTGAGAGAGTTGGGGTTGTTCAGCCTGGAGAAGAGAAGGCCCCGGAAAGACTTTATTGTGGCTTTCCAGTATCTAAAGGTCGCCTCAAGGAAAGATGGGGAGGGACTCTTTATCAAGGACTGTAGTGATAGGATGAGGGGTAACGGTTTTAAACTGAAAAAAGGTAGATTTAGAATAGATATTAGGAAGAAATTAATTGCTGTGTGGGTGGTGAGACATTGGAAGAGGCTGTCCAGGGAAGCTGTTGATATCCCGTCCCTGGAAGTGTTCAAGGCCAAGTTGGATGGGGCTTTGAGCAACCTGGTCTAGTGGTAGGTGCCCTTGCCTATGGCAGGGGGGTTGGACTAGATGATCATTAAAGTCTCTTCCAAGCCAAACCATTCTATGATTCTGTGATTCTATATAAATCATGTCCACAGAAAAAACATTATTGCTTACAAGCTCTAACAAAAATGCAAATACTGTCATTTCAACATGATAGAAGTATTTTTTTTTGTCTATTGCATTAACATAGATTTTTTTTTAGCTTAATTAGTTGTTTTACTTTTTAGAGGTTAGAGCTTTTATATAGATCAATGGTATTCAATAAGAAAAGGAAAGAAGTAAAGCCTTCATGTGGTTTCAGTCTTATTATCTGAACTTTGAATGTCTCATTTTGCTTGACTTCCATCTTATAAATTGAGCAAAAATAGCACAATGCTTATCCACGGAGTGTGCTGTTGCCAAGTTCGTTGTCATTATAAAATAGGTGGCCTAGTTTGTGACTAAGAGACAACACAAATTACATTTTAAATACACATGCAACTGCTGCTTTTTAACCAGATGACATTATCCCACAGAAAACTAAATGAATCTGTATGTTTCTAAAGCAACACAATATCGTCAAATGTATCCAACCACTCATTCTACAAAATACTGGTTTAAGATCTCCAGAAAGACAGATCTATAGGATTCCTTCAAGTTCCAAAATCAGTAACATAGGAGGAAAAAAATAAAAAACAAATCAGTCTCAGAAACATTCTACTACAGTGATCTATCATTTCCAGGAAAAAATGACAGCTTTTTTTCTGGGCTTGTCTAAGACTGTAGGAAGAATTCTTAGACGATCTAAGAGTCACCACCAACCTTACCTACTTTTCTGCATTCACAATGCCATTTGTGACCTAGTCTTCAAGAGTCAAAACATATAATAAATCATACATATGAAAGAAATAAAACATCCTCACCCAAGAGAGGAAAAAGGAAGGAGTCACGTGTTCCAGCTAGAAGTCATTGCTTAACACGCTATTGGAAGACACTCAGATACCATAGTAGAAAAAGATGAATAGAAGTATTATAGAGGTGTCTATATTAACAGTTAATGGATACATGAAGATTTCATCTTAAAAAATCACAAAAATCAGTTTTGTAAATTGCTCAGGCTTCAAATTTAGCATGAAACTCTTCAAAAGAAAATTCATCTTATCTAGAATGCCCCTCAAAATTAAGCTGGATTATCTCTCTGAGATTTCAGGCCAACCAGAATGGAATTTAAATGCAAAGAAAATATACATAAATACAAAGAGAACTTTTTTTTAAATAGTCCTTTATGACAATAATAATGTGTATCCCACCAGAATGGCAAGCATGATTTTTCATTTATGTTTGAGCAACTTTGGAGCTTAAGAAAGAGTAAACTCCAGCTGAAGCTTTCCTACTGTTAAAGCATTTATCTTGTCTTCCTATGTCTGATAATGCCAAGTTTCCTGCTGCATTTTTTCTTCTGTCAGAAAATGGTTAGGATTTTTCTCCTTTATTTGTCCAAGCCCATTTTTACAAAACTCTAGAAAACGTAATTAACTGTCAGACACCTTCCACTGTGAAATTTAGTTGAAACTAAGCAAATGACTCTAAAGATTTAGGTGTGTTCATCACACAGTGTTATTTCTGTAGGAAATGAGATTGAAAAATAAGAAATCCTCTAAGGACATGATGCAGATACACAGGGAGCCCTTCAGATAAAAAACTCCAAAGAATAATCCATGTTGGTGCTTCTCACTTACACACAGATTTTTATTTCTGGACCTCAAAACAACTCTTATAAGCACAGGGGAACGGGTTACATGTGTGTATATACAAATATGTATGTACATGAATACAGATATATGAACACACACAGACGTATGCACAAGAAGCAGTACACGTGAGAAGCACAGTAGTTCAACAGACAAAATGTTTGTCTACCAGATGGAAGGGCACAGAGCTATGATGCAAACACTGGTGCAGACATTTTTATACATTTTGCACAAAAATGAACACTTTAAATGAAATCCTGACTCTGGTGTTAGAAACAATTGATTTAAGTATGGCACGATTCCACCTTTGAGTTTGATACCTACCTGGACTCTCTTTCTATTTTTTTTCTGGTAAATGTGGAAGCACAAAGCCATATGAATCTGAGTTTTTGCTCTGTATGAGGGCTGTGGATCAGCAGCAGCAACATGGAATTTCACTGACTTTGTGAAGTACTATAAACCTTTAACCTATCTATATTCTACTCATTTGAAGCGCAATACACACTGCCGTTATAAAATCTTTTGCATTTGAGTGGATCAGTCTTAGAACTGGTGTTCAGCCCCTCACTGAAATCGTGCAATTAAAAGTGCAGCTGGCAGAAGTATACAAAACCATGGCTAATGTAACACAGCAGAAAGACTAGAGGCTAATTCCGTGCAACGATTGGGTGATGAGACTAAACAAATGGACATACTTTTTCACAGTGTAAATAATTAGATCATAGAAATCTTTGCCTCAGGAGATNGGTGAGGAGAATATGAAGAAGGAGATACGTTCCCAGTGGTGGAAACCCCACCTTGGAAGGAGCTGGGTGCTATCCCAAGAATTGTCACCTTGTATTGAGCTGAATACATACACTTCCCTTAGTCAACAGATCTGCTGGACCCACAAATCTGGGTTTGATTAATCTTTGTTTCAGCACAGAACAATCATTAATCTGGCCTAAATCTGTACTTTTCTGTACATTCTGACTGAGGCATGACAAGTTGGTTAAAAATTCTACCATTTGTATTATAGTTCAGTATTTTATTCATTAAATTATTTTATTCATTAAATATCCAATTATAAGATAGAGTTTGACTTCTGTCAAATGAAAAACAGGGGGTGTTCCTTGAATTTATTTTTATTAAGACTCTTAAAGACATTTCTCTTCGCAAAATTAAAGGAAATGTCTCCTGAAAATGTTTTTTTGGTCATTACAGCTAATATTTGTGCTACATTTTCATAATAAGACTTGGCAAAAATTGCATTTGCATCATTTTCCCTAAGCAGTTTTCTGTGTCATATTTGATTAAAAGTACTATACAAAAGTTTTATGTACATTAGTTGGAAAGAATGTTGAGATAATCTGTTTATTAAAACCAACAAACAGTACTAAAATGTATTTTAAACAATAGGAAGGAGGGACCATAATTCTTTTCTGTTCTAAAGTGTATTTTTTCATGCGTAATAGATTCTGGAATAGTTTAATCTCTTGACAAAAAACTCTATATATTACAATACTCTTCTAATGATCACAGGGTATTTCTTTCACTCTCAGGACATTACCACTCTAGTGGGAATTATGGTCACACTTTAAGAGGATTTGATTCAGTATTAGGGCAGCAATTGTCTGTTAATTAAATACCAATTGATTATTTAAAATGCATGTGCTGAGTTTTAGTGCATTTGTATTAGGCATATAATCTGTAGATCTTGATTACAATGTTTTGAATGATAGATTACAGGCACTGGTATAGCAGAAAATGTTTGAGTGATGCTGAAAAGTGAATAAAGCAACTACTTGATGTTCAAGGACACCACAACAGATGTGGGTAAATGGATGTTCTCTGTTAAGCCATATTTATCATTGATTGTGATGTTTAATACAGTCATTTTAAAGCTTTACCAGGTCTAAGGGCTTGGTTTGCTTTGGTTTTCCGCTACATGAGCAAGCTACCATACTTTCCTTTCTAAAGGAAAGAAAAGATTTTAAGAAAAGGTGTAATTTCTGTCTCCTCACACCCTGGGAGTTACACACACTGAGGCAAATAGGAGTTTCTCAGATAGGTAGGTTTATTCTATATCCTGTGTTGAATAGCCAGTAAGGACAAGCAATGGGTTTTTCTGCTTTTTTTAAACATCAGGTCAAGTACCCTTTATAAAATCTTGTCCATACCCACTTGATAGAGACTGACTGAAAGCTTAGGGTTCACAAGAAAATATAGCCAGTTTATGGCAATCAGCAAGGTTTTTGCTGGTGTTTAGTTTACCAGAGGCTATGCTGGGAAAGGAAAATTCATCAGGCGTGGCTTCTGTGTTAAGGTATGAGCTACAGATCAGACTGGAATAATTTCACGCTTTCATCACTTTGCAGAAGTCCGTGATTTTTAGGTGGTGTGTTAGCTGAGTCAGCATGCTTCGTGTAGAGATGTGAAAGATGCTTTTACCAAGAAAAACAGATAAAACTTAAACCAAGAGATTACAGAAGGAACTAAAAGGCAGTATGTGCCAGTGCTAGCAGAATAGGTATTAGTCCAGTAAAAAAATGTTTCTGATTTTAACATCTCTCCAGATTAGATATGTACAAACAACTCATTCAGTCTATTTAACTAAATACACATGGAAAAAAAAAAAAAACACAACACCAAAAGAAACACAGAAAATTCCTCTGTATTTTTTCTAAATGAGCTGTTGTTTTCTATGGTAAGAACTTTAGGCTTTAAACATATAAGTGCCTTAGACTATGCGGTATTATAACAGGAATGAAAATTACTCTAATACCATTTGGACAATAGCAGCTGTTTTTATCTGCTGTGCCAGATTTATTTTTGGCACTGTTCCTGCTGTTTCCTGTGTGCAGACCCAGTGGGGGTGAGGATATCAAGACTGGGTTTGTGTGAATGGTCACTGCCAAGGTTTTGCCTTTCTATAGAAAAGGAAGAAAAAGAGAGCATAGATTTGAGCAGACATTGGGTTGACAAGCCTAAAGACTGAAGTTCTGTTGTTTACCAGCAGAATGGCTGTATAACAAACAGACAGGGGCAGTCCAGGCTTCAGTGTGCAGGTCTGCCAGCATCCCCGTTCAGAAAAGATCAGGGTTGTGGGTGAGAGGACAGAAAAAATCTTCACGGTCCTACATCCTGTTATCCTGCACTGGGAGGAGTGTTGTCAGCAGGTCAAAGGAGGTGATCCTTCTCCTCTACTCAGCAGTGGTGAGGCAACACCTGGAGTGCTCTGTCCAGCTGTGGGCTCCCCATTACAAGAGAGGCATGGACATAATGGGGAAAGTCCTATGAATGGCCACTGAGAAGACTAAGGGACTGGAGTGTCTCACTTGTGAGGAAAGGCTGAGAGAGCTGGGACTGCTCAGCCTGGAGAAGAGAAGGTTCAGAGGGGGTCTTATCAATGTCTGTAAATACCTGAAGGGATGGTGTAAAGAAGGTGAAGCCAGGGTCTTTTCAGTGGTGCCCAGTGACAGAGACAGAGGCAGTGGGCTCAAGCCGAAACAAAGGAGGCTCCATGTAAACATCAAAATTTTTTTACTGTAAGGGTGACTGAGCACTGGAGCAGGTTGCCTGGAAAGGTTGTGGAATCTACATCCTTGGACATATTAAAAAACCATCTGGACATGGTCCTGTGCAACTGGCTCTAGGTGACCCTGCCTGAGCAGGAGGGTTGGACCAGGTGACCTACAGATGTCCTTTCCAGCTTCAGACACTCTGTGATTCTGTGACATAGTCTTTGGCCTCCCTGTTGTGATTGCCATCAAGGACACCTATGGTAATGGACTGAGACTAAATGTCAAAATTTCACATAGGACACTGAACAGATGACTAAATTCAGTCACCAATGAGCAGAACTTAATTAAGGAAAACAGCCAGAGTTGTCAAGGTCTGTACTGCCATCATCTGTGCCCCAAGTCACTCCTCATCTTCAGCAAGGGTGTCAAGCCTTCTGCTGACACCACATCGTCTTCTGTCCCATTCTCTCAGAATGACAGGCCTTGCCTTCCACCAGCTTTAATAATAATCAGCTGGGGGCCAGACTGTGCACTCAGGTGGCAAGCAAGCCGGAATACCTCACGAATACTTCTATACAGCACCACACTTCAGTGAGACCCTTTGAAGTCAATTATTCTTCTGTAGAAAAAGAAGGCACCTGCTACCCTTTTATTTTAGAAGCAAAATCCTAATTATCAACTGTTTTGCTACCTCCTCCCTCCCCTTCTTGGAGGCACCAAGGGAGTAGAAATTCCTACCCTAGACAGTCATACCTAGCATGAACACATGAAGCTATGCAAGAATGCAGAAAGAATTTTGAATCTCCCTGCTTCCCAGCAGGACTGCTTCTGACCCTGCTAAATTCCAACCTTCAGTACTTCAACTGTCAGATAATGGATTTTTATTTAAGGTCACTGACCCCTTAGGAAGAACACAGAAATTGCTGGGTATGCTGCTTTCTCTGAAATGAGAGTCTCTGATTTCAGTATATGTTACTCATTCATAATCGTTGGAAAGCTGAAGGAAAGGCAGTACGAGAAGGCTTGATTTTTGTGGGGGTGTTTTGTTTGTTTATTTTTAACTTCACTATTCTTCCTTCCTTCCTCACAGCTCTCCATCAGTATTATGTATAACTATGTGACTGGGTGGAAAAAATGTAGCTAAAGGTATGTGAAAAGCCAATTGTGGTGTATATCTTATTCTACTCACTGGGTACAAGACAAAGCTCCACTTGAAACTTTGGAAATTGGGTATTATCTCTGTTATTCAGTAGTGAACAATAACAGGTTCTTCATATTGCAAGATAAGCACAGAAAAAAACTGAGAAGCTCTTTATCAGTGAAAAATACTCTAAGAAAAATACATGCACATTTGTATAGAAATTGAGAGTGATTACATTTTAACTAAAGTTAAAAAAAGGGCTGCTCTCAAATCACTTAGAAAAAAAAGAAAAAAAAAGTCAGCTAAATATATTCTGCCAGCAGAAACAGTTTAATCCTGTATGCTGCCGAATTCTGCTTTGTGGTTGCATTGACTGGTTTGCAAGGAACAAACTTCTTTGATAAGTAACTCTGGAGATGAAATACTGCTTCTTTGCACGGAGCTTGTTAGTCATATCCTGATGTGTCACTGATGGCTCAGAGAAATAGAGAGAAAAAGAAAGGAAATATGGTTGATCAAACAGGTAGTTGTTCACAGCAGTAATTCTATATATGTACATATGTAAACTTCTATGCACATACACATTTACTCAAAGATATACATATACAGGCAGTTATGCTAAATCTATTCTCCATGAGAGAACCATTTTCAATACAACACAACACAGAAAATACTAAACAATCTGTTTACCTTTGAAACAACAACAAAAGATAAAATAAACCCAGCCTCCCCCCCCCCCAGGTATTTTAATTACAATGTATAGTATCATATAAGAATACTATGCACAGTTAAATAAACATAAGACTGAGTGAATTTCCCCAAGTGAGTAAAAAGCTATGTAAAGACTTCACCTTTTCTTAACTGGTTGAAGTGTGGTCAGTAGAAGAAAGAAGCACAGCTGTGAAAGAAGTAATGAGATAACAAGAAGAGATAACACCTGGAAAAGCACCCATTCTCTATGAACCACACTATTCTGCTTTTGCTGTGAACTCACCAGCACATGTGCAACCCAGTTAGGTTGGTATTAGAAAGAGGGCTAGACACAGGGTGAGGGGTTAAAAGCGACATCTCCCTTCCAGCTCTTATTCTGAGATTTGAGACAGTTATGGATACGCTAAAAGCTCCTCGCTTTGCTTGTGAAAGAGGTACAAACAGTTGTGGTGGGTGGGGAGGCCAGTGAACCAAAACATGGATACAAATGCCAGCTGAGAAAAGGGAAGCATTCTGCTCCTGATTCAGCAGCTTTATGTCTAATTGAAAATGTACCAGTACTTCAAATACTCATTGACTTCTGTGTGACAAAAACTTTTGAAATCCAAAGTAATTAGTTAACTGTTTGCCAAATTGGAGCTTAAAACCTTGACACCGGGTGAGTACATTTTGTGTGTGCATACATATATTTATATGCTTGCCTTCCCTGGGAAAGTGAGTTTTTAAGGATGAACTGAAATGTCTTATTTTAGTAAGCTTATTCTGAATATAGCTTATTTAAAAAAGATTTCTCCAACCCACCCACCCAAGTGTCCTAGACTGGGTATCTCATTCTCACACTGCACATCATGAAGCACACTGTGATACCTCAAGTCATATATCAAAATTAGAGAGGAATGATTCATAGCAGACTGAAAATTTGGATGGCTCACTTCCCATGTCTGTGGCTTGCAAAATGGGGCTGAGCTGCTCAAGACTGCTGTTTTCTCTGGCTGTTGTTGTGCTTAAGATAGCAAAGAGTCAGTAAACATGGGGAACATCCTAATTCCAATTCTTTCAGCATTCACACGTGCACCTTCTTTCTGCTCTTAGCCAGTGGTCCAGATGTTCTGCCAGCATTACTTCTCCCTCCAGACATGGCTTTCCCTCCTTTCCACCAACGGAAGTTCTTCCTTCTTCACATAGCTAACGCTCAGTTGCAGCTCTAGTACCAGCCCCCTCCACCCCCAATAGATTGCAAACACAAGTTAGACATTCCTGGCTGAACCCATTTAGCTGTTTCTCTGCTTGCCTCCTGCTATTGCATGCACGAGATCTTCTTAAACTCTGTCCACAGGCTCACTACACTGCATGCCTGGTCCTCTCAGAAGACAAGTGCTTCAATATAGCCTTAATCCACAAGTATAATATCCCCCATTTTAAGCCACAGCTGGAATCCCAAAATAGAAAAGTATGAAATAATGAAAACCTACCAACTATTGTTGAACTATTTTTGAGTGAAAGTTCAGGCCTGGCTTTATCTTTGACAGGTCGGCTCAACCATCCCCTAATGCAAACACAACAGGTTTAAAAGCACAGTGATGTGTCACCCAGTGATTCATCATCCTGCAAGTCAGAACTAAAATAATAATTACCTAAACAGGGAAGTACCACTGTGTGATAGAAGAAAAGCTGACATTTTAAAAATATACAGGAAAGAATGCTTTTTCAAAGGTTTACCAGTCAATAGCCCCAGAGAAGTTGCTTAAATAAAACTGTAGTTTGTAAGCCTATGCTAAATGCTTGCCCTGAGGCCTTATTCCAGTCCCATTGATGCTGATGGAAGCAGAATCCACTGAGGCAGAAAAAGCAGGCTGGAGTAGCTAAACTTCAGCTATGCTGAAATTCACATCCTTTTCCAATCTTGTGTTACTAGAAGGGATGAGGCCAATCAAGTCTAGGCTTTGCCTGGTCATCTTGTTGTTAAAGTCTTCCTTACTCTATGCCCAAATATTCTGTACTTGCTAACATCTGATGTGTCTTTTACAGTCCTTCCTTTGTAGATCTGGAGGTTATGAACCAAGAAGATTTGACAAATAAAAAATATCAAAAGCACGAGAGGATCCGCCTTCATGCTCAGGACAATGGTTCAGTCTCATAAAGTATATTAAAATCTCTGTGTGGGTTAGTATTAACTTCCCTATGCCATGTCCTTTTAATGCCTTCCACATTAAGCTAGTGCTTGATTTATATCACGAAAGATTACTCTTTATATCCTTCTTTTTTTTTTCATCTTATCTAAAGATGTTCTCATTATCCATATAAATGCCTGTTTTTCTTTCTGAACTCTATGTCTCAGTGAAATCTTATGGCAGTGGGTTTGACTGATTAATTATGCATTGTATAAAAAGATACTCCCTTTTATCAGTTTGAATTTATTTCCTTTCAGTTTCATCTACTGTCTCGTTATTCTTGTCTCATGACAAAGGGCAAGTAAGTTTATCTTGGTTTAAAATCCCTTCATATCACTTACCCTCGATGTGCACCATTACTATACCCCCATTACCAATTACAGCAAGGATCTCAATATAACTTGATTTTTGGATGTCACTGGCTTTCGTTTTTTGTTTTTCAGAGCCCTAAAGGCTTTCTAGCAGATGTACAGGCCCCGGTTAACTGGATTATCACTGTGTTTCTAATAAAGATGTTCTGCAGATATTTAGAGCAATTCAGGGACCTCAGAATCAAGGACTACCACCTAAACCCCACTGTTTCTACACTGACCTCTGATCAGTATTCAGCACTCTGCGTATTAACTTGATTTCTGGAAGCTGTGCTCATTCAGTGTTGAAGTTTACATTACTGATGAGCTCTAATTAGCTCTTCTCCAAACTATTCTTTTTTACTGTCTTCTTATCTAGAAGCTTTCATGTGGTTCATTTGCCTCTCTATTCTTTCGCCCTTTGCTTGAGCACTCTGCATGCACAGAGCAACCATAAGGAGTTAGGGTGCTTTAGAGCCTACCTCCCTTCTGCCTCACTTGGCTCAGCCATACAGCATGGGATAATGCACACTTACCTGTGCAGTCATCCCTCCTTCATCCTTAGGGTTCATATATCCCTATTCTGCTATGCTTTCATTTTTCCTGATGAGAAGATAAGCAGACTAATTATGTGAAAGCATAAACCTGATGAGCATTCATAAAAGACCTCTTTTTTAACAACGGAAACTTGAAGCTGGTATACACACCCCCAGGTAGCAATAGTTAACCTTAAACTGTCAGCAGAACCAACAATGCCTCTTTGACACTATTTCACTAATTTGGGTTAGGCTGTAGTTTGAGCAGGGCTCAATTAAGTAGTACACAAGAGGGCTTAAAACTCATTCTGTACTACTTCTCATTTATTAATCTCAGCTGTTGCTCAGTGTGGCTACATTTAGAGGTGTCTAATTTCAGTAGAAGCATTTAGCAATAGTCAGAAGGTTGTACGGAGAGAATCCCTCTCAAGGACAAAAGGGTTTCCTGGATTTTGTCACCACAAAAGGAATGTAAAAGGCAGCCTTAGTTGCCTGGCTATGCAATGGACAGGCCAGCTCTGGGAAAGACTCTGAATGAGGAAATCAGAAAGTAAAGTTTAAAAGCTTTGACCACTTGCATTTGAATATAAATTGCATTTAGTATAATCAGAAAAAAAATCTTAAAAATCTGATTAAAATTTCAGTGTTGATAGGTCCTGTATGAATATTCTCGTACTATTTTAGCTCCATCTTATTTTTTGCTGTAGTTTAAAGACAGTTTATCACTGTATTAAACAATATCTTTGTGATACAGAACACTGAAGGAGAAAACTTGTAGCATCTTACTATTACAGGACAGATCATTTCCTCCTGGCATTAGCTTTGTGCCTTATCACCAGAGCTGTTCATCTGACCACATGACTGTGGTGGAGGGGAAGGAAGCACAGAAAAGAACATGACAAAAAGCAAATCCTCACTCTGTTGAAACCGTCTTGCTGTGGTTTAATTAGAGGATTTCAGGAAGCCCCAGATTAGTAAATGGAAATCTTTGTGATTTGCCTTGGTAATTACTGGAATGAAATTTCAGGAGCTGAGATAATTCCCAAGGGAAAGTGCATCTGTGCACTTCAAATTAGCTGCTTTATATGCTCGCTT
Source organism: Ibidorhyncha struthersii (assembly GCA_013398815.1). Lineage (NCBI taxonomy): Eukaryota > Metazoa > Chordata > Aves > Charadriiformes > Charadriidae > Ibidorhyncha > Ibidorhyncha struthersii. The sequence goes on along the minus strand of VZSZ01007855.1, from coordinate 51,721 downwards.
AGATTTTTTACATGCCTTCCAAACCATGCTGGCATACTTAAAAGGTATGCTCAGGTTGACAGATTTAGAAGGAGGAAATCTTTGGTAGATTACCGTGGCAGAAATTTCCCCTCAGTGTTTCACATAGAGTGTTTCTCCTCCTCCTAGAAAAGATATCCCAAAGGAATTAATCTCTTTCTCCAGGGATATCTGCCTAAATCCCTGGAAATCAAAATCAGGAGAGTAAAAGCATCTTACTTGAGACCCTCAGCCTCTCCTGAAACAATGTACACCTGGCAGCCCTGGCTCTGTTCCCAGGCTCGTGTAATTTCGAGGCCATGTAGGAGTAGCAGGCTGCCACAGTTTAAGGTTTAGTGTCTTGTGACCTCGTAGGACTAACAAAGGGAGTAGATACTATCGCAAAAGGGGGAGGCTTTAGCTTCTGAAGGTACATAGCTTGTGCTTCCAGCCCTAACCACTCTCAGGTATCAGATTATGAATATACAGCTTTTCTACTGTTTTATTTGGAAGGTTTTACAGCATGCCTTATGCTTCTGAGCTAGGGCATCTGACTTTACAATTAGGAGTATTCATAGAATCACAGAATTGTCTAGGTTGGAAGAGACCCTTGGGATCA